>ML675601.1:16375591-16601999 GCA_007922155.1 Mesoclemmys tuberculata
ACTAGGGGTTAAGCATGAATTACAGAAAATATTTTTGGAAGGTTTTAGAGCGACCTAAAAAAAGGACTGTTTTTTATATTCCTGTTCCCATCAAGTCAGATGTCTCAATTAATATTAGTCCTACTGTACAAAACTTAGAGGGAGCCATAAAAACCCAAATTACATTTGTAGCTATAAAAATATCGAATCCCATAGGTTATCTGGAAAACATTCCTGTCCAATGATTTAAAACTCTATTTTTTAATCTTGCAGAGTCATGAGATATCTGACTTCTTGCCATCTGAAGATCTATTTATATATCCTCCTACTGTAATATGGAAACTTATACCCATTTTTTTTTGCTGTTTTTCCACAAGTACTTTACATTTTGCTTTGAACCTGCATGTAAATAACTGATTTATTCAACTGAACAATTTTTCTTGGACAGTTTCCCATTAATATACAAAATTTCCTCTTTGTCAGCATAAATACTAAGTAAACTACATAGATTTGATTGGTCTGGACATAAAACTAAGCACGTGCAGGAAGAAGTGGAAATAGATGGTAATATAATTGCCCCAAGAAGCAGATTTAGAGTGGAGTACTTATGCGATAAGATCCTTCAGGTACCGTGTCTGAGGAAGATTTCAATCTTGATATTGTAATAAGGATGGTTTCCGTTTGTGCCATTTCCCATTTCAGTTACAATAATCGTCTCAATGGGAAGTTAAAGATGTCTTGTTCTGTAATTGTTACTTGTCTTTGACACCTGAGCATGACACTAGAATTCATATTGTCTGAATATTCCATTAAAGACTATTATTAATCATGGGCCAAATCGTACTCTAATTGAATTTCTGGGGGCACATTATCTGCTGGTGTAAATAGGTGTTAATCAGTGGAACTGTGCTGATTTACACTACCAGATGATTTGGTCCAGTGAGCATTTTGCCATTCAGTTCTTCAGGAATTTGCTGCACCCTGTGTTTAAAAGATTCAGGCTCAATTTGCCCACCATGCATGCCAGTGGGGCTCCATTGATTTTGATGAAGTTACAACCCATTTATAAGTGCGAAGAAAATCAGGCCTACTTTTTATTTTGAATTAAGTCCCATTAGAGTGGGCCCACCCACATTTGGAGAACTAAATGTTTGGAGTCTCAAAGGTAACAAGGAATAACCTTTTAAGAATGCATTTTTTTTTCTTGGGAAAACGTGTATTCTATTTAGTCCTGTGACAATGGGAGGAGCTTTTCATTGCTGAGCTCTGATTAGATTTTACAGCTTGATCTCCGCTGCTCTGCATCATATATAGATATCTGCAAAGTGGGTATAAAATGCTGCTATTCGGATTTGGTAGCATTTTACCTGCTTTGATATTGATATAAAGAACTGCATGATGTGCATAACAGTGGCAAAATGCTCTTTATCTCACCACTAGTGAATTGCACACACTCTGTACTTTGAGATGATTCTCCTTTAGTGTGTATAGCTGAAGTTAAACTGGCTTGGTCTGTGAGGTGTAAATATAAAATTGGAGGAGGATGGTAAAGAAAAAAATACACATAGCATATATTTTCATTCTGGGCCCCCGATAAAGTTATTGTAAGTGGCTGGTATAAACCACAACTGCAATGAAGCAGCTGTAGTTACACATGCAAAGCAGTTGTATAGGAGCCTCCAGGAGTAACAACATATGGCAAAGCCACATTCTGTGTCTGCTTCTCTGATATATTTTAACATGTCATTGCTTTTCATACTCCCTTCCTTCCCATAAGCATAAGTTCATTGTCTAGTCTATAGATGAAGGAAAATTTATTCTCTTTGCCTTTGGGCAATATGGAAGGTAATCCTCCCAGAACACGTTGCACAGAGATGGTGTGTGAAGGCCACTGAGTCCTTGTATGTATGTTGTTGTGGCTGTATTGGTCTGAGGATTGTAGAGAGACAAGGTGAGTGAGGTAATATCTTTCATTTGACCAACTTTTGCTGGTGAGAAAGACATTCTTTCAAGCCTACACTCAAAAGCTTGTCTCTTTCAACAGCAATAGTTGTTCCACTAAAACATATCATCTCACCCACCATGTCTCACTCAGGCCTTGGCACACAGGAACTAGGGGACAGAGGAGAAAGTGGTAAAGCAGCGGAAGTGATTGCTAGCAAAGTCAGACTCCTCAGCATCCAGCCTGTGCTTGTCAGGAGTGGGCAAGTGTTACTCTGCAGGCTAGTAGGACTAACACAGACTTTAGGTAACTTTATTATGCTGGCTGTTCCATGGGAATGAGGTCTTTTCCACTCAGCATTTGTCTGTGCCTGTTTTCACACATAGTCAACTGACATCATTTTTACTCATGTACTTTAAAAGTTCTCCCAGCAGCCATGTTGGAGCCATTGATTCAGGGGTTATAAATGTACCTATGAGCCACAAACACAAGGGAACAAACCAAGTAAATAGGGTTACGTAACTTAATGGTAGTAGAAAACAGACACAGAAGCAGGTCTTTTTCCCCAGGAATAACTTACTTGGTTGAATACCAGGTCCTACTAACTCCCTCAAATGCAGGGTTGCCTTGTTATAGGAATTTTTTTCTCAGTGTGCCTTTCTGGAGATGGCCCTTTAAATTTGCCAGAGCCAAGCCACTCTGGCTCTCAGTGGCCATTTTGCAACTACTGCTGCACATCTCTCTCCTCCACCTGGGTAAGTATCCTTAAGACTGTTATGTTTTTCCTTTATTATTCCTTAAGAGATAGTATATTTTAACAGGGCACGGTTGCTGATAATTGAAAGGCGCTCCTGTCAGCACATGTGCATTTTTGTTTTAAAAACTATTAGAGAATCAGGTTGCTATAATTTTACTCAGTTGCACCAGAATTACCTGTGGAGCTATAGCTGTGGTGCTCACATATGTCCCTCAGATTCAATCTCCAAGGTTTTATTTGTAACTTGGAGGTATATGTGATTGATAAAAAATTATGTTATTTTGAAAGTTTCATTTAGAAATGGGACAGGGATTTTATTGCATGACTATATCAAGGTCTAGATAAAACAGTCCTAGCTATGTGGGAAATGGATTTAATTACAATGAAGTCTTCCAAGCTGAAGAAATAATAGAGATTCCTGTCCTTTAACATGTTGCTGCTCTGTGAATATAGAATCTGTAGGCATCCTTCAAAGTATGTACCATTGTGAAAGATTGTACCATTCCTAGTAGAATACTCTACTATTCTTTCAAAATTGTAGACATATTGGTGGGCCTACTCTACATTTATGGGGCCTGTTGGAGTGTATGGTTCATCCTTTTAGTAAGTTTTATGTTTCTGATCATGAACAGAGTGCTGACACTGAAAAGGTCAACTTAAAGTAAAAAAATAAAGGGACATACGAATTACCATTACAGATCAACTAAGTGGTCTATCTAGTTCATTATCCTGTGTCTAACAGTGGCTGAAGCTTCAGAAACCCTGCAATAGACACTTATGGAATAACTAATCCAAAACAGAAGCTTCTTCTTAACTCCAAAGCTTTCAGTGTTCTGTTTAAATGCATTTACATTGTTTTTGTTTGGAAATATAAGTCTGTGTAGCAGGTGAGGGGAGACAGCAGTGGAATCTCTGTGTGTGATTTTTCCCTATTTCAGAAATTGCAGTAGAGGCAGCATTTCTACCTTGTCTCTCTTCTGGCTGCTAACCTGAACCAGCACCTTGGCAGCAGCTAATTCTCCTGGTTTCTTAGTATGAATCAAGTTGTTTTCCCTCTTTCAAAAGCTGCTTCTTTCAAAAACTAGTCTCTAGAGTATGTGGCCATGTTGTAAACAGCACACACATCAGTCACAAAGTCGAATGATATTTATAGATTCTTGTTACTTCAGAGATGCATCAGCAGTTACCTTTAGTGGTGGTCTTAGGTTAGTCTCATCACATATTGTGTGTGTACTAGTACACTAATATTAGTACTAGTATTAGGTTATCAAATGAATAAAGGATGTACCATAAGGGTCATAGGCAGAAATTGTGTAGACATGGATTTTAGAAACAAAGGCCATGTCTAGACTAGGAATAAAAAGGTATATTTTAAAATGTGTTGAGGAAAATGTTTTAACTAGCATTTTAGAAGGATTTTGGCTAGAGAAAATTCTTTAAAAAAAAATCTGTTAGCTAGTTGTAATCAGCCCAAAAAGGCAGAACTAAAATTGAGCACTGGTAAAGCAAGAGGTGCTTCTATAGCTGTGGAAAGAAGAGTCACAGGATATGTAAATGACATCTTCACTTAAGATATAATTGTCCGAAAGTGCTTTCTTCTGAACATGTAACTTCAGAAAAAAGCCATTTGCAATAATGGAGACTATTTGTGATGTGATGAGTGTGCAATGAGGTGAGGGAAATTCATCTGAATTGGTTAAGCTAACATGTTCTATATATTTAAAACTCTACCTAAAATATTCTCAAAATTCATGCATGACAGAAGCATCACAACAGCTCATCTCAAGCTACCTGAATAGTAGCTACTTTGCCATTGTTGCTAGAGGTACCTGCCACTTTCATTCTTTAAGTATAGATAATTTTAAAACCTAAGTTGTGTAATGGGCAAGAAGCTGTAGTGTTGATAGTCTTCCGTCCTTGACCTGAAGTTCTGGGTTTTGGGGGTTTTTCTTTGTTTTGTTTTCCACTCAGATCTCTCTCATCCTTTTGTTATCTGTGTAATAAATTAGGGGGGCTGATCTGCAAATGCTTATTTATATGATTAGGTCTTGCAAGTAATGCCGTTTTCTTCACAGGAACGAAAGTTTATAGACATGAGCCTGAGATCTAGGAGGTCGCTCTCTGTTTCACCTCTTCAGATGCTACTGTTCAGTCTCTTAAGTCACTTGTACTCTTAGTTCTGTTTTGGTTTTACTTTTGGGGATGGGGATGAGGAGATGGAGACGAGTCACCGCTGTTCTTCGCTTTTCCTTGTGAAATTATCAGCATGCAAAAGTAAACTCCCTATGTTTCAGTGAGCTCCTCTCACTCTGTTATAGCAACACCTGAAACCTGACTTTCTGACTTCCTTTTATTCACTGTTTAAATGTACAGTGCTACACTGCATGCAATTTGAGGAGAATGCATGATTTTTAAGGGAAGTGCACTTAATGCAATACAGAATTTAAGTGAAATTACTGAAAAGTAATGGGAAATTGTGTGAATGGAGGGCGAGTCTGACCCTAAAGCTTTTTGGTCCATTTGCAAAATATATTTTAGTTTTACCACTGAATTTCTGATTGTTGGCCAGCTCTAATATCTGCCAAAAACAGCTTTTCACTTTATTGCTAGTCCAAGTTCAATCCAGATTTCATTTGTCGATAACACAAAAATAAAACACTGTACAGTGTCTCTGGAACTGGTTATGTGTATTATACATCTCAGTAAAATCTCTGCTCCATAAACCCAATGAAATAGGATCCTAGTTTGGAACAAAGCTAAGAAAAAGAGCCAGTTTCTTTTTCTCAAATGCATAGGTCTGACTCCCCTTGATTTAAACAGGGTCAGCCAGTTGCTCATCCAACCACAGAATTTGGCCTTGTATGTCAAATCTAATGGCACAATCTCAAAGGGGATATTTGATGGCTGCAACAATAACTATGGTCCCACTGCCAAAGGCTGTGTAAGTTAGTCTGGTTCATCAACCAACCCTGAGATATAATGACATGTTCAGACTTGTTGTTCTTTAATGTTGTTCCTTTGTCCTTTGGTATCATTGGGGAAGTAGCTGGGAAAAGAACACTATCATTACGTGGCTAGGTAGCACTGCACTCTGGTAGATGGGATCAAAACTGCTCAACTTCTTACTCCAAAAAATGTATCTAGGGCAAAATGTGGCAGCCCTCTGAAATAGTGGAGCGTCACCCAGAGCACAACACACCATTGCTAAAAAACTGCACTGGCTCCTGGGAATTCCTGGGCCAAACTGGAAGTGTTGTCTTTAACCCTCTGAAGTCCTAAATGCTTTCATATCACATTACCTGAGACACTTCCTTTCTCTACCATGCCATTCTTCTGCAATTGTAAGCAGGTGCTTGCACTGGAGTCCCATCCTCTATAGGAGGAGGTGGCTGGCTGGATGTTATCTGTCATGGCCTCTCAATTCTGGAGTTCTCCTCCCCCTTGATCATCATGATTTGTTCATCTTCTTGACGTTCTACAGAGCATGTTGTTTTTCTTCAGGGGTTTAGGGAAGAGAGAGACTGACGAATGGGTGGCTGGGAAGGTGGTATTTGTGTTTGTCTGATGGCAGATGGTTATCAGACTGTGCTGTCAGTGCAATTGATTTTTAATTCTACTTTAATATAATTAATTTTAAAAGGGTATTAAGAGCATGGGAGGAGGTGTTCACTGGTGCTTTCCTAAATTAATTTATTACAACCAAACTGGCCCTATTCTTCTAATAAATAATGGGGATTTCCCGTAGTTTGTGATACTGGCTCAAGAATACCTGAGATTTATGCCTTTTGTTGCTAGGAAGTTGTCAGTGGCCATAATTTCAATACAGTGACAACTGTGATATCCTAGATGATTACAGATTTCTTATAACATCTTCTGAAGACCAGTTTCCTACCTTTAATGAAACCTAAACTACTGAAACGCTGTTGACTCTTCCTCCTCCAAATAAGTGCTCAGAAATGCTTAAACATTTTTGAGTTTATAAGGAACAAATCACTGAAAACCCATTACTACAACAAACTGCATACGTTTTATCAGGAGACTGTAATCTGTAGATGTTCCTTTGCCTTGCTGCCTGAGATTTTCCTTGGAAGTAGGGGGAGAGGTTTTGTTTTGTGCCTTTCCTGTATGCTCTTCATCATGAACTGTCCTGTTCTGCTCTATTTATAAGTAAACAGCTCTACCTATATCCTTTCTTTTTTTATTCTTATTTTTCTCTAAAGTTTTAGGTCACTTGTTGGGCAAATGTGTCACAGGTGAAAGGACCGGGAATGCATAGTTTAATAATAGTTTTGTTGTTTTCTCAGTTTGGGGCCAAGAATGGAAACCAATAGCTATAAAGATAACCATAGACTTGAGCTCTCAGAGTTTACTGGCTCTGGTCCACATCTCAGAGAGTGCGCGTCCCAGAATCTATATGTACCTACTGCACCAGTTACTCGTATAGAGAAGTCATGTTAGGAAAATACATATTTTTAGTGTTTGTTCACGTTAGGGTTACCAACCTTCCATGTTTGTCCTGCAATCTCCAGGAATGAATAAAGAATCTTTAATTAAAGATTGTCATGTGATAAAATCTCCAGGAATAAATCCAACCAAAATTGGCAACCCTAGTTATTGTGATTTATATGCTGAAAAGAAGGAGCAGAGTCTGATGTCATGTGATCAGTCATTCTGTATGGACCACCAGAAATCCTCAGCCGAAGTACGATAGCCACTGGCCTAGGCAATATGGTGTGCTGATTATTGGGAAGTGTTTGAAGTTCTGAAAGAACAATTTCATTTCGTATTGTCTAAATATCCTCAGGGCAGAGGAAAGCCCTAACAATTAACTTTACTTGTGGCCATGCATAGCCTTCCACCTGCAGCCTTTTTCACATCTTGGTGTGTGCCATGTAAGGCTCTGTAGGATCAAGGCCATAGAGTGTACAGCACCGAGGGAGACTTTGGGCACTAGGGCAATCAGTTTTGTTTTGTTTTTCTCACAAGTCTTTTGTGCAGAAGAACTTGCTGCTGCTGTTCCAGATCCTGATATAGCTTTTGACAAATACAGATGTAGTATTCAACTGTTGCCAAACAGATCTTAAAACAAAAACCACATACTGTCTTACTATAGTGTTTCCATCTCTTCCCCTGCAGGTTAAGCTAAGTGAGAGAAATCGTTTATAAACCATAACATATTGCAAAAGTTAACCTTCTGCCATTGCCACAAGGCAAGTAGGATTGGGCAGGTATTATTTAAAAAAAAAAAGTAGAAAAGTTTGATCTGATGTATAGATGGTATGATACCATGTCTAAGATCTCTGGGAAACTAGCAGCTAGATCAGGAAATGCAATTAGTCTTATCAGTGTTACTGAACAGCTTTTCAGTCCAGCCAGCAGCTTGGTAGGTAGTAAATGACTTAAATAAAATAAAGTTTGGGACTAACTGAAACCATAGTGATGCAAATGAGCCTACATATATGGACTCTGAAAGGAGAGCTAAATGTAATGGAGTTGCTTAACATTGTTGTTTAAATCACACTTACGTAGGGACCTCCATCGGATTAGGGCCTCATTTTGCTGGATACTGTATAAATGCATAAAGTCAAATTTTCAAAAGAGTTTGACTTTGATAGTCAGGGCCAGGTTTTCAAGAGATTTGGCTCTTAATTACACACCAAAATAAGTGGCCAGACTTTCCAAAGGACTCGACACATTGAGTGTTGAATGATTTAGAAAAATGGAGTTCATTTGTGGGTACATGGGCCCACATGAGAATCTGGTTCTGATTTTCTTTCTTTTTTTTTTTTTTTTTAATATCGGCTATAATAATAAATGACAAACCTAACAAGACATTGCTGACTGGTGGTATTATAAGAACAATGAGGCTGCTACAGCTGTATGTAAAGCCAGGCTGCATTAAGACTGAGAGAGTGTGAGCAATCTAGGCAAGAGTATATAAGAAATAACAACACTGAGGTTCTGCTTTCAAACCTAAACTAATGTTGAGAATATTAGGGGGAAAAAAGGAAGGAGTAAAGCTGCAATGCAGAACTACATATATTTTATGTGCTTTGTGTATGCACAATTGTCTGTCTCTGCTACATACAAATACAGATGGCAATACTTAAATACTCATTCTTTTCCATAACTCACCTAAATGTCGTCCAACGGGTTCCATTTAATTAAAGAATAAATTGAGAATTGTATTTCTCAAACAGAGATTAAATGTCTGGATTGCTATAGAGACAACAAAACCTTTGGTGAATTAACAAACAGAAAGTGTTTAAAATAAGCACTATTGCTAACTGGTGGAAGTGTGAGGTGTATTTTACAAATGATCAGTTAAAATGGGTGCATCCATGTTCTGTAAATGATAAATGAAAATTCTTCAATTAGCATTATCTCCAAACTAGTAACAGCCAGCAGCTATTCAGCTAGCAGTCTCTGTCCTTGAACACAGGAAATGAAAGGCATCCAGCAGGTTTGTGTTCTTTTATGATATATTGCAGCACCTGTCCGTCTCCTCACTTGGAGGTGAGATTATGTTACATCTCAAAAGTTAAGAGGAGGGTTACACTGAAGGTAAACCCAGAGTGATGCAGGAAGATTAAGTAGGTGGCACTCTTCCAGTCAACAAGCCACCTTTTTCAGTTATGGTGTTTTGACGCAGCAGACTCCAGGCTCCCTAAACGTGAGTGATCCCTTTGGAGTGACTCAAAGATCCATTCTTTGTTCTACTTCTTTTAAGTCCCACATATGAAGTGCTTTTGGAATTTTGGAAAGCAAAGGGTAAAGGTTGTTTGTCCATTCCCTCCATTGCATACCTAACTGTGGAACAGGGGATGCCATAAGAAAAACTCTTGGTTTCATTCCACTTTTCCTTGCCCTTTTAAAATTTAGAGCACCCTCATTTGAGGAAGTCCATTATACTCCATTGTCTCCTGGAGTATACTAGTCTCAGAGGCCAAGATATTTTTGTAAAGCTTAAATTTAGGCTGCTAACTCTGTATTTAGGAATTTGCTTGAATGATTTTCTTTCAAAGCAACTCCCACTGAAGTCATATCAGGTTGCCCATGGGAGTACTCAGGAACGTCATGCCTTGTATTCCGTTTTCCTGACGCCTGTACAGCCATTTAAGCCAGTGTAAAAGTGGATGTAAAATGCTACCAAATGAGATTTTTATGTCCCCGTTGCTGTGATGCATGTGTCTAAATAAGGAGAACATGGAATTAATCAGGTCTATATTTTCCATTTGATGTCTACACGGTATTTGTGATGGCAAATAGCCATACTTTTCAGTCTAAACCATGAAGCACATGTATTTGACGAATATAAATCTGGACAATGAGGATCAGTGTAGACTTGAGTGAAAAATTTTGTAGCTTTTATATCTTTGAAAGTTTACCACATGCTGACATAAATGAGGCAAGGTCACTGGTGGTGTGGGATAATCAGGGTACATGTCCTCAGCCACGCATAGATTGAGGATACGTAGGAAATGATGCTGGATGTTCTCCAGGTTTGTATCCAAATATAAATGTTTGTATGCTACCTCTTAGCCCCCACCCCCAACCTCCAGTAATGGCTGCATCTGAGACTTTAATGAAGGAGTCAGAGAGTAAGCGGTGCAATTAATGCAACTTAGGCCATCAGTGATTTACAAGGCTGTGAGTTGCCAACTCTTTTGCAATATTTAAAAACCAGACATTCCAGCATGAGTGCCAGAACCTCTGCTGTCCCCCCCAATCTCCCTGAGGCGCCATGCTCCCATTTTCACCTCTTCCAACCTACCCTTGTCGTTTGCTGCTCTTCCCACCCCTTCCCACCTCCACAGAGTGGGAAGTGGGAGCTGCAGCCACCTGATGCAGGTAGGAGGCAGCCCTGGCTGAGTAGGGGCTGGCATGAGTGATGACTTGGTGCCTTCCTGCTTCCCCTGTCTGCAGTAACTGGACTTTTGGTGTCTGGTCCCCTTTTTGACCAGACTTTCTGGTCAGAAACTGGGTACCTGGCAAACCTGAGTTTAGCGTTTTGGTGTCCATTCTGTATCACAGGGCTGTTCCCAAGCTCCGTCAGTTTCTTTGGGTCACGCTTTTTTTCACCCGGACATAAATGCGGATTTAATAGCAGCTATGCTAAGGTACGGGATCTTTACTAAGTACTAAAAATGTTCTTGGCTTCTAGAAACACAGTGTAAAGGGAACCTGCTTTCCTTTAAGTAAATTTTGCCTTGATTGCACAGCACAGTTCTGCATGCGTTTTACCTATTTACTCTCCTCTACACAGAGCAAGGGAGGGGAGCAAATAGACCATAGAAATGTAGTTGCTTTAAAAAAAAATGCTTGCTGAGATGAAGATTTTAGTGCTCAGAATTTCATGTCCTCTAACAAGCTTGTGCTAGCAGATGGCTGCTCAAGTATGACCTGTATGTTCCTTTTAGGTCATCATAGCTGAATGATCTCTGCACAGACTATTGAACTTTCAGGTTATGCACTGGTCAAGTGAATCCTTTCTTTGAAACTATGCCAGCTTAAAAAAAAGGACAAAGCTGCTATCTTCAATTAAGGCTATTGTCCCTGGGTTTAGATCCCTAGCAGCAGCCTCAAGTATTCTGTATTCATCACAAGCAACGGAAGATTTTTAATGAAGTTTAGAAGCGGCTTTTCTTAGTATAATCTCCTTGCTTGCCCCAAAGTAATTTTTTCCCTTTCCAGTTTTGTTTTGGCGGTAGCTTCTAAGCTTGTGGGTATAAAGGTTTTGTGTAAGAAAAATATTGGTGAGACTGTAATTCAGTTTCAACTATTTTTTAATTTTGATATTCACTTTCAACCATCTAAAACATTCATATGCATCCTAGTTACTTTTCATATGCCCATATAAATCCTATCCTCATGAAACTGCACTTAGAGGTGATAACATCAGCTCTTTTTCTATGCAATAGTTAATAGACTCACATAATAAAACTGAAAGCATTTATATATTTATTTATGTGTTCACATAAAGCTCCCTTAGACTACTTGGGAGCACTGTAGTGGTAAATGACAAATGAAATTTTATGACACCCTTTTTCATTGGTACATGTTGACCAGAGTAGTACTAAAGCTGTAAATTTCCCAGTTACATTACAGTATTTTCACTGCCAACCATCTCAGTAAGCACTTAAAAAAAAAAAAAAAAGACAAGATAAATTATTAATATTTTATTTTATGTCAGTAATAAAAATCATTAAAATAACAAACTGTGATACTTTATTTATATTTATTTCTCCCTTCCCAACTTATAAAGAAAGTTCCTGGATTTATTTTTCAAATTAAATAAGTATTTTTAAGGCTGCTGTATAGGTAGTTCTGCAGTGTCAGCAGACTGTAGTGTTTAGATATGTCAGTACATTTACAATTGCCTTTTAAGTTGGACATTAACAGAGCTCCATTCATGCACATTAGGATAAATAACCATATAATACTTATATATAGCAGAAGTACAGTAGGATGTGTGTTTGGCAAGAAATGGAAAATACTTAAATATAATGGAATCCACTTAGTGTTTTTTATATGTCCATCAAATGATTTTGCACCACTTGCCACTTGAGACAATGCCAATGTTAGAAAAACTTACTTGCTTGCTCTCATTTCTCTCTTGAGCTCAGGAAGAATAGCTACTCTGAAAGCTGCCTATAGCTGTCTTTAAGTATGGTGCACGCACATATGTATATAAAATAGTACATTTAATATATAAACTTTTTGATTTGGTTGATTTCTCAATAGCTGAAATGAGTCTTTGTGAGTCCTGAGCAGAAAAGAGACATTTACTATAAATGCTTTTGTCTTTTTGTTATTGATATAGATTTTTCAGTAGCCTTGTGGCTTGGAAAGCTAAAAGAGGGAAGGGAGGAAGCTAGCTTGCTTGACAGATTGCTCTCCTACGCTGAAGATTATAAACCAAATAGGATGTAGCGTTTTAATGGGATACAGCACCTTTTATCTCTGGGTCATTAGTTCGAATTTAGGCTGGGATGGTGGTAGCCTAAAAGTAATTTTCATCAGACAATTGCTCAGTGACCTTCAAGTTGGTGTTTTCAGCCCATTTTCTTATAGGCAGGGTTCCAATTCAAGATGGTCAGTAAGTGGCATGCTTGATGGCAGCTTCAGAAAGGCTAAGGTTTAAGTGGGCATGGAATCCGAGCTGCCCTATCACCTGTAAAGCTTGTTCTTCAAGGTTACATTTGAAGTTCATTGGCTGGGCAGGGATTGTGTCGGCACTGCCACTGCCTGTGCTGTAATCTTATTTTTATTTATTTATTTTTTGCAGCTAGAGGATTTCAGTCTCTAATATTGTCATTCCCTTCTCTCAAAATAAATCCAGGTAAAATGTCTAAAAAGTTAACCAGCCCAGTCTGTATTAAATACATTGATTAGTCTCAGTCCAGCTCATTAATGGCTGGTTGTCCATGTCAGAAAGTCACCATCCCAACTGGCATTAATTATGAGCCTTGCCAAATGACTCAAGAGAGTACATGCATCAAATGGATTTGAAAATGGACTTGCCCTCTCTGCCCTAGATCTGAACTGAGGAAGGTTGTTAACTGGTTACCAATTCTGAGTAAGGGCCAGATTCTGTTACTCTCACAAGGAAATTGATGGGACTGTGTGTGGATTAAAGTAGCGCTCAATTTGAGGTAGGCTGGCCAAATCTGGCTCTGAGTAAATTGTACTTGATGTCCATCCTTTCTTATAAGGATTTAATTCATGTACAAACACTGCATTAAAACATTTGCACTGAGACAATAAAAAGAAACAATCAATACAAGAGCACCAATTTTCAACGTACTAAACTAAACAAATGAGATGTTTATAAACACAAGGGTCCAGTTTCTGATGCCCTTATTTTGAGAAATGATAGTCTTTTTGAATTCAGTTGTACTACCAACGCACTAAGATACTATTCCACATGAGTAAGTGTGTTGGAATCTCTCTTTGTATATACACAACACTTTCATTTTTAATGTATTCAAAAATGGCAATGACTTTGGATTCCATTGCTTGAAGAGAAATAGAGAATCTCCTAGGAAAATTTAGGAAATTTCAGTTCTTAGGTTTTTGGTTAGGTACCTTTGGTCCATTTTAAAGAAAAGTGTAATGTTGCTGTCTACACACCTCCATGCCATAATACCGGAATATGACTTGATTAGACATACTTCTCAATAGAACAGCGTGTATAGAATTTTTAGACATTCAAGTAGGATGCTATTACATTTAAAAACTGTGTCTGATTCACAAAGATGCTGATTCAAGCAACTCCATACTGTTCCAAAACAAAACAGTATAATTTGAGACAGAACTCATAAAGATGCATGTCTGAATTATGCAGAAAAACAGAAAAATAAATACAAATAAGAAGCTTGCAAGAGAACTCTCCCCCCCCCCCCCCCGGCTGTGTACCAATTTATTTGTGCTCGTTGGTAAAGTATAACTTGAACACTGATGAATCTGTTGAGCCCACATTGGTGATTAATACACTTTTGTGAAAACAAGTGGCTCAAAATGACTTTCTGTAGTAGAACAAGATTAATTCTCTATACAGGGGGGAAGGTTGCATACAGTAAACATGTGGTGGTGACGAAGCGTGAGTAAGGGAAGAACTGAGGGATTATCTTTATCATCACTGTTGACAGCACATCCATGTAGTTCTTAAAAATAGATTTAAAGCTATAGCCAGCATTCAAGAGACCAAAGTTGCGGCTCAGTAACTTTTTCTTAATTTGAAGTAGTCCTGATGCACATCTTAATGGTGACTATTTGTGTTTGGTTTGCATCTGTTTTGCTGTCTAATTTTCTGCAGCCCAGAATTTTTTGAAAATATGCATTAGAGCTGGATTTGGCCTTTATGTTGTTCAAGCTGAGTCAGCATTTGAGGAAATTATGTCCTTTGAATCACTGAAATTGGAGATGGAAAATGTGTTTGATCATTTGTGTGAACTCATTTTATGGAGAAGGCTGAATTTCATTTTGAATTATTCTCCAAGGGCTGCATTGCAAATATAGGATCGACCAACATGTGGTAAATCGCTATTAAATGCAAAATATGCTCAATAGAGCGCTAACTATTTTAGTGCAACATTACTCTTCTAATGGAAGAGCTTGATCCAAAGGCCACTGAAGCCAAAGGATGTCTTTCCACTGATTTTAATGGGCTTTGGATCAGGCCCTTATTGAACAGGAAAAAAAAGAGTTAGGACTCTTGTAGGAAGAGTAGTTCACCACTTTGTATCAATAATGTATATCCACAGTTATGCAATATGTAAAAATAGATGAGTTTATCGTGTTTATGGCTCAAGTCCACCTCCACATTTTGCTTGTCTTCCTAGATCTGAGGCCAAATTCTGGCAGAAAGATAAAACAAATAAATGCTAATATAAGGAATGGTATATGTAGCTTATAAAGGGCTTGCTCTTGTGGTGCCCAGTTCCCTCAATTCTGACTGACATCAGTGGGAGTAGAACACATTTGTGACCCAGCAGGATATGCTCAGTACTTTGCATGATCATGCCCATAGTGCCTATCATAGGGCATTGTCAAGGTCTGGGTGAACTTGTTCAGTTTAAAATGACATACAGCTCAGACCTTTGAGCAGAACTCAGACGGTGTCCGGAATCAGGCCCTGCAGCAGAGCCAGTCTCCAGGCAACTTAACAAGGGCAGCTGGGCTGGTTGGCTATACTGCCAGACTGGTAGGAAGAGTCAGCAGATCAGCTCTTAATCCCAGAGGTGGCAGCAGCTCAGAGGCTGCTGTGAGCACTTGCCCACAGCTGTGGTAGGTCCTGCTCCTGCCTTATGTCTCTCTTGGACTCATGACGGCTCTTGATTTGCCTCACTCCAGGTAACCAGACCCACAGCTATGATTCATGACTTCTGACTATTTCTCTGACCCTTGGCTCTGGCCTTTGGCTCTGGCCCATGGCTGTGATTCCTTACTCCTGCTCTAACCACTGGACACAATTGCCCACATCCTGCTCACTGACAAATGGAACCTTTCAGGAAGGTTTAGAATATTTAGAGTATTTTTCCTCATTATTGTTCATTTTCATGCATGTCCACACTTCTTCCAACCAGGTTTAGAAATGAAAGTCTAAATTACGAGAGAAGGGATTTCCAATCCAAATGAGAACAGGGAAAATATTGGAAATGTCAGGGGAGAACTTGTTTGGCCCTATGAAATGTGTAGCTCAGTCTTTCAAGGAGACATGAATAGCTTGGATAAGGTTCACGTAAGCATCCTAACACAAAAGTGCTTCTCCAACCCACTCACACTTTGTGATTTGCACATTGTTTTTGTATTTTCATGTTGGAAAAGAATTCATGATTTTATGTTGAAGATGTAGACCATTTCTATAGTTTTTTTTCACAGAAATGCAGCATAACCTGCTAACAATTTTAAACCACAAGCGTTTAATGCCTGGAGTCAGTAGTAAGAAGACAGTGTAGCTATCAGTAACATTTAACTGAATGTGAATGGGTCATTGATGAGGGCTGTATTTCACAGACTAAGATCCTGTCAATGGTGAAGAAAGGCAGGTATGAAACTATTTTCATTCAGATTATAAATCTATCGACACCTTAAGTTATATAGAGGAACATAGACATATGCAGTGTGTGAGGGAGATTATTTTTAGAATGTAAGTACTATATTCAATTAGTTGTGCAGATTCAATATTAGAATAGGACAGATATGAGACAGGAAAATACTTCTATTCCTAGAAGTTTTATTGGTTTGCAAAATACTGCAGATGTTTTAGGACAAACTCCTAAAAAAAATTAAATCCTGTTTGCCCTGTATGCATACCAAAGATCCTGCTTTTGATAAGGATAGGGTTTTTATTTAAGTGTGTGTTGTGTGTCCCCTTAGCTAAATCTCCCCTTCCTCCACCGCTGTGCAGCACATTGTCTGCTGGTTGGTTTTCATCATCCACATTGGTGTTGCTGATACAGTAGTTGGGATATAATAGAGATTGGAAATCCTTTGGGATTAAATGAGTTTTGCAAATGGAATATTTTACTATTTTTTTCAGAATGTTGTTTTAAAACACTGTCTCCTAACAGAAAATTACTTTAAACCCAGTAAAGATCTGATATTTGTATTAGTTGGATTTATATTTGTTGCATAATATAAAACTTGGCATTCTGTTGGTCACAGCTCCTGATTCTTAATATCTTTTGGCTGGCAAATGAATAGTTCTTTATCTGTAGCTATACTCTATGAATCTCTCTCCCTTTGTGTGTCTGTCTGTCTTCCACTCCACCTTGGACCTCTTCTGTTTGCCAGCAGCGTTCTTTCTACCATCCTCGTCTCCTTCTGTATTTCTGTTGTTCCTTTTCCACACATTTTTCTCTTCATTGAGAGTGAATTGTAATGACTGTGAGAGGTGTCAGAATTATATTAGAGACGTTCTCTCTGGTGCTTCTGAGAACAGTCTGAAACATTATCAGACTTCCCACTGAGCTCAGTGGTCTGAAGAGTACAATAAAGCTCCAATTTACCTATACATCATATCCCTTCCTTAGCTCATTTGTTACACTTCATGGGCATATTGGTGTGTACATTTAAGCAGATAAACATATACAAAAGATACTCTGTTGTTATGATATAAAGAAATTAGCCTGTAAATAGATTGTTCAGGGTAGCATGTCTTTCATCATAAAAAGATCTCTTGAACTACAGTATAACATAGCCATAAAACAGTGTAGGAACTTGAAGTTTCAACAGGAAGCTGAGACGCACTCCCATGAATTGATGATGGGCACCAACATGGGTACCTGGGTAGGTAAGTAAAGAGAAGACTTATCATTCACCCTGTATACAAGAGCTTTTCAGGACTTTATGCTCCACAATAGCCTCTTAAAAAAAATGACAATCAAATGGTATCTGCCTACAAACCTTTGAATGGAATAGATAAAAGCCCTTTGTCATCTACTGGTATGTACAGAATACAATACAGCAAACACAAGGCAAGCTGGGTTTGGCTTTTTAAAAACGCAAGTGTGACAGCTGCATCTTGTACAAGGATCTGTATGCTGGCTAAGACTTTACATCAGATCCTAGTCGGGAGCTGGCATTTTCAAAGGTCATGAAGCTCCTCAGCACTAGTCAATTACTGAACAAAGGGTACCACTGACAGTTTTAACACGGTGGCTGAATTACCTGGGCACTTGCTGAGACAATCAAACCTTCTGCCCAAAAGCAGCCTGACAAACTCCAGAAGATTTCTGCCGAAAATTTCAAACATCAGATCAGACCAGCATCACCCACAAAAACATTTTTATGGCATTTGCAAGGTTTTGGGGTTGTTCTTTCCAGAAAAAAAAAGAGAGAGAGAGAGAGAACCACAATACATTATGAGAAAATAACAATGTTGTCTATTAGCTTGCGCCTTGCAAAGTCACTTACAGCTGTGTGATCATTGTGACTTGGCAATATTTTATCACCTCGTTGTATGGGTGAACTGTGAAGCCAGAGCACTGATGAAAACATCCAACATTTCCAGTACTGTACATGGCTGTGGGTCCCTGGCTCAGAGGGCTATGTTATGCTACCTACAATGTTCAATGGAGAGTGCACCATAATTACAAGGGGCAAAAGCAAGACAGAATATTCTTTTAGGGGCAGGGTGGAGGTGGCAAAGAAAGAGTGAAGGAGATAAAAGGCCCTGCTACTTTTTAGCACTGGATGTGTATGCAAGGACATGTTATCAATTAATATGCATATCATATTTGCACTAGAGATAGTGAAAAAGGGCATCAGGAAAATTCTGTCATCAAATTTACAGTATCACTTTTTCTTTTTACTTATCTATGTCCTACTACCTACCAGTGAGGTATATGAGGAAATTGTTTCCATTATCTCTATGATCTGCATTGTATAGTTGACAGTCTGAGACAGAGGCCAATTCTGTGTCCTAAAAGCTAACTCCTGGCAGTTAGTTTGACATAGATAGGGAACACCAAATCCTTTGTATCCAAAAGGTTACTCTCAGTCCCAAATGACCAGTCACTGATCAGTGGCACCCTAGATGACTCACCAAAGACAATGCTTGTAGCCAATCCTATAATAAATTGACTGAAGATTTATTATTTAGGAAAAAGAAACAAGAGAGTTATTTACAAGGTTAAGGCAGGTAAACATAAAAACGTAAATGAGTTAGTCTTAGGTTCCAAAAAGTAATGGAAGCTGCTGTAATGTGCAAGTTCTGTACGTACTTGTGAAAGGATAGTGACAGAGGTGCCCTGTGAAAGTGCTTAAGGGCTAAACCAAGCTAATCAGATTGGGGTTCCCTTGCATTAGCTTAGAAATATTGCCCTTTCGAAATTCCAGGAAGCATAATGGTGCAATTCCTTATGCTCATGGATATTTATTCCCTCCTCCCAGAGTTGAAACTGTGATGGGACAAGGGTTTGTGCATTGTCCCTTCTTTGCGGGTGTGGAGGGAGCAATCACTTTGTTCACTGATGTTCCAGAATGTTTTGTCTGGTGTCTATAGGCCACTTTCTGCTGGGCAGAAGATGACTCCTCTTGTGGTAGACTAGTATTTCACATTTGGTAATGCTTCTCTCCTGACTGGGGCTGTTTCCAGTTTCAGAGCAAACACTTCTATAATTACAAAGCAAACTCTTACATTTATAACATGTACGATCAATTCCTGCAGTGACTCAATGAGCATTTCATAAAAGTTCAAACTCTAAACACATTCATATAAAGCTTAACGTTTATTTGAGCAATGCTAACACACAGGTTAGCCAGACGGGTTTCCTGCTGTGCATTTGTCAGTGTTCATTGAGGCCCAGGAGCCTTGGCATGAACTGGCATCTGGTCTGCTAGCATTCCACTAGGCTCTACCCTCCTTCCATTCAGTCTTCCTAAGATGGTGGCTAACTACTTGCTCTTCGGGGGAATAGGACGCTTCCCTTTCAGAGTCTTTGGGGGAAAACTGGTTATCAGGTACTGTTCCCAGTTCTTGTAATATCTTTGGAAGAGGGTCATAATGTGCACACCCTAATCCCCTTAAAAGGCAGCATAAGAACAGGGGCACATTTCTAATCACACTGTTAGCAGGTGATAATTGAGCCCAGACAATGGGGAGATGCCCCGTAATCCTTAGTGCACAGTTGCTTGGGAACTAAGACACCAAAAATTAAGGATGGTGGAATTCAAGATGAGGCAGAACGCAGGAGGGCTTCTGAGGAGAAAGGTATTCCTAGATGTTTGAGTTCATGAAGTGGTGGGGTTTTGATGGTCTTCTAAATGGATTTTGAGTTCAGTTATTAAAATCAGTAGGGAATGGAATAAACCATTAGAAGTTATATCTGAGGATTTAAGAACTTGGACCAGAAAATGAAATCTCTGCTTTTCTTTTCTGGTTGGGTGTGAATTCTTTCTATACATATTAATGCCCAGTTGCCACTCCTCTTTATCTTACCTTGGCTTCTCAGTTTCTCAGGTAACTTTTGAAGGAATCAGCTCTATCTGTGTCTCTGGTCTCAGCTATGAATCCAACTGCAATGCAGGGAATGGATCCTGCTCCCACTCAGCTTGATGGCAAAACGCAGCTTGGCATATACATCGCTCTTGGAACAAAAGCCTTATGCATTCATCTAAATTTGATTTGTTGGGTTGTTCTCTCTTGACTCCAGGTCTTCTAACACACAGTTTCTGAACCTGAGGTATGGGATACGTGAGACACAGGCAGGGGGTACCTGGGGAAAAACAGAGTGAAGGGTAGGCAGGCGGCAGCAGCCCACTTCCCACCCAGTCACAGATCCCAGCTGGGAGGCGGGCAACAGCTGCCAGCTTTTGGGGAAAGCACTTGGCAGCCGCCCACTTCCTGCCTGGTCCCAGCACGCAGCTGGGAAGTGAGCAGCAACTGGGGTTGGGCTTAGCGACCAACCATGGGTGCTGTGTGTGTGTGGCCGGGATGGCACAGGGGAGTCGGTGAGCATGCAGCCATAGTCATATCCACCTCCTTGGCATGCTGGAAACAGAGGGAAACCCTGGATCCTGGGAGAGGTTTCTCAGCACACCCTCATTACCTGAATTTAAAAAAAGACAGGTTGTCGAATGAGAAACAAAGAAGAAAGAAGGTCTGGGGACAGTTTTACACACTTTAGGGGTTTCAGAAGCCTCTATCCAAAGTTCTCCAGTTTTGGAAAAAAGTCACCTACTTTGTAAAGAAAAATCATGCCTCACCAATCAATTAGAATTACTCCAGGAGGTCGTCAAATATGTGGAAAATGGTGATCCAGTGGACAGAATGTACTTGGATTTTCAGAAAGCCTTTAACAAGGTCCCTCACCAAAGGCTCTTAAGCAAAGTAAGCAGTCATGGGATATGAGGAAAAGTCCTTTCATGGATCAGGAACAGTTAAAATACAGAAAGCAAAGCGTAGAAATGAATGTTCAGTTTTCAGATTGGAGAGAGGTAAATAGTGGTGTCCCCTCAGGGGTCTGCACTGGAACCAATGCTGTTCAGTATATTCATCAATGATCTTTAAAAGGGGTAAACTGTGAGATGGCAAAATTTACAGATTTTACAAAATTACTCAAGATAGTTAAGTTCAAAGCAGACTATGAAGGGTTACAAAGGGATCTCACAAAACTGGGTGACTGGAAACAAAACGGCAGATGAAATTCACTGCTGATAAATGCAAAGTAAGCATATTAGAAAACATGATCCCAACTACACATACAAAATGATGGGGTTAAATTTGCTGTTACCATACTGAGGCAAGACCCGGCCCCCAAAAGGTTATCTATAAATACTTTTGTGCTTTATAAGTGATTATATTAACTGGCCTGTATTTATCCCTTTGATCCTAATATAACACTATTTTAACTAACAAGATAAAAAGCTGCACTTTCTCAATCACCCCATGTTAGCCTATGGTCAGGTGTACCATGCAGCAATGACTGTACTCTAACAGGCTAGTAAAAAGTAATTTTCAGTCTTTACTTTGCCTTCCTCTGTCTCTGTAGAGAATCATTTAATTGTTAGATAAGGTGAAGCAAGCTCAGGCAAACCTCAACTGTTGGGTTTAGACAACCTGGAGTCTCCAGTCTGCCCCCGGCTTCTTTTCATCCGCCGGGGCCACCATTGATTTTGGGTTCATGCGGGCCGGACAAAGCACAGCGACCAATATGATTGCAAGCCAAGTCATTTATTCTAGGGCAAAAGCCATCTTATATAATACTTCATGCACTGCTCACATCCTCTTCTTGCAGTTACTGATTGGTTAAAAGTTACAAGCATACACACAGCACAAGCACAAGCTGATTCTCATGGATAGCTTAACATTTCCCACAGCTGCCTAATTTATTATTCTGTTTACCTCCTGGACACTGAGCTAAGAAAGGGAGGTGTCCGCCGTCCTTGGCCAGCTTCCACCTGCCTAAGCAACCTTATCTAACTCTCACGTCCTTGGGGCCTAGCACTGTAACTTCCCATCCCAGGCATCAGGGCCGCGTAAGGATTGTAGATCCCCACACTCAACCTTCCCCCATTATCAAACTTTCTCTGTGCTTCCTAAATGCAGTTTGGCTTTGTGGTTAAAGCCACCCGGCTCTGTCTCTGTCCTTTTGACTCTGATCTAATATTGAAACTACAAGGTGGCTGACTTCCCTTAATTCAGGCCCTGTCTCTGTCTGTTTGACTCTGATCTAATACTGTAACTGCAAGGTGGCTGACTTCCCTTAATTCAGTAATTTCTTAAGCAACTCTTCAGAAAGCCCCTTCACCAACTTCCCCCTAGTAACAACAATTCAGCAATTTTGTCTAGACTGCCAATAGACTAATGAAAAACAAGTTAAGGCCCACTTGCACAAGGAGGTGCGAATGCTGTTAAGTAATAACGAGCCAATCACGCTATGTAATGTGTAATAATGCTATGTATGAATATTCATGTAAACCTAAAATGTATTTAAGGCAACGCCCCAGTATAATCAGGGCTCAGCCTTTGGAAATGATTCCGCTGGGCCGGCTGCCGGCAGATCAATAAACTGCTGTTTCCTCATTTCGGTGTCCATCTCGCAAGTGTTCCTAAGATCTTGCAACAATACAGGAAAGAGATCTTGGAGTTACCATATGTAATTCTCTTAAAAACGTGCTCACTGTGCAGCAGCAATCAAAAAAGCTAAAAGAATGTTCAGAACCACTAGGAAAGGGCTAGATAATGAGACAGAAAATATCATACTGCCTCTGTAAAAATCCATGGTACACCCACACCTTAAGTACTGCATGTGGTTCTGGTTGCCTCATTTCTAAAAAGATATGTTAGAAAGGCAACAAAAGTGCTTAAGGATATAGAAAATCTTCCTGGTAAGAAGAGATTGAAAAGACTAGAACTTTTCAGCTTGGAAAAGATATGACTGGGAGTGGGAGGAGGGAATATGATAGAGGTCTAAATATCATGAATGGTGTAGAGAAAATGAATAAGGAAGTGTTGTTTACTCCTTCATATAACACACAAACCTAGGGTCACCCAATCAAATTAATAGGCAACAGGTTTAAAACAAACAGGAAGTACTACTTCATACAATGCACTGTCACCCTATGGAACTCCTTGCCAAAGAATGTTGTGAGGGCCAAGACCATAACAAGGTTCACAAAAGAACTAGATTAGTTCATGGAGGATAGGTCCATCAATGTCTATTAGCTAAGATGATCAGGAATGCAACCACATACTCAGGATGTCTCTGGCCTCTGATTGCAAGAAGCAGGGAGTGGACAATGGGATGGCTCTCTCAATGATGATCTATTATGTTCATTCCCTCTGAAGCACCTGGCATTGGCCACTGTCAGCAGACAGGATACTATGTTAGATGGACTGTTGGTCTGACCTAATATGGCCATTCTTATGTTCTTTCCTGTGTAGAGACAGAAAATTAAATCTTAAAATAAATCAGCGTGACCACAGATTGCAGAGATCTTTTGAAGGTTGGCTATTTGTAGGCTTTGTCACAGTCACGCTAATGGAAAAAGAATCAACTCTCATCTCTAGCCTGTCTTCTCAGAGAATCAGCTGGCTGCCCGTGCACTCTTGATAATAGATAAGAAAGCAGCTGTGACCCTGTAATCTCTAAAGAGATTTGGCTGTCCTAAGCAACATGAAGATAGGTTTCTCAGTGTGTACCTTTTCTATCTCATCAGTGATGTAAGACTCACAAGAAGTCAGTAAAAAAAACTAAAAAAATATTTTTATGGCTAGTTCATATGATCAGGATTGACATTTTAAATTCATTTTCTGTAAAAATAATTAATGTGTATGAGGCTTCCTCTTTCCTACAAGATCAGATAATGTAGTTAAGCTTGTGAATGAACAGCAAGCCTGAAAATGGAACGTAAGTAGTAACTAAGGTGTAAATACGAAGGCCACAGTACTCAGTTATTCTATTCCGGCAACTGAAGCATGTACAAAGACGGGGGTTGGTGGAGTGTGTTATCAAGGTGGCTTGAAGCCACCTTTCACTCTCAATATTCTGGTGCAGTTAATAGCCTACTGAGCCCCAGGAGCATGTTAGAGCAGTCTTGGGTTTGCTCTAACTTATGCTGCTACCCCTCATAGCTGAGAATGGCTATAGTGCTGTGAGCTCTAGCCGTACCCCTACAAAGAGGCTGAGAGTAAGGTCAGTGTAGAGCTCTTACTCCAGCTTTACTTTAATTGGGGAAGCCATCTCCATTGAGTAGATCTTGATGGCAGTGTTCCTATCCCCTAAAGCCTCCAAAGCAACTGATAATTGCTAAGAGTTTATTTTAGACATAATAGAAGCACAATTCTCCCATCCTTCAACTAGGAAGAACAGATTTATAAAATTGCTGCATTCAAAAAACATTTTTTCAACACCTTAGTAATATATACAGTCAAGTCTGAAAAAACCTGTCCAATACTGACTGACATCAAACATAACTCGCTATTCAGTTAAGCGTTTTGTTCATCAATCAGTCACAAGCCACGTAGATTGTGTTAACACGGATCATAATTGCCTTCTTGCCAAATGCTATGCCAGAGCTTTGACTACATAAATGGATGTGTGTGATGTGCTATCATTCCCTCTCTTCCAATTTAACTGCCTTCTCTTTTGAAGAGAAGAATGAGAGGGAGGGTTAGAACACATTTTTGTAAATTTGTATGAAAGTTATTAAAAGTAGCTATGTTTGCTTGGAGAGCACATAGGTTTAACAGAGTACAAGTCAAAGCTATACTGTATTAATAAAAAAAGTAACTACTGGAATGACGGGGTGAACAAACATCCGGAGCTTTGGACAAGAAGTAAAACAATCAGCTCTAGTGGTGATATTCCTAATACCCCATAATAGTAGAGGCACAAACCATTGCTTTCTACCCTCAGAGTAACAGGAATTCAGACTCCACTAAGAAAAAACTACATGGGCAAAATGAATGTTTCTGCCCTTAAACCCATCACTTTCTTCTTCCAAAAGTTAAATAATGAACATTAAATCTCAATTAAATATTCAGTTTGTCACATTATTTGACTGTTACATACATAATTTGCTAAATAATCCTGGTAAAATTGATTTTTTCACAAGCAGAACATATGGCGATAATAGCCTGATGATTGGAAATGTCTAAAACATCATATTATTATAACACTTTATTCTGTACATTAAAAACTGACACAATATTGATGCATAATGCTGCATATTTAAATAACTGGGAGACATGCCACTACCCACCAATCCTCTTGGGAAAAATCGGAATTTAAAGGAAAAAGGCTGAACACAATGTATTAGGCCAAATCCTGACCTTTGCCTTGAACTGGCAAGGAGCAAAGCCAAACCAGATAAGAGTCATATCTTCAGGGGGTTGAGACCCTAGCAGCAGCTATAGAACAAATGGTTTTACTTTAAACAATCCCAACCCCTGCTCCTAGTTTTGGAATCCCTGACTCCACCCCATGCTGCCTTATGGTTCCAGGCTACTTGTCCCAGTCTGACAACTCTGAAATGGAGTTACCAGCTTCAGATAGGGACGCACTGGGGATGGACGTGGAGGACAGCAGAGCTTCCTGAAATCTTAGTGATATGTCCACCCACAAATACTGGTAGGTGGGTATTTTTGAGGATTCTGAGTGAACACTGACCACTAAAGCCCTGTTTTCTCTTTATTTTCCTTTTGAAGTTTCCTCTCTGGGTGTATACTGCAGCCTTAGGAATGTAGTAATTTCTGTGACATCTGGGCAATTGAGAAAGAGTGTCAGAGTTAGTGTTAGTTGGAAATTTTCCATCTAAAGTGTTCTTTTATTTTTTTTAATTGAAGTTAGGGGGGGTGACTAAATTGTTTTGTCAAGTGTCAGCTTCTTGAGGAAAACCTCTATTTTTCATTTTAAAAAGTACACCCCGAAAACGGACATTTAATTGAATAACCACACTATTTCAATTCAGACATACACCGTAATGCATCATGGGAATTGTAGCTTGCTTTTGTAATGTTCCTATTCTTCTCTGTGGACCTGGCTTCCTGGCTACATTACATCTCCCATAACACGTCATGGCCAGAGACTCCTATGATGCACTACTTCCCCTCACCAACAGGGGAGACCATAGTATCTTATGAGAAAAATATAGCCCAAGTAGGGAATCCAGGCCATAGGGAAGAAAGGAATCTGACATGCCTCGTTGGACTACCTCATGGTCTAGATACCATAGCATATTTTTGTATTGCACAATTCCTGAATTGTAGTATGTTGGGTGTGGTTTTGTGTGTATCTTCTTCCCACCCCCAAAAGTCATAATTTTACTCAGGGAAAAGAAATATTCTCCTATCCAAGTCTAGTTGAGATACACACTGGGCTGGTTGAGAAGGCAGGGAACTCACCCTTTGGGCTCCATATTTCCAGATTAGAGAGGTTGAGGAGCTTCTATACACACCCAGCTCTGTTGGTCTGATTGTCATCAACACAAGGGAGACTGGTACAAAGTTCCTCTTCATGATAGACATGAAGGGCCTGAGCCCTCTGCAAGATTTGACCTATAAATATTCATTCTGTAGAAGAACTGGTAAATGTGTTGTTTTCTGTAAATAAATAAATATAAGGAATCAGTCCTGGAAGAAGAGACAGAGGAAATGAAGAGAAAATTTCATCAACAAATAATGAGCCAGGGTAACAGTGAAGGATAAACAGACATTAGCCACGCTATAAAACCACATCCCTACCATGCATGAAAGCATAAACGTAACAGGAAAAATATATACGCAATTATGAACCATAATTTGAGGAACTGATTTTCAGAATATAGAAAGATGCTTGAAATGGAAAAAAAATTATCCAGCCTCATTAAGCAGACATACATTTACAAGAAAAATCTTGAAATCAACACAGGAACTAAGAGGCAGATCAAAAACAGCTAAAGGCTTTTAGATCTTATTACCATTGACGTTGAACAGAGGATAGGACTTTGTGTTTTACAAAACTCTGTTTGTTAAGGCTATGTCACCACTACTTGGGATAGGCTTGTAAATGTCTTCTGTTCTGCGGATTGTTTTCAGCATAAACCAATTTCTAGGCTGATTTCCTTTCACTCTAGTTACTTTGTATTTCCTTTTGCTATGTTCTCTTTATTTTAAAATGAATTGCAGTGTCCTCTGTTATGTTACTTGAAGGAAAAATGCCAAAGACTGAGGTGTGTTAATCAGATGGGTATGAACGATAACATTCAGATCTCGATCTGAGCAAAGTTACAAAGTTTGGGACTGTTCTGACCAGAACCATCTTTAGTTTTAATATGTTATTTATGTAACAGACAATTAAAGAATCAAGTTGGTAATTGGATGTATATCATGTGGGATATCTGTATGCACTTAACCATTTGAGAAAGAGATTGTGTAATAGAATTAAAAAAAACCCAGCACTTCACCTAAATAAAAGAACCATAAAATAGTCCTCTGATTCAAATGCAAAGCAATTTAGTAGCTATGTAATAAGTGCCTGACTTAAACCAAAAATATAAATAAATACATGTTCAGAGTTGAAGTTGAAATTCTACATTTCTTTATTTTTTGAAGCTCACTGGCTTGACTTGATGCTTAAGTGTCAGCTCAGATTTTCAGTCTTTTTTGCATTTTTCGGTCTAAAGAAGCCTTTAAAAATTTGAAATTCCCAGTAATTGATAAAATAACAACCATTTAAATGCAAATGAATACTATATGTAAAAACTCAGGTAGAATTGTGAAGGCTGAATAATTTTTCTTTTTGTACTTCATATCAGTAAGTGCCAATGGAAAATTCTTAACTGCAGAACCAAATAGTGGAACATCTAGAATTAAGGTTCAGCTGTATCTAAAGAAAAAATATGACTTTGAACATCCTTCTTCTTTTGATACAGTGTGGTATGTGATGGATGACAATTCACACAGCCATACCCCACTGTTCAAACCAAACTGAGGAAGTCATTTACTCTGGTGATCAAGGGAAGAGGGAAGGTGAATTGCAATAGTGCATTCTGGGGGCATGAAATGTTGCTCATTTTTTTATATTGCTGTTTCATTCAATCATAGTATCTGTCTGCTTTTAGAATTTTGATTTTTCACCATTTCTGTCATGTAGTTTTAGACCCACATGTCATCCTGTATAATGTGCACTGAACAAGGTCCCTTAACCTCTTTCTTTAATCTCATGGGATTTCTCCTTTAAGATTTGATATTTGGTAGTGCTCCTGGACCTTTCCTTCCATAGTCTTTACTTATTTCCTGTCATTCTTCCTCACTCAAGTTTCCTATCTAGACTATTTTAATACATTCATTTTTTCTCTGTCTGAGTCCACTTAGAGCAATAAAATAAATAATAACGTAGTAGATAACTTAGCAGTAGTGTTTGTGAAAATTTTTAGGAGTTCAGATATGTACATCGTTTTCTTTTTATAAGAGACAGTCTTACCTATTTAAAAAGCAGGACTAGAGATACATTTGAACTCCTAAGATTTCCTTTAAGATAGTGTCAGCACTGATGATAAATGGCTTTGCTGCTTTCAATAATGCTAGTGAATGCAAACAGCCAGATACCTGCTTGCTTCAGGGGATGTGAGAGTGGGGAAGACTTGCTTTATTTAATATTAATTTTTAAAGTGAATGTAATGTTGGTGAAAAGTTCCTGATTGAGTGCTCCAGAAACTGAAGAGCTCTATTTTAATAGTTGTATTTATTTATTTGTATCACAGTAGCACCCAAAGGTATACCAATCAGTACAAGGCCCAATTGTGCAATGCATTTGTATATGCATAGTAAGCCACAGAACCTGCCTGGCCAAGATTAACATCTAAACAAAAAACATAATCCCAAATATACATATAAAATGAGAGAGTCTACTCTAGCTGTTACTATTCAAGGAAGAGTTCTTGGAGTCATTGTGGATAGTTTCTGAAAACATCCACTCAATATGTAGTGGCAGCCAAAAAAGCTAACAGAATGTTGGAACCTATTAGGAAATGGATAGATCATAAGATAGAAAATATCATATTGTCTCTATATAAGTCCATGGTATGTCCCCATCTTGAATATTGTGTGCAGATATTTCCATCTCGAAAAAGATATATTAGCATTGGAAAAGGTACAGATAAGGGCAACAGATGATTATGGGTATGGAACATCTTTCATATGAGGAGAGATTAATAAGACTGGGACTTTTCAGTTTGGAAAAGAGACTACTAACGGGGGATATGATAGAGGTCTATACAATCATGACTGGTGTGGAGAAAGCAAATAAGGAAATGTTATTTAATCCTTCTCACACACGAAAACTAGGGGTCACCACATGAAATTAATAGGTAGCATGTTTAAAACAAACAAAAGGAAGTATTTCTTCACATACCGCACAGTCGACCTATGGAACTCTGCCGGAAAACGTTGTGAAGACCAATACAACAGGCTTAAAAAAAGAATTAGATTAGTTCATGGAGGATAGATCCATCAATAGCTATTAGCCAGGATAGGCAGAGATGCAAAACCATGCTCTGAAGTATTCCTAGCCTATGTTTGCCAGAAGCTGGGAACGGGTGACAGGAGATGGGTCACTTGATAATTACCTGTTGTGTTCATTCCCTTGGAAGCACCTAAGATTGGCCACTGTCAGAAGAAAGGATGGACCATTGGCCTGACCCAGTACGACCATTCTCATGAAAAGCCAAGCAAATGGTGGAAAAAGTGAAATGTTATCACCCCCATTTTCACTAAGGGAAAACGGAAGCAGTTTCACACAGGAAGTCAGTGGCAGAAACAGGAACTGAACTCAACTCTTTTGAAATCTTAAACACAAATCATCCTTCCTTACTCATCAAAATAGGCATAGCAGGGGGAACAGAGTTGCAGAATTCCTCACACATTCCTGCCAACATGCTTCAGAACTGTGGCCTGGGGTAATATGAGAGGGTAATTGCAGGCCTGGTCATAATAACTTCACTTAAATAACTTGCCTAATTTATTCCTGTGCATGATTGGGAAGGTAAATGGATCAGTAGGCTAGAGACAGGATGTCTGTACTAACTGAGATAAGAGGCATCACCCTGGTACTATTTAAAAAGGGCAAGAAAACTCTGGAATGTAAGGTGAGGTAAAGAGTAGGTTGCACATGTACAGTGTGGACAGAGCATGTTGTATAGGAATTGGTTTCTGCAGATTAACCGAGCCAATCCGGAAGTGTGTAATGCAGTGTATAATTAAGAATGTTCATGTTGTTGGTGCTGGTAAAATGTATATAAGGAAAAGTTTTTTGCTGTGTAATTTTGGATGTGTGGTATGCTCTATATCCTTACCCCATTCTTGAGTCTAATCAACTCAGGATATTAGTTTTGGCATATTGCCAAATAAATAAACCCGACTGGAGTTAGAGATCTCAGGGGACCCCAACAGTAATATGTACTAATGACAACTTTAATGGAGCCATCCAGATGTGCATAAATACTATAAGAATGTAACTGCATTATTGTACTACTGCAAACCTTATTCTTTCTCAACAATTTATGTCCTTTTTCCTCTCCCTTTGCCATTAAATTGTTGCTCTCATTCACAGGATCATGTACAAAATTAAATTGCAAGATCTTTGGGGCAAGGGTTATATGTTATATTAGTTCTCTAAAGCAAATAGCACTTTTTTGGGCACCGAATAAACAATTATAAAAATAATCATGATTATTATAAAATCAAATGCGAGTTATTCGAATAAGTGCTTACCAAGATGGAAAAAAGACTGCACAATCAGGCCTTTCAATATTCTGTGATAGAACTTTCATATAGAAGACAAAGCACAAATCACTAAACTATACACAGTTCAGTTCCACGCTAGCATGGTAATGAAGCATAGCCAAATTATTTTGTGACTATGATGATGTTATAAAGAAAATTGATGGGGTTTTCAAGGAAGACAATGTCAGTGTGGTGCAATTGACTTGGGGTTGGGTGCCAAATCTTTTAGGTCCCTTTGAAAATTTCATCCAGTGACTTTCACAGAGTGTTTTGGGAATTTTTTGATTTTTGTCTGAAAATGTCAATTTATTGAAACTGAAACTTTTCACAGGAATGTACCAGTTTCAATTAAACTTTAATTGAGGAATGTTTTTGGTCCAAGATGGAATTAATGGTCAAAACCAAAGAGAACTCCATCCTAGAATAATCGTTAGCCTGCTCGTTAAGGCACTGACCATAGATATGGGAGATCCAGGTTTAAGATTCTGCTCTGTCTGTTTATGATGAAAATTGAAACTGGCCTCCCACATCCCCAGTGAGTGCCCTAACCATTGGTTATTCTGTAACTGGTCTCTGTTTTGTTTAGTATTGTTGTTCAAAGTATTTTTGCAAAATACTTTGAAAGGTTTCAGTGTCATCCTGATGTAAAATAGGGTCTCTTTTGAAACCTCAAAGTTTTTACTGGATGAGAAAACTATTCTATTTTTATATTGTATTTTTTATTTTCCTGTAATAATATGGAACCAGTCTACTTTTTTAAAGTCGTGCCTAGTTCTAATTATTGGGGCTTTTTGTAAGCTGCAAGATGTGTAATATAATATATAATATAGAAAATATCCATGTTTTTGCAAAGCTAAGAAGTGAGAAAACAAAATCAAAATTCCCAAATCCACCAGCTGGTTATTCCCTCCTTTGATATCCTTAGTCCAGTGGATCTTCATTTCATCTTTTGCATTCTAAGCTTTCAGGATACAGACTGTCTTAATTTTGTGTCTTGTACTGTGCTAAATATGTTGTCACAGTTTAACAACTAATAAAAAAAATATGCATGCAAAATATTATGACATAATTAATCAAATTATTAGATGAACATTATTCAACCAAACCTTATGACAGGCAACACTCATTAGTTAAGTCCTAATTATATGAAAGATGGAAGATGCTAACTTTCCCATGGCAACAATTAAAAGTCTCTCATGAACAGGCATCTGTTGTTGATTTTGAGATTCAAGGATGAAGACAAAAACTTTTAATGACAGGTAAGAGAGGTTGCTGCTTTCTACTAATTTGGCACAAATAAAAAGATTAAACAGTTGATTCAAATAACAGATTGTACACATGCAGTAAGGATACAAGAGCAGGTCCTCATGGTGGTGATGTATCTGTTGCAAAGAATAATATAGCCTCTAACTTTGTATTAAGCATAATAATTGATCTAATCAAAGTAAGTTTAAACAGAGGAAAAAACTGGTTGCAGCTGGTGCACACAGATCTCCAAGCCCAGCATTCCACTGATCTTGGTGTAAAGTGAAAGGTATTTTATAGCATAAATGCAAGAGGCGTTCAATGTGTTGTTCACATCTATTGCTTTCTGAAGCAATAAAAGTATGAAGGAGGCTTTTAAACTCCCTCCAAAAGTAGCATCACATCGTGACTGGATTTTGTGTAAGTACCCGAGCAGTAAGAGGGAGAGTGTCCTGCACAAGGGGCAGTCTCAATCGCAGTTCCTCTGCTTGGGTCTGCGGGTGCAGGTGCTCCTCCCTTTGTATATCCCTTGGGATGCACACTGCCCCAAAAGGGGCAAGCAAGAGAGGCCATAGCCATCTATATACTGCTTAAAGAAGGGTCTGAGCTCACTGGAATGAACCAACTGCAGAGACTCCCTATTCACCAGGGAGCTCAAGGAGAGATTGTGCTTCTCAGAGACACAACCCCCCTCAGGGCTCCCTTTGGAGCCACGAAGCACTATATTTGCCCCTAGTACAGGAATGCCTTTCTGGCACAATCTAGACAAAGACCTGCTCTAACCAAACTAGGCTATAGTTAACAAAGTATATCTCCTTCAAGCTTTCTGAAGCACCTAACCTAAGAGCAGGTGCCATGGGCAGTAAGATATTTCAGGTTCTGATCGGTTTGCCACATGGCCATAACGAATTTGGGTTTACAAAGCTAAGCAGGTTCTTGTCCTTAGGGCCCAATCTTACAGCCCGTACTCATTGATTAGGATTGGATTAAGATTCTCTTTTTTCAAGAGAAAAATTAGGGTTTTCACTAAATTAATGCTTTTGCAAAAAGTGTCTGCTTTGGTTGAAACATTTGTATTTGGCAGTTTTTGTCCAAAAGTCAAATTTTTATTGATGGGTAAAAAACCAAAAAAATTATTTTCCTCCTAGCTCCACATTCATTCTCACAAGCATCCATTCTGAAGCCTGCTCGGTCTTCCTGCATCCATGAAATTCACTATATTAGTAGATAACACTGTTGTTTCTGAAAGATGAAGTAGTTCTGTTTGTCCCTAGTGGGAGAGAGAAAGTCAGTCTTTGAAGTGGTGTCAGAAAATTGAATTTTATCCAGTATTCATTGAACAATGAATGCAGTAGGCAAAGTACCAGGATGATGTGCCTCACATCCTCCAGTGTTGCTCAGCAGAACAGATGGGTTGCTACGTTTTGAACCAGTTGGAACTTTTTCACAGCTGGTGTTATCGTTCATAGAAAGAGTGCACTGCAGAAGCCAAGCCTGGCTGTTTCAAACCTGTGTGTCACAGTGGCCACATCATCATCCAGTGAGATGAAGTGTTGTCTCCTGGCCAGTTACAGACAGAAAACAGCCAGCCCAGCAGCTGTTGCTGTTTGTGAATCCAGTTCCAGTGTAGAGTTTAGAAGGAGTTTCTGGGTAGTGTGCTATGTTGATGGGCAGAGGACAAGCTCTCTCAGCTGAAGGTGCTGATATGTTTTTGGCTCAATCTTCAAATTGTTTGCTTCTTACTACCAGTGCAGTTTCCATTGTTTCTAATTTCAGCTTCAGCTAGCAGGCTTTCATCTGGATGCATATCCCACTTTGTGCTGTAGCTTCTCATGGTGGGGATAGTAGTAGTATTTTATGCCAAGGATAAATATGAAGTTGGGTCTCATCTTTATGTTGTGCATGTTTTAAAAATTATAGTGTCTTTCAATCTCCCCTAGGTGTTTTACATATCTATGGGATAGGGGAGAGAGAAGATTACATAAAATTTGTGGCCTTGCACAGGTAAGGGCTGTGAGGGAGAAGGTGGGTGTCCACCTTGGTCCTTTGGGATTGTCCTGAGACCAAGTAGCTAAATTAGTTCACTATCTGCTTTCCCCTGCCAGATCTTTGAGGAGAAGGGACGAGTCTCTCCCTTCCTGATCAGTCTGGAGAAGAGACCACCATTGACAGTATTACCTTTACATAGTCCTTGAGGTCAGATGAAGGCCACATGATGTCCCGCCCCTATCCTGGCAGGGCCTCCTTAGGAAAGCATACACAAAACAGCTGTGGGGACATCCCTCATAACTTTTAGTCCAGTGATCAGGGTATTTACCTAGGAGAGGAGGACCCCTAATTCAAGTCTCCCCTCTACTTGAGTGAGAGGAGGGATTTGCACAAGTGTCTCCCACTTTTCAAGAGTGTGATTTAGCCACAGGGCTATGGGATATTATAATGAGAGTCTCCCTCAATCTCTCATTTAGAAGCTGTTCCGCTATGGATTATTTTAAAAAGTCAGTGGCACAGGGGGGATTGGAACCTTGATCTCCCACCTTTCAGCTGAGTGCTCCAACCACCAATTAAAGATTCATTCTCATGTTTGTTCTCTCCCTGGCCCAAAGATTCTTTCACTATTTATCCTTTTCCACTTTCTGTCCCCACCTTTGGCTTTTTGCTGAAATAGTGTAGTGAACTTCATCAGAAAGTTTGCAGCTGAGAATCCCAAACAAAGGTAGGTGCCTGCTTTTAGCCTAGAGCTATCTCACTGGGGGGCCAGGGCTCATCATGCTCCCCTGGGCTTGGCATCTTCTATTGCAGGGGTGGCCAAACTGTGGCTCGTGAGATGCATGCAGTTCTTTTACAGTTAAAGTGTGGTTCATGGAGCCCTCTCTGCCCCCCGCTTCTCCACCTACCGGACTGGGGTGGGGAGCTCAGAGCTTCTGCCCTGTGGCAGGGCTAGAGGATTCTGCCCAACGAGGAAGGGTGTCCTGCGGGGTCAGTGGGTTTAGTCACCCCTGTTCTATTGGTTAACTTAAACGAAGAGCCACCTGGCATGATGGTTTTTATAAATCCTATTCTGAGGTGTCAGTCTCTCCCCATTCATCATAAAGGGGGCCCAGGCATCTAACACAGGCTTTGTGAATCCAAGTGATTTTCTTGGCAGCTAAAAAAATTTGATGTGGCAATGCTCCGTGTCATCATGCCTAAGTTCCTTTGTGAATCTATCCATTAATCTTTCTGTGCCTCAGTGCCCCATCTGTAAAATGGGGATAATGGCACTTTCTTACCTCAGGATGGTATTGAGAGAGTAAATACATTGAATATTGTGAAAAGTTCCAGAGGGGAAGCCATGTTAGTCTGTATACAGCAAAAACCATCCATAAACCAGTAGGAGAGCACTTAAGTCTCCCAGAACACTCTGCAGCTGTCTTGAAAGTTGCCATACTTCTACAAAAAAAACTTCAAAAACAGACTTCTGTGAGAAACTGCAGAGCTGGAACTCATATGCAAACTTGACACAATCAGACTGGGTCTGAATAGGGACTTGGAATTGTTATCTCATTCCAAGAAGTAATTGTCGCTGTTAACACATTCTCACCTTCTAATCAATGGTTGTGAATAGGCCTCAGCTACTCTAACTGAATGGACTTTAACACCTACCCTCCCATTGTTGTCTCTTACCCTTGGATGTATATATATACTGCCTATCTGTGATTACCATTTCATGCATCTGAGAAAGTGGGTTGCAGCCCACGAAAGCTTATGCCTGCAGAAATGTGTTAGTCTTTAAAGCACTACAGGACTCTCACTGTTTGTATTGAAGATTGTGAGGTACTTCAAGACTATAATATGATCCAAGATGGACAGGAACCAGACACTGTACTTTCAGTGACACTTTACTTTTATTTTTTCTTGCTGTTTTTCTTAGTCTAAAATAAGTCATTGAGACTGAAAGTGCATGGTTTCCCTTTGCATATGGAAAAACTAGCAATATTCATAGATTGGGTTTGGTTTGCTTGAGAGAAAGAGAGAGGCTGAAAAAACTGGAGGATCCTGAGAGAGTATCCCTGTGCTGTATGTGCCTAAAAATAAAGCAATAGCACATGAACATTGGGATTTATTCTGAGATATTGGAATGACATCACATTATTTCCCAGTAAAATCATTAACCCCATGTCACTGCTGTAAATCCTCTTAAATTATGAAAAAGCAACTTTAAACTCTAAGTGACTCCTCAAGGAACTGACAACACAAAGCAAAGTCCAAACCCACTTTTTTAGATCCTGTTCTATCCAGCAGAGTTAGTTTTACATCAAAAGTGTTCTCTGTTAAAAAGATCACTAACATACCACAATATATAATAGCACCAAAATACAGCAAGATGTAAAGAAAGCTGTGCAGGATACAATATATTTGTCTTAAAGAAGTGCCTAGCTTGTCCTACTTCTTATTTACAGCTTACCTTATTATTAATTTTTCATTATCACTAAAAAAAAATATATTATTGTACTGCCCTAGATGATGATGTCCATACATAATTGGCACAGTAACAGACCATTTGGCTTTGGAAATCATTAGATTTTTTTTTTAAAAAGATCTGCGCTGATGTTTGCTATGTAATACTTTTCATTAACACATTATGGTGAGACAGAAAAGGGTCTTTACAACTAAAGGGCAGACTTAAAGTATCAGGAGCCTGATTCTTCTTGGTAGCCCCATTAGCCAATTATCACATCTGGGGCACAGTTAACAGTTGAGAAATATTGTGCAAGTTGCATCTAATCACCTCATGCTATACAGAAAAAATGCCACTTTATAGTCCGGGAGGGAAAATGCCATGCACAAGGCCCATTCCCTTTTGGGTGCCATGTAGCAGTTTGGCCTAAATCCCTCCAAAAAGCTGTGGCCAGGGCCCAATTCCATACATTAACCCCCTCAAAGACCAGAATAGGAAAAAGGTTGTGCTACAGCTGGTTAAGGCAGGCTTATATTGAACCTTCGTTGTTTCGTATGTGGGACCACAATAGAGAAATGTTGGTATGCTGACCATTGACAAATTCTGGGTACCTGTGGAGGATATTTAGGTGATTGTCATATTTTTTAGCATTGACATGCATATAGTGGAAGCTATGTTACATTTATAGGCATGTGGGCCAAGTTTTGTTGAGGAGTATGCAGCTGAAACTGAGTGAACAGATTTGTCTCTAACTGAGCTAAATATTTTAGGGATATGATTCCTACTGATTATACAGTGATGCTGAAGACTTCTTGAGTGATGTAACCATAAACTCTTTTTTTTAAGGGCATCAGTGAGGAGAAGAATGCTATTCTTGAGCTGACAGGTATGCACAACTACAACTGAAATAATATAGTACGTGCTACATTAGACATTGCACATAGTTGTATGTTCTCATCAGTGTCAGTTGAGTTTTTCCTGGCTCATTTCTGATTTACTGCATTCATAAGGGGATTTTATTTCTGCTGGGATATGTGGATTTCACATTATCCAGACTTTTTCTATGTTTATGCCATCTCTCTACCTGTTTCACCTAATGCCATCAGCTGCCACTATCTCTGTCACATGCAGTTGCTTATGATGGTGATGGGCAGCCTGGTGTATATTCTGGGTCTCCCAGAGCTGTAAATGAAGGTTCCTTTGCAGCATGTGAGTAAATATTGCCTTTTCCTTGTGGGGAACATCCTCCCTCACTGAAACCATAACTACTGGGTGTTGGTCACATAGCAAGTTTCTATGGATTTGATGAGGTTACAGAATACAGTTGACAGCTTTCTATTTTGGAGTAATTTTTGAAGTGTTCTTTCACCTCCTTTTCCCTCTTCTTGCTTGGTTTTTCAATCCCCAAAGGGATGACTGGGCCCCAAAGCATTTAAATCGGCTTCTTGCTATGGTGTCACTGCTTGAGTTTCAGTCAGTGTCACTTTCAGAGATTTTTACTGTGTTGCTTCATATGATAAATTTATGCTTTGGATTCTTGTTCATGCTGACTGGCGCAAACGAGTGCTGATTTTTTAGAACTATTCTAGCAGGACTATGTACTGTTAGCTATAGACTTACTAGTTCTTTTTACCATGTTAAACAAGTTTTAGGGTTTGAAGGAATGCTGTATTGTAATTGCTTTTGTTATGCCATAATATTTGAGGAAAGCTGTGGAACATAGTGGAGTTTGCTCTTTACTTTTGATTTTAGATTTGTGGGCAACTCTTGGGACAGATTAGCTTTTGGAGAACTGGGCATTGGTTTGTGGGCTGAGATTTCTAGAAGAGGGAGTGGCTTGGATGCTATTTGGGACAGACTTTGTCCCAGGCCTGGGATAAGTGTATAAATAAAACAAGCTGTCCATGGAATATACCCAGGCTCCGTGCCACTGATTTCTGCTCTACCAGGAAGCCAGACTGCAAGGCCCTAGAATTCTGCTTCTACTCAGCAGTTTCTTTACTTGTTATAGCTCACATTTTCATTGGCTCTCAAAGACTCAGGGATATATATGCCTTTTATGGGGTTTATCAAAATTAATAATAAATAAAACAGTTGACTTCATCAGAAATTTTCTCTAGTTGGTTGACGATAATGTTTTAAATCTTGTAAGTTTTTGTACAAAAATTGTAAATATTTTAAATAGCAGCTTTCTCACTCACTTTTAGCCTCTGCATGATCCTCCAGTATTGGCACAAGGCTATTTGTGTTCATTACTTAACAGTATGTATGAATGGAGATAACTGTGATGTCTTACGGTAATTATTACAACCTCATTGCAGACTGAAGCAGGATGGGAAATTGTGCCGAAGCTAAGATTCTTTTTCACAACCAAAGCTCCTCCTCACTGATGTACGATACATGCAGCCTCCATTAAATGAATGGGATTTCATTTGTTGTAACTCCTATTGAAATCAGTGGGACATATACCTCTGCAAGCAAAAGTACAAAGGATTGCTAAGGTTGTAACGGAAGGCAGATTTTGACCAACTAGAGAGTTTTCTTTAAAGGGATAAGACAGAATTCCACAATTCCAGTAGTTTTTGTATGCTTAGTATCTGACTTGTGTATCACTCTGGGTATGTGTGCACTGCAAAGTAAAGTCGACTTACTTAAAGTTGACTTTCACCTGCCAATATTTAGAAGTCACTGGATTGCGTCCACACCCTGCTCCTTCTGCTGGGCTCGTGTGTCCACACTCACCATACTTGTGTCAACAGTCAAAGCAGTGCACTCTGGGTTGCTGCAGTGGCTGTTGGGACAAGTTTCATTGTCCCATGATTCAATGCTTCTTCCTCCTCCTTTCCACCCTCAAACAGGAAACCAGTTTTCTCACCATTTATGCCACACGCTTGCCATTGCTGTGGAGACATGGAACCAGCTCAACTCTACACTATTATTTTGAGCGTCACAAATACATTGCGGCTTACCATTGAATATTTTCAAAGTAGAACGAGAACCCGAAGCACAGGCAACTGCGATGTCACCGAGGCTGCCCTGCTAAAAGCCATCAAGCAGAACAGTTCCCGATTGCTGCAGGCTGTCACACATCATCTGCAGTCCGTGGAGCGCCAGTTCTGGTCCCGGGAAACAAGCACAGATTGATGGGACTGAATTGTTATGCAGCTGTGGGATGATTACCAGTGTCTGCAGATCTTTTGCATGCGAAAGACCACTTTCCTTGGACTTTGCATGGAGCTGGCCCCATCCCTGAAGGGCATGAATACTCATTTGAGACAAGATTTGACAGTGGAGAAGCAAGTGGCCATCGCTCTGTGGAAGATGTCAACCCTTGACTGTCACCACTCGGCTGGGAATCAGTTCGGAGCTGGTAAATCTACAGTGGGAGCTGCCATGATTCAAGTGTTCAGGGCCATCAATAGACTTCTGCTACAAAGGATATTGACTTTGGGAAACATGCAGGACATAGTGGATTGGTTTGCTGCAATGGGGTTCCCAAACTGCAGGGAAGGGGGGGGGATTGATGGCATGCACATCCCTATCTTAGCACCTGCCGACCTAGCAACTGAGTACATAAATCACAAGGGGCACTTCTCAATGGTCCTGCAGGACCTTGTGGATCACAGGGGTCATTTTACCAACATCTACGTGGGGTGGTCTGGAAAGGTGCATGACACATGCCTATTTTGGAATTCGGGGATGTTCTCTAATATGCAAGCAGGCACTTTTTTCTCAGATCAAAAAATTCACATTGGGGATGTGGTAATGTCTATTGTGATTGTGGGAGATCCTGCTTACCCCTTGCTCCCTTGGCTAATAAGCCCATACACTGGGCACCTTGACAGAGACAAGGAGCATTTTAATAACAGGCTAAGCGCTTACAGAATGTTTGTGGAATGTGCATTTGGGTGTTTAAAAGCCAGATGGAGAAGTCTCCTGCTAGGCTGGACATGAGTGAAAAGAACATCCCATCAGTGATATCAGCATGCTCTGTTCTTCATGATGCGTGTGAAGTGAAGGGAGTAAGGTATCCCCAGGGTTGGGCTGTGGAGGCAGAAAGATTGGCTGCCAATTAAGAGCAGCCAGGTGCCAGCAATATGCTGTCAGTTCGATCTACCTGCCTCTTTGATTTTCCAGTCATTCCTTACTTGTTTGAAGAATTTTTATAGGCAGTTTTTTTTTGCTTTCAGAGGGGACAAAAATCTCCTTATTTTCACTGTTGTCAAACTTCCACATCTACCAAAAATAAATTTAAAAGTCCCTTTGCAAAAAAGTGTTGATTTTCTTGACACAAAAGGATGGGGGAGGGCAGCCGAAAGAGAATGTCTCTGTCATAGAAACACTTATTTCATCTCCTCTTGTTTTGACATCTATCTCTGAGTAGGCCCTTGCATCATGTCTGCCTTTTTTTTTTTTTTTCCAAGCGGGTATAACACTTGAATCCTCTTGTCTGATATCCACACTTAAAAAAACAAAAACAATTTTCAGTTCTTTTCTCCTCTTAACTTGTTCTTGTGAAGCTGATGCTGATCCCACTGGTCTGCCCTTTGTAGAAATCTTTTAAGTCATATTATTTTAGCATTATTTTCTTATGGCTAGTTTAGTCCTATTTTCCTTATTTTTTTTTCCAGTCTGAAACCATTCTCATTATTTGACAAATAGGATGTCTGAATATGAATATCATTTGAATCTGAATATTTTGGTCTTTAACCATCTTTAGTGTAGTCTGCACACTAGCTAAACATATTCAATATGTGGTGAATTTCCATTTACATTCTTGATGTGAAAGAATAATGTACAGATATTTTGCCCAGGTGTATTCTTCTTCTTTTTTTTTTTTTTTTCTCTTGTCATCATGGCTATTTTTGTTAGAAGTGGGAAGAAAAATCACATCACCAACTGACATAATTATACTGGCAAAAGCGAGTCATTTTGCCAATATAACGTATTTCATTTGGGCAACTGCTATAAGCTATACCGGCAAAGTAACTGTTCTGCCAGTATAAACTGTGTGTCCACAAGGGACAATGGTATAGCTGTACTGGCAAACCCTTTCTAATGTAGATAAAGCCTGGGTCTGGTTAAAACCAGCAGATAACAAATTCGTATAAACTATACAAAAAATCTATATCAATAGAGTCTCTGACAAATACTTTTTTGCAGCATTTTTCAGAGTATAAGTGACTGGATTTATGACACAGAATGACAATTTCCTGTAAAGTATAAATAATTATATTGTAAGTGTTTTAATTGTAATTGAAAGCGGAATGCTACTTAGATGATTTATGTATGTTTTTTAGGGTCACTTTCTGGGAAGCACTAATTATTGACCATTGTACTTGCAGTTGACTCCAGTACAGTTCAATTCATTATGCTGTTTCCATAAGACAACCCATTAGTAGTGATACTGCCCAGGGAGCTGTCATTCAACATGGCATCAGGCACTAGGTCTCCATTAGGATGAGGAGTCAATAAAGTGGACCCAACAATGAATCTTTGAAAACCTTTGTGTTTAAGGGGATCCCAGGACATCTCAGAACTGATCAAATCCCTTCTAAAAACTGCTGCAGGGTTGTAGCTTATTCTGCAAGGCATTGAGCACGTTAACTCCCATTTTTTTACGAGATCTCTACTCATGATAGTAAGTGCTGCAGTCAGTACTAACTAGTAAGAGTTAGTCCAAGCTCTTACATTGCAGACTATATGTCCAGTTCTGTCAAGTGAAAGCACCCTAACTTAAATTGATTGATTGATTAAAATCAATACCTTTGTGCTGCCTGAATGTCTGGCACCTTCCTCTCCATCCCTGACAGTGGAGCTGCTAGGGCTTCTGTGGCCAGTGGCTGCCCAGTGGCCCCCCCATTAAATGTGATCTGTGTTATAAGGAAGATGGGGGACTGTGAAGAGAAAGTAGAACCTGTGGCTTTATTAGCCCCCACCACACACCTGGCATGGAAGATGGTCCCACTTCTTGCTAGTTCACTCCCTCCCCTGTGATAACAGGAGATTGTTACACTTTCCCCCTTAAGAAAATCCCTTGAATCCATTACACACACACTTACCTTGAGGAAACATTGGAAAGTTCCACATAAAAATATCCTGTTCCTGTTTGTAAATCACATCATCCAGGCACATCAGTATTTCTTTACAAGTTGTTTATCTATAATCCATCAAATCTGGAGAATAATATGCAGTAATATCAGTAATTTCAACTTTGATTGTTCAAAAATCATGAATTTCTTAAAATCATGAGAATCTTAAAAATTATATATCCTTGTGCCTTTTGTTTGAGCTTTTGGGGTAGACTCTGGTTATGTTTTTTAGCGTTTTTTTTACTGCAACCATGAGAGCTAGAAACTTAGTTTTCCCTTTAAATAAAATTTGAGATTTTCACATAATCACTTGACTCCAGGAGCTGGAGATTTAAGAAGACAGCAAACTATTATGAGATAACGCTTCAACAAGCTCTAAAGTGTGGCCCTCAACCACTGTTAATTTGGTTTTATAACAGTATTCACATGTACAGTAGGGCTTCTTTTAGTCTATATCAGCCACAGAAATTCCACCATGTAGCAGCCTCAAAATTAAAAGGGAATTCTTGTTTTCTAGCTAGCCTTATTCTTGAGTTCATTATATAATTGACTGAAATAACTAGTATCAGGAAGAAATTTTGTATTAAGCATGCACAGCCTCAAAAAGTAGCGACCTACACAGAGATTGTGGGTGGCTAGAATTATCCCTATAATGTGGCGTGGAAGAATAGAACATCTCTGCAGCCATTCTGTGGTTGCTACTAGAGTCCTTGCATGGCTGCCACTTTCCCTGTAAACTGGATTTGTGGCTAATGGATCTATATAGTTTGTAGACTCACTGGCTAGACCGTGCCAGTCTCCAGGTCTTCCATGAACCCCCTTATATGTTCCTGTGGCATTAGCTGAACACTGCATTACATGTGTATAGCCTTTTCCCCCTGTGCAGTGGAATCACAACACTTCAGTCCTTGTCTGACCATTTGAAAGGAGGCACGTTACCCAAATATGAGAAATTACAAGACTGTATTCAGTTCAAACACTACTGTTACACAGGATTAGATTTTGTTTTTGATGATATTGAAACTGTTTTCTTTGCACTTGAGTTCCAGCTATGACATATGAAGAATTACTAGTTGTGTACTATTGATTTAAAATGTAATAATACGTTTGAAGCTTCACTTGTAAAACTGAAGTAAAAACTGATGTTGCCTCAGAATCTGGCAGTAATAGATATTGTGTGTGTCCAAGGGTGATCAATTCTGATTTCTCTAAAATCTGCATCAAACCTTTGATCCATGTCTGTGGGGGGCAGCATTGCAACACAAAGTTCTACCCTGTCCTTGGAAACAGTTGTGCTATTTCCACTGTTGTGTATGACAGTTACATAAATGCATCTGAGACCGAATGTGGCCTAAGAAATGGAACACGATAGGGTGTCATCAACACATCAAGGGCTCTAAGTACATTTCACTGTTTAGTGTTTATATAGAAGAACTGCAGAATTTTACTGAAGTCTAGCAAATACATAATGCCCTATGACCCAAATCTTGGGATTTAGCACACTTTCTACTGCTGAAGCCTTTGCAAGCTTCTGTGTTTCTGGATTATCACACGCACCTCCAACCCCACCATTTAGCTTTTATGAGGTTGTTTACCAGACAGCTAGGCATAAGAGCTGGTTGAAAATATTTCAGTGGATCAGCATTCTGTTGGAAAATGCACTTTCGTTGCAAATGAAACTTTTGCGGTAACATGATGGTTCCGATGAAATTTTTGATGGAGAGAATTTCAAACAGATTTTATTACCTTCATTTAATTTTGATGTTGAAATATTTTGTCTTTTATTTTTATATCCATAAATATTAAATGATCAAAGATGAATTTTCTCCACTTCATATTTTGATCATGCTTCCCAAAAGACCCTGCTTTTGAGTGAAAGTTAAGCATGAGACACTTCAGCCCCTTGAGAAAATGTTAGCTAAAGATATGCGAAGTGAAAATGGGATTTCTAAAGAAATTTGTGGTAAAAGCTTAAACTTATTTTCCTCAGAAATGGCACTTGGTTTATATTCCATTATCTTCAAACTACAGTTTTTTCTTAGTGCCTTAAAATGCATAGTAACCATATCTTAAATGTCTCCAGAACACAGATGGAACTAGTAATTTCTACACTTGTTATAATATCTTACTTATTCGTACTATACAAATAGCAGAATGGTGCAAATGTCCATTTATAGGTACCTACTAGATTAGCTAATGATCATTTCATTTGTACCATACAGTTAACCTGCACACCTCCCCCCTGCCTTTTTCCTGGACACTCTGCACTCCACATATTTCTCCGCTCACAAATTCCTAGCACTGTGTTTGCCTAAAAATTGTTTTTGCTCCTTCTGAAATCCCCTCTTTCCTTACTTTGGACAGTGCTCTCTTTGAAATTAAAAAAACAACAACAACAACAAAACAGCTTCAACATCCCCAGTGGCTTAACCTCATTCTTTCCCATAGTTCCAACCTTTGGTATGATCTAGATTTACAATCCTCTCTTGAGGGACATGTAATAGTGAAAGCAAATGAAGATATAGGCTTTGCAAAGGTTTCTAAACATGGTTACTCTGTGCTTAAATAGCACAAAAGATATACAGATCCAGAGAAGAACTTATAAAATACTATGTGCAGTTCCCTGCCTCAGTTTCCTCACCAGCATGGAGCATTCTCTGGGTTTAGGTCAGAGTCATCAGGGATGTTCAACATCCTCTCCTGTGGATGGTTTCTCTTCCAAATTACTGTTTCTCTCTTCTCCAGATCAGCTTCCTTTGACCCTGACTGGTTCCATGATCAGAAACCATCCAGTATTGCACAAAATCATGCTCTTTTTGTTCCTCTTCTTTTCCTTAAGTTTTCTCATCCTGTGCATCATTTCTCTGAGTCTATCTGGGTTTAAAAATCCTAGCATTAACACTTGGCTTCTTTGTTCTGCCTCTTGAGAATTTTATACTTTCCAAATACGAGCCCCCTGCAGAGAAGTTGGAGAAAACTGGCTTCTCCCAGCCTTCATTGTTCTGTCCCAGCCAAGTACATTTCCTATTTGTCTCTTTCAAAGACAGACTTGTAGGGGCTGCTCCCTTGCTCCTAAGCACAGGAAAACAGACATAAGAACGCAGACCCTTCATAATATCAAACTGGAATTTATAAGAGCTTGTCTACACTTGAAATGTTACAGAGGCACAGTGCAGTGCTAGATGCTACCTATACTGATGGGAGGGGTTCTCTCATCAGCATAGATAACCCACCTCCCTTAGTGGTGGCAGCTAGATCCATGGAAGAATTCTTCTGTTGACCTACCACTGTCTATACTAGGGGTGAGGTTGGCACGGCTACATTTCTCAGGGATGTGGATTTTTTACAGCCCTGAGAAACTCAGCTATGCTGATGTATGTTTCAGTGTAAAGCAGCCCAAAGCTGTACATAGATTGGTTCCCTAAATCATCACAGCTTTCATCTGCTGTTTGGTAATCTTCCACTGCAATTTTGCAGGAAATCTTTTTTTGTTGTATCCCTACTCATTCATTCTGATAAACAGACTAGAGATAGTATAACTGTATGGTATCCCAACCCATTCCCAAATTCTGAGTCTGCCTTTTTAAGGAAAAAAGTGCAGTTTTTAAGGAAAAAACTGAACAGCGCATGAGCTTCATCAAGATTATTTCTTTGAAAAATTTTAACTAAATAAGATTGAGCAATTCTGAAGCATTCTAAAGTAACAATGGAGTCAGCTGAAACCTTGCTAACAATTTTTGTCAGAATTGCATAATTAACATTTGTTTTGAAAAGATACTATAAAAAAATTCTGTAAAATTCTTCAGCTGAACAAACCTTGCCTTTCAGGAATTTGCACATGGAGAAAACATTTAGTTGCATTAGCAAAGATTTCTTGCATTGAATCCACTTCTACAAATCCCAGACTGGATTCATTTTGATTTCCTACCACAATAGACTCTAATAATAAACAATAATAATAACCATCAATATTTTTCTCTTCCCTCTTTATGATTCACTCTTCCTATTTTTTTCTCTTGGCGTATTACTGTTCTCTTCTTCCCTTTAAATACTTCTGTTATCATATTCTATCTCCCTTTAGATAAAGAGAAGGTATAACTCCTTTAAAAAATGTCAGGTACATTTAACTCTGATAACAGATTGCTCAGAAAGATATTTAAAGAAAAAAAATTAAGTATTGGAATCACCATAAAGAGTTTAGTTTACAGAAAGTAGGGCAACCCCCTCCTCCAGTTCAAGACTTTTATAAATTCATAAATGTTATTTCAATTTCTTCAGTCTTCCTCATTTTATTTCATCCCCTTCATTAAATTTTGATATGTGGAGTTGGATTCATAGAAGGGGAAATAGATGGGTTATACAACTATAAACATTAGATCCCTATGGTGTGTATTTTTCAAATGCTTTGTCCAGACCACTTATGAATAACTTCTTAATAGGGCTTCTTTTGGGAGAGAGTTCCTCACCAAACACAGATCACTGAAGGGAAAATGCCTTTGAGCTTCAAACTAAATTTACCATTACTAAATTTCATATTACATAATTCTCAATTTTGTTTACCAAATAAAGGCATTCCTAATGATCCCTTCCCTTTTTTAAAATAAATTGTAATGGATATGTGCTGTGATTATTCTAGTTTTCATTCACAGAGAAAACACGTACCGAAAAGACAGTTTTACATGTGGATGCTCTGAAGTGCTGTTTTTTGTTTTTTAAAGCATGTTAGCTGCATTCTGTTAAACCCAAAGCAAATATCTGTATTTCCAGCATCTGATTGGAGTTGGACCAGACGCTGTATTAAGAGTGGATTTTTAAAAAATCAACACAAAGGATTTCTTCTTCTATGGGCAAAGAAAGAAATGGTGCCGTTTTACAATGAATCCTTTAGGGTCTCTATGAGTCTCATTGATTTTTAGTGGGAGTTACTGCACCTATTGAGGTGAGAATAGACATCTTTGTATGTTCAGTAACAAAGAAATAGCCTCAATTTCTGTGATACTAGTGACAAATGATAGTTGGTTTCTTAGTACAAAAGAAAAGAACTCTTTTAATAGAGGCTGTTTATACTCACAATCCTGATACTGCCAATTTGATGAGCTAAAATCTACCACCTTCACTTTCTGTATTGCTAGTGTCATTGTAGGCTTGCAGAAAATGAAGCAAAGTGTGAATCTTAGTACACAAAGGTGAGAAAATCAAGGCTTAGTCCCCAAAGATGGACGGTAATTCAGGAGAATGCTGCAAATGTTACCATTATGGGCTCTAAAATATTTAAGACAATCCTACAGAAATGAAAGATGAAGGGAGAATCCTACAGGGTATCAGCATCTATATCCCATGATGTTACAGGCCAGTATGTAAAGGAATTTCTCAAATAAATGCAAAGGATGCAAGTTTCTTTGCATTTTCCATAATAAGTTTTATTAAGAAATAACAGGTAAGAAAAGCAATGTGTTAACAGAACAGTGATTTATTTGGTCTGACATGCTGATTCCTGGAGTAGCCCAATGCGTCGGCCCACACATATGATGACAGGAGCATGCAAATGCTTCCGTTACAGTTGTTGGCTATCTATTGAGAAGAATGTGCACACACTCACATGGTAGCAGAAGCCTGGAAACACTCAGTCTCTTTCTATGAGACAGCTCTACTGAGAGGACGTGACCCTAAGAAACCCTCAGTGCCAATGGTAAGGAGTTCACCATTCTGTAACAGCAAATCTTATGAGGCCTGACACACTCACTATGCGTACCAGACTGCTTTCCTAGTATTTCCCCAGGAAGGATCATGTGTGCTATCTAATAGAAACTTACATCCTGCTGATTCTCAGTTGTCATGTGAGGTATGTGTGAGCAATATTTAATGAGGCATATGTACCTATTGAAAGTATATTTTAGGATGTGTGTCCCAGGCAGGGATGACAAACCAGTTCTTCCTAGAAAAAGAAATGGTGATCTACCTGTTTGTCTAGATAAATCAAGCGTAGTAAGCCAATACAACGGAAACACCATTTACAGCAGATGCCAATAGTGGGATGTGAACTGAACAGGGGAGAGCACACTGAACACATGGGGTTATCCTGACTCTGGTAACAAAGACAGTGAACTTTGGGAAACAAAAGGAGAAGCAATACACCATTTGGTATCCATTTCACTGAGGACCACCCTTGGAAGATAGGGGTGACTGGTGAATGTTTTGACTGAAAATTTGCAAAGTCTTCAGAAAAAGCTTAGAAAGGATTGTAGCCTGTTTAAAGTTAGGTTTTAATCTAGTAAAAGCATGTTGTACTTTTTGCTTTCTTTGTAACCTGTTCTTATTACTTTGCTCACTTTCTCTTAAAATCTTTACTTTCATTAACACAATTTACATTTATTTTCAGCATAAGTAGATTAAAGCACTGTGTTGTTATATTGGAACTGATGCTCAATTGAATCAAACAAGCAAGTGTGTGTTAATATTCCTTTGTGAGTAGCAAACCTTGTAATTACTGTACTGGCCAGGGGCTGGACACTATGGGGGGATGCTTCTGAAGTGTTCTGGGACTGGGGTACACCAATTGTTTACCTGCAAGGCAAAGTAGGGGCTGGCAGATCCCAGAGGAGAGTGCTTGAGTGGCTGAAGGTCCAGCTGGTGGCATCAGGGAGCTGGCATTGAGATACCACAAGAGAGACTCCTCCTTGATAGAGGTAGGAGATGAGCACAGTGGCCCACAGTCCTGGACACCCCAAGAAAGTGTGTCAGAGCATGAGGGCATGTGTGCCCTAGAATTCCCCAAATGTTCTTTAACAATTAGATATAGGAATTACAGATTGTCCCAGTTTACGGACTCTCATGCATCTCTGAGTTCTTGTGCTTAGCTGGCCATGGGATTGGAAATGTTCCCCCACTCCTGCTGCTCTGTGTTCGGGCAGTGCATCCTGTCTCTGTTCTTGGCAGAATTAGGGTAGGCCCAGAAGCTGATGATGATTGGCCAGTTGGCACCTCTAGAAAACCAGGGGGAAAACAGCTGAGTTAAGGTTAGAGGTGGTCCCAAGGTCCAGATATAGGGAGATGATTGAAGGAAGAAGGGAGTGAGGAGAAGAGATGGGATGGATGTTTTTACAAACCATTTGTAGATTTCAAGGCCAGAAAGGACCATTACGATCATTACATCTAACCCCCCATGTAACACAAGCCATGGATTTATCTTTACCTACTATATATGAGAATGCTATTAAACCCAGTAACTTATAGTTGAACTATACCATATATTTGAGAAAGACATTCAGTAATGACAGTAAGACTTCAAGGGATGGAGAATTTATCCCATCTCTTGGTGATGTGTTCTAATGATTAATTACTGTTTAATGATTGATTGCCTCACTGTTGAGAATTTATCTTATTACTAGTTGGAATTAATTTTCCAGGCATTTGATCTAGTTATGCCTTTGTGTGCTAGATTAAAGAGCCCTCTAATACCTGATATCTTCTCCCTGTGTAAAGAGTGATAGACTGTGATCAAGTCACCTCTTAATCTTTTCTTTGATAAGCTAAATTGCTTTAGGGGAGAGTGTATTCATGAATTCGGGCTGGTATTTGTTTATACCAAAATTCTTGAATCCACCTGGATTTTAGGTTGGTTTTTAGTTCTTTGTTAAAATTTAGCATAACTCTGGTGCTAACTTTACTGCCTCTAACAGGATATTCTTGAGAAGCCACCATACTCATATGACTTTTAATTTTTCCTTTCAGGCAGTTTCTATCTAACTTCATTCTCCTTTTTCATGTTTAAAACCTCAGTATCATCTTTTCATCACTGAGAGGATGATGGTGAAACATGAAGACATGTCATGCTCTAAACCAGATACTGAATGAAAGTCGTCTCGGTTCAAAATCATGTCAATGTAAACTCCATTGACGTTGATGAAGTTATATCATGGTTGCATTTGACACTGTGACATTGGAGAGACAGTTTTCAAAGAGCTCATTCTAAGGAAAGTGTTACCTGTAATATTACAATGGCCAACATTCAGATAAGCTCTCCCACTTCTCCATTAGGGGAAAAAAAAAGGAGGGAGAAGTCTGTCATGAAAGTGTCCATTATAGAGTTCCCCCCTTTAGGCTATGTGGAGGTCAGATTCATGTGGGTCCAATAAGATGCCCTTCCCCCAGTGGGTGCCATTGGCCAGTGCTCATCTCTGTGCCCAAGGCCTCTTGACTGTCTCATTTCCTCTCGGGGTCACAGGTGAGATCACAAAACAAGACTGCAGTCAGCAAATGGGGTAAACAAAAGAAAGGTAAAGAAAAACCTGTAAACCCCCTTCAGGAAATGTCTCGCTTGCTTCAGAGGAACTCTGAGAATATCACTGTTGCTTCAGAGTCCACTGAGGTTCTAGAGCATGTCTCAGTCCTTTTTCCCCTTCAACTCAGGGATTCTGCACCCTCCTTCTACAAGGGCAGGGGTTCTGTGGAGTGTTGATCTTCTCTTCAGGGCTAGAGAATATAAACAGTTGGTTCCCTTCACAGGCTTTCCCCATCTGAGTGGAGTTCCCTCCTTTTAACTCCTCCTGCAGTCCTGGCATGATTTACAGGTGCATCAGTGTGGAACCACGCTACCCCAAAACAACACTTTAACCCCTTCTATACTAGTGTGGAGTTTATTTACTTCATTACAAGGTCATTGTGACTCCTATGGGTCAGTTCATGATCCTTTGGGGGGATGCAACCTACAGGATGAGAATGCTTCACATTATATCAGCCACATACCTTTTAGCCTGACGTTTGTCCTTTTATAAAACATTGTGGTAAGCTTTGAATGTAGGAATATGTATAACTTTTTAAAACCAATCTTTTAACTTTTCCACATTTTGCATTTCATGAGTGATCTAATTTGCATGCCTCTCTCTTACATATTACATAGGAAAGGTACTTTAAGAATTTTACACTTAAAAATCCACCCTACCAATGGGACATGCATCTTTCTGAATATAGTCCCTAATTGTTTGGGTTTTTTTTTTTTTTGGTAACTAAAGGCACTAAAATGTATAATTCAAATGCAAGTAGGTGGCTATATTAAGAGAGCAATTCCATCATAATTATTCTATGTTAGCATGTTAATGCTACTATCTTTTTAGCATTTCCCAGAATTTTCTCAATTGCTCCATCCATTAACGTCTTTATAAAAGCCATAAATATTCTTCAAGAAAGCAAAATGCCATCTAGAAGCCTGTAATTGCTATCATAAAAATAAAAACAATTCCTACAGTGTTATCAGCTAATGTTCTTAAAATTAAAATGTTTGATATCCAACGTACACTTCCCAGTGGTAAAACATTCAAGGTGTTCTTTATTAAAAAAAATCTTTTGTCAGTTGATGCAGGAATGGTGCATTTTCAGGAGGGTGATGCCAAGCGAAGGGACATTTTGGCATGGTTTTCACAACATTCTTGAAGAGGAATGAGAGAGGGTGAGGCTTGGGAATGTAAAATTTTAAAAGCCTTTTATATTTTAGAAAGCCTTTAAAAATATACAGTTTTTAAAAGGCTTTATAAAACAGTATATGTTAATTTTGAAAAGGCTTGAAGTCCATTTGGAAACATCAAAGCAGATACGTTGACATTTTCAGATGATGGGAAAGGGAAGGGGGAAGGAATCAAAAAGTGTTTTTGGTCTAGCAGCTAAATAGCATCAGTGAGGAAGGAACAAAGTTGTGTTTTCTGTTGTCCATCTGATTCACGTTGTTGCCTATCTTCACATTTATTTTATTGCTAGTTAGAAAGCAGTCAGTGGTGGGGAAATGTCTAATTAAACCATGATATCCTCTGAAAGACAAATGTACCAGCTTTAGTGCTCAGATACCTCTAATTATCATATTGTAGGTGAAAGTGCTGAAAGCATAACATTTTAGTGAAGTATGGTGGGATTATACAGTATACAGTGTTGTTAGGGATCTGTGGCTTGGACTTGTGACATTAAAAGCAACAGCAGCACACCCCTTGTCTTCCATCAAGAATTGTATGTGAATTTCAGGCATGTTCCATAAGGTTTTATAAATGTTGCATACAATATGTCACAAGAGGCTCGTTCAGTGGCACTTGACAGTTCAAAGTGTTCCTCCAGTTTCACAAAGATGGGTGTGCTTCCAAATTTAAGATCCAAATGCTTTTCCACTTCTAAGCAATTCAAGATTATCAACAAAATTAGGGAACTATTAACTGAGCTTGTTCATTTCTGTCCTTTTGCTTTACAGGGTGCTGTCAGGTTAAGTTTGCCACCCCTTTTGGTTTGATCCCCCCTCCCCCCACAAAAGGACGAATAGCAATGTTCCCATGCTTTAAAACAAAAGAAAACAAAATCTCAAAATGCAACGGCTTTTTGTTTGCAACCCAAATATTACAATATTGTCCTACTGACAGAAAATTGGCTATAGGGAAGATCAATTTTCACTGTCCACACAGAGAGGATCTATATAATTTATCCCTCCCCCAATCAATTCCCTCTCACTGTAACTTATTTCTTCTTATTGTCTCATTATCAATTTTTGACAACTAATGTGACTCACAGTGTGGCATGAGCCTTTTAAGAAGGAAGACATGGGTGCACGCTTGACTCTGCAGCAGCCAGGTTCATAAAGGGAGTTGAAAGAAGGGACCTGGGCCATACATATGGGGAGAAACTGAGTCATTGGAGTTTTCAATCTGAGAAAGATCCCATGAGAGCTGACTGGGAGTGAGAGATGGCAGGTGAGAACTGCCAGATCCAGGACAGAGTAGATCATTCCTGTGGGAAGACTGAAGACAGGAAAGTAGCAAGAGTCATTTCCTAGCTGGCATCATCAAGCCAAAGAGCACTAAAAGGAGTTGTCAGCTAGCTTTCAAGTCGGAAAGCCAGAGCCAAGGGCCAGAGTGGGCTGAAGTTAGGGGAATAGCAGAGGGGCTTACCCAGTGATTTCTCTATGCTGGAGAAGATTGAGGGTCAGAGGTAATGAGGGATGCTACCTTGGTGAAGATGACCTCCCAGCAGTGAGTTGAGATGTATGTGATTCCTGCTCTAAAGAATGGGGTTGTACTCCATTCACTTGGCTCCAGTTTAGGTAGTTGCTCTGGTAGGAGAGGATTGATATAGACCCCAAGGGTGGCAGACGCACCAGAGTGTAGTATATGCGATGCTGGTGGACTAGATGGAGTGCGGTTTTAAGTTAGAGGACATGAAGTGTAATAATTGGACTATGTTTTAGGGCCTTTGTTAAGGACTATTTGGGCTATGTTTTAGAAATAAAATTGCTTGGACGAAGCTATTGTTGAGTTGGGAGAGAATGTCATGGAGTCTCTGGGTTGTCTGCCAGGGAAAAGTGAGGTACATGTTCTGCTTCTTCCCTAGTCTGCCACTGTAGGAATCTCAAGGAGGGGCCATCCTATAACACACAGACCAATCAAAATCAAATGATCCCCATATCCCTTTTCCCTAACAGTCCAAATGAATTCTTCCTCCCCAAAATTCATTCCCTCTTCCCCACATATAACAGTCAAGTCCATCCTCCACTGAAACGCCATTCTGTTATATTTTTTGCCCCTCCAGATACCAGGGCTGTCTCCAACTTCCAGGTCTTTTCAGGTTGCCATGCCAGTATTCTCTTCCAGAACTTCTGCATCCAAAATTCTTTCCTGAGTACTCCTTCTTCTATGTACACCCTATCTGAAGTCCCTCCTGTCTTCTCCAACCACCCATTCAAGTGTCCTACCTGTGTGCCCCTTCTCCAATCTCCCTCCTGGCCTGGAGGCATTAAGTCCAACAATTACTGTGGTGACTGCAGAGTGCCATGTGATGGTGGTAATTCATCCAGGTCCTTTCCTGCTCTAATCCTATAAATTAGGTGAATTTAGCTCCATTGCCCAGGGCTGTGAAAAATTTCACTCCAATTGCAATATAGTTAGGTTGACCTCACTATAGATACTGCTAGGTTGATGGATGAATTCTTCTGTTGAGCTAGCTATTGTCTTTCGAGGGGATGGATTTACTACAGCTGCAGAAAAATGCTTTCCATGGCTGTAACAAATGCCTGCACAGTGCTACAACACTCTAGCTTCAGTAGTGCAGCTGTTCCACTGTAGTATAGACATACCCCGTAGTTTGATGGTGGATCATCTGACTCTGGCTCCTTCTAGTGTCCTGTTGCAAGGGGGAAGTCACTAGGAGAATCCCTCCCTTCACACCCTATTGACAGCTGCAGATATGCATTTACATAGAGTTAAAAACTACGTGATTCCAGAGCTCTGTTTAACTAGTTATGAAATCAGGTACATCAGATACACTTGAGGCACAAGAATAAATTTTCTCCCTAGTCAGAGTTCTGAACTACTGTTAATTAAAATCAGTTTGATACCTTTTAGAGTGAAATTTGTTTTGGGGTTTTAGGATCACCAAGGCGTGAAGATGAGTAGGAATTATGCCTGAACACCCTTAGAAGTTTTAGATAATTAAGGGCTGAAACCTGTATTATGGAAAATGTAAAGTGCCCTGAAAGAGGGGCTCGGCCACTAGAAAGATCGGACCATTTATTAGTGTGTAGTAGCATTCCTTTCCCTTCTCTTTAATATTCTTACATTTAAGCATAGTGATTTTTATCCTGAAGGATCCCAAAGCACTTATGAACTATATAGCAATTACCAGGTACTTTAGAAAAAGTTAATTCAATCTCAGTATAATCCTGTTTAAAATACCTTTTTATAGTCTAGCTGCCTTGTGGGGCTTGTCCAGTTGCTGCATGTTGTATTTAAAAGCCTTATCCTGCATTCCTTGCACACCTATAATTCCCACTGAAGTCATCTGGAGATGTGGCATTCACAAGGAATGCAGAATCATACTGTGAGTGCACATTTCTTGCTAGCAGCCCTAGCCTGGTGATACCTAGTTTTGCCTTGAAAAGTTATTGTAGAGGTCTAAATCTCTCAACAATAATATTACACCAGTGGAATAAATGTATATGACAAGCAGTAAAATACCAGCCCTCTAAATAAACAATCTGACCTCTTTCCCTGGTTATTCCTCAAGGAGTGGTCAGTTTGTAGTATGACTTTATTAAATAAACAAATAAGAAGTATGAAGGAGATGAATAATATAGTCTGTTCAGCAAAGAATGGCTGGAACCATAGAGCCTGAGCATCCAAAAGTTGACAGACTAGACATACCCTCTGGCTCATGCGGCCTTATGCATGCAGCTTGCACCAAGCCATGCTCTCCTTGCATAGTGAGTGTTGGAGTTGCCGGTGAGACAGACTAGGGGTGGTATCTGTCTGTGAGTCTCTCTGTAAACTGCACACTGAATCCCCCAATTCTGGGGGAGATAAACTTCTTTCCACCTATCTTCCCAGTCCATATAGTCAAATAAACACACCCCTGTGAAGACCAGTTGTGTTATAATGTAGTTGAACGCGTGGAAGCCTGAATTCAGTTCTGACTTGACTTGACAAGAGAAGATGTTTAGTTACTATAACAACAACTTCATACACTAAACGCCAGTATGATCTCCCAAGGATAAGGACTAAGTGTTTGCCCTATGCCCTGCCCCTTGGAATGTTGGTGCATGGAATGCAAAATCTTTTTGCAGCAAGAGAACAGTCTGCATGGCCCTTTGATAATCCAACTCAGCCTAAAGGAGGGTAAAAGCCAGAGGAGAAAGTTATGGCACACCTGACATGAAGGTCTATTATTGGTCAAGAAGGGCAAAGAGATTACCATCCAGATTACCTGCCCCACCCTTCCAATCAAGCCTACCTCATGCAGCCACCACCCTGTGAATGTGTGTAGAGAACAAAGGAAGGGAGGGACAGAAGGGTTGAGCTCAATGTGCAGAATAAATTGGGGTGGAGTTCTATAATGCTGGCCAGTTCTAGGGTATGGTTATAGAGTAATCAGAGTTATGACAGCAGGACATGCAGACATACTCCAGGATGCTGGGATTTAGCTATTTTAAATAACAATATCTGTGAAGCTGCAGCAACTTAGACTGTACAAGCCTGCCTAGAGCTCTGGGTATGCACTTGAATGGCTAGCCCATGCCCAAAATAGAAAATTGCAAAGTAATGTTTGAAGTCACATAACTCCTTTGTTTATTCATTATTGCCAAAAGCAAGCCACAGCCCCTCAAGTATACAGTATGTGGGTTTAGTTGAATAATGCAGCAAAACACTTTACAAAATAAATATTTATTCTGAAAAGCCTAAGTGAGAGAGAAAAGGATGAAAATATCCACTATTTCTTCCTATGATTTCTTGATAATTTGCTAAATATTATAATGTTTTGAAATGATTGCCATTTTCTCAGCATGAGGACAGTGGCAAGGAAAGAACTACTTGATCATTGTGAAATCTCAAACAATGTTCTCATGGTAATGTAAGAAAATTACTTCAGTTGCTAGACAAAGAGGTTGTGATAACCATTTCAATCACACTGGAAAATAGATCCTGTTAAACTAACTTGTTTTTTTTGTTTGTTTGTTTGGTGATAAAGGTAGTAGTTTTGATGTAATATGCTTACACTTCTTTACGGTGTTTGTTCTGGTACCTCGCAACATTTTGCTTTAAAAAAAAAGATATAAAATTAATATGGCACAACTAAATGGATTAAAAGATGGCTAACTGAAAGGTCTCAAAATGTAATTGTAAACTGGAAATCATCATTTAGCAGGTGTCTTGCTATTGGGTCCCCAGGAATCAGTTATTGGCCACACGCCATTTAATGTTTTCTCAGTGACCTGGAAGAGGATATAAAATCATCACTGATAAAGTTTGCAGATGACACAAAAATTGGAAGGACAGGTCACTGATACAGTGAAACCTAGGCCACTTGGTAAGCTGGGCCCAAGCAAACATTGTGTGTGTTAATATGCCTAAAAGTAAATGGAACAAAGAATGTAGGCTGCACTTACACAATGGGGAACCCTATCCTGGAACACAGTGACTCTGAAAAAGATTTGGAGGTGATGTGAGATAATCAGCTGACAGTGAGCTCCTAATGTAATACTGTGGCCAAAAGGACTAATGTCATCCTTGGATGTATATACAGGACAATCTTGGCAGGAGCTAGAGAGATTATTTTGCCTCTTTATTTGGCACTCATGCAACTGCTGGTGGAATCCTTTGTTGAGTTCTGGGGTCCACAATTCAAGAAGGATGTTGACTAATTGGAAATGGTTGAGAAAAGAGACATGAGAATGATAAAAGAATTTGAAAACATTCTTTATAGTGATATACTCAAGGAGGTCAATTTGTTTAGCTTAACAAAGAGGTTAATTGGTGAGTTGTTTACAGTCTATTAGTACCTATATGGAGAATAAATATTTAATCTTCAATCTATCAGATAATGGTATAACATGATCCAGTGGCTGGGAGTTAAAATTAGACAAATTCAGATGGGAAAGAAGCTGTACATTTTTAAGAAGTGAAGGTAATGATTGAGTAATAGGGTGAGTTTTGAATAGTGATACTCTCTAGAAAATGGCTCATACAAAGAGAAAGGAACTTGCAAACAGGTGGGGGAGTTTATTCTGCAGCTCAAATGTTTGAAACGTGTATTGGAGCAGAAGGACAAGGCTTCTGATCTTGGTTTCCTCTGAATGACTGATAAAATATCTGTTAGAAATAACCAAATAGGTTGTCCTGGGGGTGGATTGGGGAGATGGAACCCTTTATTGCTTGCTCGTTCCACCTCGACGCCGCGAGCAAGCAATAAGGGAGTTATTTTACAATCCTTTTATCCATAGCAAATATGTAAATGTATACATTTCCAGCAACTCTTCATAGACCCTTATTTGGTTACATTGACACCTATAAAATGAATATTAGCAACTACATAATGAATATAATTATACCCGCCCCTGTTTGTTATTTACAGGATTACTGCACAGAGTGCAGGCACATTACCTTGAAAGTTACTAACATTCTTCAAAATATACAATATGAAAAGAAGATAATGTTCTGTTCCCACCAAGGGCCTTGAGTAGGAGGAAGAATAACCATTTGTTAGTCTCATTCCTTGCACAAATGGCTAGGAACAGAGGAAAAGAAGAGAGATAACAGACTCTAGCTAGAATTAACCCCAGGTAACAGAAACAAGGTTTGCCTGTGCCATGACCCCATTCCCTGTAACTTAGGCCTGACCACTTGTCCAGCTTTTTACTCTTTATGCTCCTACAATATCCAGTAATTATCTGTCTGCAGCGTGCTAATTCTTTACAGCCTCCCTCAGTAGTCTATTTCAGCTCCAATGTATATGTTAAGCCTTTCTGACAAGGTCATTTCTAAACATAACGTAGAGTGCAATTAGTAGCCTTTTGGCTAAGAAAGCATGCGCTGCCCGTGCAGCCCTTAATTCTGTTGCTTCCTAATGTGGAGCATGCCAAAACTGTTGGATCTGCTGAAAGAGGTTGTGCAGTCACATCTTTGCTCCAGCCTGAGGAATTTTGATACTTATGAACTGATAACGATTGGCATGCAAGAGAAGGGGCATGAGAGGGACACGCAACAGTGTTGTGCTAAAATCAAGGACCTGAGGAAGATGTATCAGAAGGCAAGGGAAGCCAATCATTGCCGTGGTGTGGCACCAAAGACATGCCACTTCTCTAAGCTTCTGTATGCCATCCCAGTGGAGACCCCACATCCATCGCCAAGAGCCCCGTGGATATTTCAGGAGACAGCGGCCAGTGAACTCAACCCAGACGAAGAAGTGATGGATGAGGAAGTAGAGCTGGAGGATGATGTGAAACATATGGCAGGGTTGTCCAGTGGTGCGTCAAATCAAGACTTCTTTTTCCACTCTGGACAGGTCGAGCTAGTTCCAGTTCTCCCGCAAAAGACGCAAGAGCCGGGAGCTTTGGTAAGTGCTCATTTTGCTTTGGTACTGTACGGTGAGAGGCGAATTAAGTCTCTTCGACATTTGTTATATGATAGAGCAGGGCTAAGGGACAGAAATTAAGAATAGAGCTTGTCCATCTATGAAGCGTGACGACAGTGAAAAAGTTCAATCTGCATGGGGATGTCCCGTGAATCATCACAATATTATCTCCGTTCATTGTTTCTATGTTCTCCGTTCATTGTTTCTACAGATATGCCTTTGAGGACCCACTTCTGTACACCAGTGGAGTGCCTCCATCAGATAAGGTGACAAACCAGAAGGAGTAAAGAAGTGCTGTAGTCAACAGATATAGCACATAGCAAAATAAGAGCATGGAGGGGGACAATTAATGAAAGTCTGGCTGCATAGCCTGCAAAGGACACAGAGGCAGAAGCACATGATCAATCTCCTGAGGGGCCAGAAAGATGCTTAAATCCCTCATAATCCTTCAATCTGAGCATAACTGTGCCCAACTCCCGCTGTAGCTAATACAGAATTCAATCCCATGTCTTCCCCAAAATACCCTGCCACATTCCTCATGTGTCCCCAGACCCCACAATACCCCATGCAGTCCATGCCTAGGAAATGGTTTCCCAAACAAAGCTGGAGTTACACATAGCTGTGAGAGCCCTAACCGTGAGACTGTTCCTCATTGTCATGTCCCTTGTTTGACCAAAACATTGTGTTTTGTCCTGTTATTAAAATTGAGTCTTTGAAATAAAATGTGTTTTTTATTTTGTCATGTAATGTCAGTCAGTGCTAACATTTATACACAGTGGCTGTTGGTAGGAATATTGCTTAGTACATTTAACGCTGAGGAAGCAACCATTACGGGGGCAATTCAAGGAGGCAAGTAAACAACTGGCTAAATGGATCACATAAAAGCATATTACTGGGAATCACATTCAAAATGTTCCTTCAAAGCCTCCCTGATTCAAATAACCTCCTGCTCAGCCTGTTGCCGAATTGCTGTTGTAACTGGCTACTCAAAATCAACAACCAACTTATCAGGCTCAGTGGTCCACTCCTGGGGAATATTTTCCCCCTTCGCTTTTCAAATATTATGCAGAGTACAGCAGGCTTCAAAGATCATGGGAATATTCTCCTCATTAAAGTCTAACTGTCCAAAAAGGTAGCACCGGCAACCTTTTAATTGGCCAAAGCCACATTCAAAGGTCATTTGGCACCTGTTGAGCCTGTTGTAGAAGTGGTCCTTGCTGCTGTATAAGTTCCTGGTATAGGCTTCATGAGCCATGGGAGCAAGGAGTAGGCAGAGTCTCCAAGGATCACTAAGGGCATTTCCACATTCCCCACTGGAATATTTTTGTCTGGAAAGAAGTCCCAGCATGCAGATTTCTATAAAGTCCAGTGTTCCGTAAGATGCATTTATCATGCCCCTGCACTGATGACCCCACATTGATATCACTGAAATGGTCCCAGTGATCCAACAGTACCTGCAAGACAATGGAGAAGTAGCCCTTTCAGTTGATGTACTCCATCATCCCATACATGAATCAGGATGCGATCCCACCATTCAGTGCTTGTTTCCTGAGCCCGGTACTGGGAGTCCACTGTAGTAACTGTTTAGTGAATGCCAGAAGCAATCTTGAATTATTTGTTTTCATGGCAGAAAGCAGGGCAGACATCACCAGTCTGGTCAGCAGCTCAGGATCCATGCTGTCAGGCAGAGATGACAGGTGCACAATTTACATGAGCTGTTGGAAAAACTATGTTGAAATGAAGTTGGAACCCCATGGAATGAGGGGACCCAAAGAACTTCATCACCAAATGGCAAGCAAGTCCCCAAGATGCACCATGATCCATTCCCAGAGCTCCCAGTGACAGTGTGGCGAGTTGCATAGTGGGCTAACTACCCGTGATGCAACGCTGTCTTTGCTTGCGCAAGGAATGTTATGTGGACCTGCACAACCATGTTATTAAAGCAGCTTATGATCATTGACGTACCTTAAGTTGACTTAACTCTGTAACGCAAACATGGTTGTAGGTAACTTCATGTATAGTGAAAAATGAAAAACAAATTTGAAAACAAATCGCGTGACATAAATAAAGAATAGTCAAAATAAATGGATTGTGACAATCCACAGGTTGAAAATTGTTCATCCAAACTATTGGTTGTGAAATTCACCATCATACACGCAAGCCTAGTGGATAAAGTAATGGAGTGGAATTCTGAGTTCCATTCCTGGCTCTGCTTCTAGCCAGTTTGGTGATCATTTCATCTCCCTATACGTACCTCAGTTTCCCTATTTGTATAATGGGATAATGATAGTTTGTAAAGCATTTTGAGATTTACTGTTTGAAAAGCACTATAAGAGGTTTTGGTTGTGGCATTACTCCTTAGACCTCCTCAGCCTTTTGCATGTTGATAAATCTAATCTTCCATGAATACTTTGAGTTAACAAATATGTTTGCAGTAATCAGGATGACAAACAGTGATACACTGATCAAATAATTTGTTGCAAATAATTTAGTTAATCAGCTCTCCTGTCTCAATTGTATAATGTTATAAGGATTGGTGACATTTCATTCTACTTTTATTTACCTTTAAATATGATAAACATTGGAACTAGGCACCATATTTCTGAATAAAAGATCCATGGTTAAGAGAAAATAAATAAGTACTGATTCATTATAAGGTAAGCCACATCAATTAAAAGAGCAAAATGAAATTATGTTAAAGCAGTTATATTTATATTTTAGAAGAATGATGCCCAATAGGTAAGGTTCTGGCTTGGGAGTTGGGGAACCTACATTCAATTCTCTGCTTCACCATATTTCCTATATTATCTTGGGCAAGTTGTTTATCCTCTCTGTTCCTCAGTTTCCCATTTGAGCAATAAAGATAATCGTTCTTTCCTACTCTGTACTGAAGATCATGAGGTGCTCATATACTATAGTAATGGGGTCCAAATAAGCAACTCAAATGGAGTTTGTGGAAGAAGAGCAAATGTGTTGTAAGTGCAAATAGTGAAAGCAAAGTCCACCTAAAGGATAGATTGCTATGACCCTGTTATTGCTATAATTTATCATTACTTTATAAATCAGATCTGGAATATTATTGGCCAAATGGTCAGCATTCATTTGATTATTGGGTATGATTATAGATTTGCCAGTCATTTTCAGTCAATGTTTACAAAGGTGGGTTATGTGAAGAAATCTGAAATAACAACACATATTCTGCTTTATCTATCACGTTAGCAGATTTTTTTTCATTGAAACAAATTCTTAAGAAAAGAAGTGGGTAGGACAAACCAAACAATGGTAATTTCTGTCATCATTGTAGCACCAGCTGTCTCCAATGTGCAAAATAGATTTGTTAAAACATTGCTTTTTATTAGGCAATGTATCAGACAAACACAGATGTGCACATGTTCATCGTTTGTTTTTTTTTGGATAAGAGAGTGATTTTCCTTATGTCTCGTGCAATTTTTATGTAAAAAGAAACAAAACAATAAACAAAAAAAACCACACCCTCCAAAAAACCCACTACACACACATTACATATATTTTCTAGATTATGCATATGAAATATTGCACTCAGCACTGTTGTCTCAATAACATATTTCTGATTTCTTTTTGGCACAATAAATGATTAGTTCGTTGAATGACAGTGTGACAGCAACAAACTTCTGCCAATTTAGTTGCTTGAGATATAACTTGACAGTACTTAAGTATCACAGTAACCATCAAAATTGTTTACAGAATATAACAGAAATGTATGTTGAGATTTCATTCCTGTGTCTTGATATCCTTCTAAAACTCTATTTAAAATTGTATGTACTATAATATATTTATTTATATAGATATATATCTATATAATTTGCTGATTTATAATTCTGTCAAGGCATTATTGTCTAGCATAGGTATAAAAGTAGAGTATTAGGACTCAACCAATGTTGTGTATTTTTTCTTACCTATCATTCATTAAAATTATACCAACTAAGAGTGTAACATCATATGTACTTACAAAATTAAACCGCTTTCTCTAATATTGATCGTGATTTAATACAAACACATCTATAAAATTGGTGCTAGTGGGCTGGTTTACTGCTAGTCCAGAAAATGTGACTCTGTTCTGTATTATTTATGCATGCATTTTGGTTATATTTCTTATTATATTGTTGCTGCCTGTATTCAGTCTTTTATCCATGACTTCAGTAGTGCAGCAGATTTTTCATCCATTTCACTGTCATTTCTTCATCTAATCAGTAATAATACTAATGACACAGAAAGCTTTATATCATGACTGATATCAGTAAGTAAATATAGTATGCATATGTGACCCATCCATGCTAGGGTAACCACCTGAAAATCCCAAGGGCAGGGCAGGCTGCAAAAGGAGAGCAGATTCTCCCAACCCTGGTGGGTAACACTGAAATTAGACTTCCCAACCAGCCACAAACAAGGCTTCTGATTCCCCACACTGGTTATCAAGAAGTTAAAACAAAATATACACAGAATCCTTCACTACATTTCAGACTCAGGCTCCCAATCCGACAATAGGTCCAGTAAAGAGAGACGTTATTTAAAACTCTATGCTCTTTACCAAAAAGGGTCTCCTAATCCCCAGAGGGTCAGCCACAGTACCAGATCAATATAAGTTTGGTTCTTACCAGAAATGACACGGTGCCAGCCAATCCTTTAGTAACTAAAATTAGAGGTTTATTATAAAAGAAAAGAAACAAACTATAAGATAAATGTTAAATGATTAAAACAATCAGATACATACAAATGATTTAAAAAAGTCCATATATATCAAGTTTTCAGAACTGTGGAGTTTGCAGGCTTGTATAGTCCCTCTTGTGTACATCTGGTATCTGGCTGGGTGTCAGTCCTTTGTTTCACAGATTCAGTTAGATGAGTTGATCCAGAGGTAGGTGAAGGCTGAAGACTAAAGACAATACAGATGCGGTCCAACTGCCTTTTATAGTGGATTGCCATGCTGCATATAGAACTTTAAAGAAATAAGATGGAGTCCAGGGTCACATGAGTAAATCCTGGTGACTCATAAGGTGTAGCCCCTGGGTTCTTTCCCTCGGCTTATTGTACCTTTTGAGTTTTATTAGTGGGCCATTAAGCAGGCAGGTGCTGCAGCCATCCCATCTGGGGTGTCTCCCAGAAACAGAAGTTGAAATACAGATCATATAATATTAGAGTTGGAAGGGACCTCAGGAGGTCATCTAGTCCCACTCCCTGCTCAAAGCAGGACTAACCTCAGATAAATCATCCCAGCAATGGTTTTGTCAAGCCGCAGATTAAAAACCTCTAAAGATGGAGATTCCACCACCTCCCTAGGTAACCCATTCCAGTGCTTCACCACCCTCCTAGTGAAAAACTTTTTCCTAATGTCCAGCCTAGACCTCCACCACTGCAACTTGAGACCATTGTTCCTTGTTCTGTCATCTGTCACCACTGAGAACAGCCTAGCTCCATCCTCCCTGGAACCCCCTTTCAGGTAGTTAAAGGCTGCTATCAAATCCCCCCTCATTCTTCTCTTCTGCACACAGAACAAGCCTGGTTCCCTCAGCCTCTCATAAGTCTTGTGCTCCAGCTCCCTGATCATTTTTGTTGCCCTCTGCTGGGCTCTCTCCAACTTGTCCACATCCTTTTTGTAGTGGGGGGCTCAAAACTGGACACAATACTTGGAATGCGGCCCAACCAATGCTGAATAAAGAGGAATAATCACTTCTTGCAATCTCCTGGCAATGCTCCTACTAATGCAGCCCAATATGCTATTAGCCTTCTTGGCAATAGGGCACACTGCTGACTCATATCCAGCTTCTTATCCACTGTAACCCCTAGGTCCTTTTCTGTAGAACTGTTGCCTAGCTCGTCAGTCCCCAGTCTGTAGCTGTGCATGGGATTCTTCCGTCCTAAGTAGAGGACTCTGCACTTGTCCTTTTTTGAACCTCATCAGATATTTTTTGGACCGATCCTTCAATTTGTTTAGGTCCTTCTATATCCTATCCCTACCTTCCAGGGTATCTACCACTTTCCCTAGCTTAGTGTCATCTGCAAACTTGATGAGGATGCAATCTACCGCATCCTCCAGATCATCAATGAGGATGTTGAACAAAACCTGCCCCAGAACCGACCCCTGGGGTATTCTGCTTGTGACCAGCTGCCAGCTAGACATGGAGCCATTGATCACTACTCATTGAGCACTATGGTCTAGCCAGGTTGCTATCCACTTTATAGTCCATTCATTCAGCCCACACTTCTTTAACTTGCTGATAAGAATACTGTGGGAGACTGTATCAAAAGCTTTGCTCAAATCAAGGTATATCACGTCCACTGCTTTCCCCACATTCACAGAGCCATTCACCTCTTCATAGAAAGCAATCAGGCTGGTCAGGTACGGCTTGCCCTTGGTGAATCCATGTTGACTGTTCCTGATCACCTTCCTGTCTTCCAAGTGCCTTAAAATGGATTCCTTGAGGACCTGCTCCATGATTTTGCCAGGGATTGAGGTGAGGCTGACTGGTCTGCAGTTCCCTGGATCCTCTTTCTTCCCTTTGTGGAAGATGGGCACTATATTTTTCCAGTCATCAGGGACCTACCCAAATTGCCACAAGCTTTCAAAGATAATAGCCAGTGGCTCTGAAATCACATTAGCTAATTCCCTCAGCACCCTTGGATGCATTGCATGTGGCCCCATTGACTTGTTTATGTCCAATCTTTCTAAATAGTCCTGGACCTATTTCTTAAGGAATTAGGGATGTTCACCTCCTCCCCATTCTGTGCCTCCCAGTGCAGTAGTCTGAGAGCTGACCTTGTCTGTGAAGACAGAGGCAAAAAGGTATTGAGTATCTCAGCTTTCTCCACATCCTGTGTCACTAGGTTGCCTCCCCCTTTCTGTATGGGACCCACACTTTCTCTAATCTTCCTTTTGTTGGTAATATACCTGTAGAAACCCTTCTTGTTCTCCTTTGCATCCCTTGCTAGCTGCAATTCCAATTGTGCTTTGGCCTTCCTGATTTCATTCCTGCATGTTTGAGCAGTATTTTTATAATCCTCCCTAGTCATCTGACCAAACTTCCACTTCTTGTAAGCTTATTTTGTGTGTTTAAGCTCAAAGACATCTTTGTTAAAGCAAGCTGGTCGTCTACCATATTTGCTATTCTTTCTGCACATCGGGATGGTTTGTTCCTGTGCCCTCAATAAGGTTTCTTTAAAATACATATTCTTTAAAAGATATATCAAACATATTCATAACTTCCAATGCATGTATGACACATATACATAAAAAAAATCTTACTTAGCAAATTATAACCTTTCTAATGGTACCTGACATGGCTTATCTTATATGAATTATTGTAATTTTGACATAATGATGTTAAATAATCCAGCCAGCATCACAGCATACTTCAAGTGAGAAATGTAATTAAGTTTTTACAATATTTGAATGTTTTCCCATGATATTTTACCAATAGTCCTGCATTTCCTATATGCTACTGCCTTATTAAGTGCATAATGAATCTACTTGAATGTGACACCAAGGGCATGTTTTTGGCATCCCAGCTTTGAACTTTTGAAGCCCTTTTGAAAGTAAATATTAAATTTACTGTATATTGATATTTTAGAACTTTATGCTAATTATAGGCTGAAATTAAAATGAGTTATTTTTAACTATCCTTATTCACTCAGAAATTGCCAATACCCATTAATGCCCACAGCTCCAGTGACCTGCAGTAATCTGACATCATAAAATACAGCCAGCACATATTCACTATGGGATGTTTTATCAGAATTATCACAAGGATTCCTTCTGGCCTGCCAAATCCAGTTTATACTTTTTCTTCTTTTCCAAATACTGGTGAGCCTATCACTTCTGCTAATGAAGACTCTTAGACCTTATTCCACTGTTGATGACTCCTTTTTCCTGCACTGCCTCTATAGTAATCCTAGATATCACATGATTATTTTTCCTAGTAATCTCATCCTTTATTCTCCATTTCCAGTTTTGTGTCCTCCTTTTGTGCTAACGTTGCTCATCTCTGGCATCAAGCAAAGCTAAGTTCATGATCTTCCATGTTTCCATGTCCGTCTTCCTTCTTATCATCTTTATTCTAGTTTAATATTAACTGTCACATTTATATTGCTGTTACTTAATTTCATAAAACTTTTAACACTGTCAATGACTCCTTTCCCACACTGGGTGGGGCCCTAATATTGTGTTATAATAGAGAATCTGATAGATTCAGTCATATTTTTTAATGAAGAAAAAGGATGTGACCACTGGTATTAAAAAAAAAATAGTTAAAGTAAGCACACAGAAGGGGTTTAATATCCTGGTGAGTTCAGATACAGTAGCTAGAGAGTGCTTGTGTTAATAACCAATTTCTTAAAGGATTCTAATAACTGCAAAAAGTAGTTTTACTCTTAGCTATATTTAACTAACAGTCGTAATTATCCACCCATATGTATGTCCCCTACATATGTTATCCATGACTACACTGATGTGCTCTGACATATGGCATATTTACTGGAAACACTGCTTCTAGAATGAGCGACATCTGAGTGTTACATTGCATTGGTTCAGAATAATTATTTTCAATGGTTTAATGAACGGCCTTTGGCAGTGGTACAGAACCACCAGAAACAACGAAAAAATTATGGTTGTGCCTAAAAAGCTAACAAAATTACTGTTCCATCCTGCAGGTTACCAGCCTTTTCCAACATCCAGAGATGCCTGAATTCTTTTCACTGAACGCTTGAATTCAGATTTCTCTAACATTAACTAATATCTTTACCTGATATCAATATAAACTCTGACTTTTATTACAGTGCTTTGACATCATAGCAAACGTGTATGAAAGAAAATTGTTTATAGTAACACATTTGTATTAATCTCAAATGACCGTATGAAGACTTCACAGAACATATCTTTAAAAAAATCTTCCCTTAATTAATGTAAAAGTGAAAGCTTTACACTACTGCATCATTTCTCACATATGAACTAGCAGCCAGCTACGTAGCACAGCTAATTCTAGCTGGATTTTGACCAAATTTTAATGTAAATGTAATGTAAAGCAGGGATTCAGATCGCTCCTACAGGTGATCTATATTTACATTTAAATTTCTTTTAAAATTACTTCTAAATCATTATTCAGTGAACACAACTGATTATTGCACTGACATTTTAATGAAAAGGTGCCTATTTTAATATAATTTAATAATGAGAAACGAGTAGATTAAGAATGAAAAAAGTAGAATACCATCTTTCTTTATACTTCAAAAGTTCAAAAATAAATTTGAGACTGAGAAATTAGAACAGCCCTTCGGAAGTCTAACAGTGAAATCAATCCAATATAATCGTCCCAAGCTTTCAAACGATAATCATTGTTCTCTAAGCACCATGAAAGTCAATACTCACATCAATCTTAAATGACATTAGCCTGAATAATCTTATTCAATCAAGTAAACAGTGAATTAGGGTTACCACATCACAATATCTGTTTTACTAGAGGTGTGTGTACAGTTAAGATTTAGAAATGTATGCACTTTGTGACTGCTGTCCTTGTCAAAAATACCTGGCTTGAAAAAATGGAAGGGTCAGTGTGTTCCACTTAGGGTATTATAGTCTTTCCTTATCTGCAGGGGCACACAACCATGGTTCATGTTTGCTGGAAAGTAAAGTACTCTTACACCAAAGACCATATGAAAGATCCAAGTTATTCATGCATGCCTATTCAAAATCTTATCATAATTAATCTATTAGAGTAAAAATTTAAACTACATTAACTTTGATCGGACAAATACGAATTACTTTCAGAACCAGACCACAGACAATCTGCCCATCTCATTTTCACCAAACCTTTCATGACATGGACACAGGAATGAATTTTCAACAGACATTTCTGTTCTGTAAAAATTGTGATGGTGGAAACCCCATTACTTTTTTTGTATGTATTACCCATTAATACAATTAAAAGTAAATTGGTCAGAGCACTAGCAGCATGTAGTTCAGAACAGTCCTTATAAAGCAGGAAGGGAATATAAAGGACCCAGTAGGTCTTTTCCACAACTAACAATGATGATATCAAATGGTTCTGAAAGCAGATTATTTTCAAGAAATACTATTGAGGGAGAAGGTGCTGATCTTGCATGGATTCTATGCAGACAGACCCCGACAGCTATATGAAACCCCAATGCATTTGTCTTTTCAGGGACCAAGTTTACTATTAATACTACAGAAGTATAAGCCTTTTGTGGCATGATAATGCCAAATTTACAATCCTGCTGTGTTTTTTATGCATTTGTTTTCAAAAAGAAATGTTTATGCTAATACAGTGAAATGCTTGAATCGTCCCAGCATGTGGTATTTGTATGTTTTCCTGCATTGCCAAGAAACATAAAAATATGGACTTTCTTGCTGTGCTAACATGATACATTCTTAAAGGTACTTTATTTTTCTTGTTTTTCCAATCCAATTAAAGTCACCGTAGTCAGTTAAAAGGCATATTTGGCTTAGTGGATTTTGGAAGATATAAAACTCTTCCCTCCACATGGCCCTATAGGGAACAGGGAGTGGCAGCTTCCAAACTGCTACGTCTTGAGGCAGCAAACCGTCTGAGTGATCAGTTCTTAGCTCTTTCCACTTGAAGCACAGAATTAGCCCCGTGCGCCTGTCATGCTGGTGTAAATCAGAAGTAGCGGCATTGGATCCAATGGAGTTACACTGGCGGAAACCTTAGGAGCATTAGTTCCATCATGCGAGTGCAGCTGCACTGCAGTTACCGTGCTTTGGTTATCCATGTGATAGCTGGGTAAAGTAGGGAAATAGTCCTCTGAGGGTCAGCACGCCAGTTCAGGGTAAAATTCCACAGCTATTTCCACAACTTCCCAAGAAAACTTCTAAGGAGATCTTCACCTGACTAACAAAATAATCAGATCAGCAAAGTACTACTTATTATAAAGGTGCCAAGCGCTCAAAGGTTCAGAATTTGCAGGTGCCTCTACAAATGCTGTAGAATTATTCATCAAGAAATGTACCTCTGCTGCTAACTAAGAATTAGATTTAGGCACAAACCAGAGTTAAGGGATAGGGTGCATTGCCTGAAAGGAAGCATCATTCAGTGATGGGAAATTTAGAGGGAAATTGCCCTGTATTGCTTCCTTTTGTAGGAGGCACTGCAGCTTCTGCCTGTCAGTAAACTGGTTCTGCTTTGTGGGTCTGTGCACAGGGCAGAGCAGGGACATTATCCTGTCTCCTTCTCATGCTCCTTGAGGTGCCATGTCCCCTGCTGGAGCAGAGACACATCAGTCTTGAACTTTCCCAAGTGTAGGGCCTGTTGTTCTGCATGGCCCATTTGCAGCCCTTGAAAAGGAGGTGAAGAGAAGGTGGCTCTTTCCATTTTCTCTACATCTCCTCCTTCACACATACATATGGCATCTGTGCAAGAATCAGGCAGAATCTGACACTAAGGAAATTTCCAGGGGACAAATCCTGGAACTAGTAGACAGGCTATATACTTTGTCATCTGTTTTGTTAGATTTCCAATAATTCCCTCCTCCACTCATCTCATCTCATTCAAAGGCCCCATTAATTACCAGATAAACTGTTATTGGGTTCTGATTGATATAACTTGATTACTTTACGTAATAAGTATAGCATGGTCAATAAGAGTTCTGAGGTTAAATTGCACCCCTATTTAATTTGTTAATAAATATGGCGCTTTGGTTCTCTGACCATACAGATATGAAACAATTAAAAATACAAAAGAATAAAGCATCCATATAAGGAAAAAAATCTGGCTTTTTCTAGATTTTAGGGCCAGAAGGGACAATTACATCACTTGATCTGACTTGTGTTTGGATAAAGCATATTCTTCAGAAAGGCAACCATTTTTTTAAATGAAAACTTCAAAAGATGGTGAATCCACCACTTCCCCTGTTATCCCTCCAAAGTAATAAGTGAAGTATAATATACCATATATGAAACATATTGGGAGCACCTTTCACTGAGCAAATCTTCTTGCTGTGACTGTACGAGTAAAAGTTTATGTTCTGCATGTTACTTTTCCTGTCTATTGCCTAGTTTCCACAGACTCCAATCCCCAGGCTCCTTAGACATGTGAAATTCACTAGAAGTCCTGATCTGTTTACCTGGTAAGTTATGTCCAGCTAGACAACTCTCTGGTAGACCAGGTTAAACCCACCAGCTGGAGAAAGAGCCTCCCTAGAGGAGCTACATGGTCTGTTTCCTGGGGAATATTTCCCATAAGACACATTGCTCTTTTCCCTTCCATGCCACCTGTTTCTGAACTCGGAGTTGGAAAGTGATCCAGCAAATTTTAAAATCAAACTAGCAACATGTAAAAAAAATAGTGTTATATGTATTGAAAAGTACTTGTCTGGCTCTCCTCTCCTGTACATTAACATAACTTCCTAGATATCAGTGGAGTTAGTCCTAGACTGGTTTTACACAGAAGTGAATTGGACTCATTTCCTCTGATAAGAACAGCAGCAGTAAGTAGAACTATTACATGTTTAATGAGAGTGCAGTGTTACACTCTGTGGTATACATTAATGAGATAATGTAATTGTCATACAATATCCTCTGGTGATGTTTTATGTAGCATAATATTTCTCTGGTTTCCAAGCAGAGCAGAAAAGTTTAGACTGCCACTATTTTCATGTCAGAAAAGAAATGGGAGGACATTTGCTTTTCTAGTCTAATCAATTTCTAATATATAGATATGTTGTTATTCACTTGAACACAGAATAATTAATAGCAAAAGCAGCAGCGAAGTCCACAAGCAACAAATCTTACTTCAGGGTGCTGCCACAACGTAACTCGAGGCTTGATTGACCATCACCCTGAGTCCTGTGCAAAGCAAGAGTAATGTATTACTAAATCAGAATATGAGCACTTTGCACCTGCTTTATACATGATTATTTTAAATGATTGCACTAGGTACACCGTGACGGTGAATCACATCCTGTGCATTCAGAGATTCCAGGCGTAGCTTTGAAGAAAGGCCAGTGGGTGACGATGTTGCTCAGACATGATATTGTATGCTACATAGATGCTCCATGGACTTCTTAAATGTTTTAGGTACAATAATTCATTGACTTTCTAAAAAATAAAAATGGATTATTTATCTTAGGTATTTGTGTGGCCTTATAGAATCTGAAAACCTCACAATCATTAATATTTATCTTCCACCTGCCCCAGTGAGGTAGTGTAGTGCTACTACCCTCATTTACAGATAGGAAATTGAGGCACAGAGAGGCTAACCAGTTTGCCCAAAGTTCCACAGGAAGTCTGTGGTGGAGCAGGGAATTGAGCAGTTTCAGGGTGGTGTTCTAATCACTGACCCTTCATTTTTCTGAGAATAGAAACTAAGGTTATATCAAGGAAATTTTATTTTGGGAAATATTCATGTTAGTATAGATCAGTTGTGCCATATACTACTTTGTAATACTAAACAATTGCATTGCTACTGAATGGCGCTTCAGAGAGGTATGTGATCATTATGGCATGATTTTTTTGACATGCTATGTGACACCCTGCATCCCCACTGTCACCCTTATAGTGCAATTGTGCATTGTTTAATGCAGAGCATGTCATGGGAGGTGTTTTTGGAATGCTCATGACACACAGCATTATTTTATAGCAGTATGTTTGTTGCAATGTCATGTGTATAGTTGTGAGGTTTCACTATGTGATACTCCTAAAGATGTGTCCTCATAGCTTAAAACACATCCAGGCAAAACTCTTTTAAAAACCATCTTTAGAGGTTTTTAAGCTGAGGCTTGACAAAACCCTCACGGGATGATTTAGCTGAGGATAGTCCTGCTTTGAGCAGGGGGTTGGACTAGATGACCTCCTGAGGTCCCTTCCAACTCTAATATTCTATGATTCTTTAGGAGCAGAAGGGCAGTTTGCATCTCATTAAGGCATGTATAGAACAAAATCAGCTCAACAGTCCAGAAACAAAGGACTGGCCTAGGTATCAACGAGGGAACCAGGATAAGTTGATGTTCACTGACTCAGCACATGGATGAAATCATACAGGGACATTGTTTGCCACCTGACTCTGAAGGGGCAGGGCTGAAGCCCCAGAGTGGAGAAGGAACATTTTAAAAAAGGTAGACATTTTGCCATGCTCTCCCTTTTCCACCTCTATCTACAAACACCTCAAAACAACTAGAGTGCTGACCAAAAGGGAGAGCCTGGCTGAAGGGAAACCAGCTAGCCCGTGATGAGAAACACATAAGTTTGTACAGTTGCTGAAAATGTTAAGCTTAGTTTAGAATGTGTTTTGCTCTTGTTTATTTTGAGCAAATGTGATTTACTTATAATCACTTAAAATTCTTCTGTAGTTAATAAATTTGGTTTTGTTTTATCTAAAGCAGTGCCTTTGGTTTGAAGTGTGTTGGAGACTTCACTGGGAGTAACAAGGTTGTGCAGAGTGGCGTACTGTGGGTCTCCGGTGCCCAGTAGCAAAGCCGGCATATGCCCCCCCCCAGTTTTCATGCCCCTCTCCCATGCAGGGAAGAGGGGTCCCTGGCTCCCATAAGACAGCGCCACTCCCCAGCTGCCCTGGGGAGGGGGATCTGTATCTGCAGGGGGAAAACATACAGCTTACCCCTGCACTTAACTACCATGTGAAGCCTGCCTCTCCCACTCCAGCCCAGCACCGGCCCCTCAGAACCTCTTGCACTGCCATTGTGTATCGTGAAGGGCCGGCCCAGCGCCACCCCTCAGTGTGGTGCTCAGGGGCCTGGCCCCCCTCTCAATATGCCACTGCTGGTGCATATCAATTTATTTTTTAAATTGATGAACCTATGAGCTTGCAGTGTTCTTTGGCAGCACTGTCCATTGTAAAATGGAAGTTCCTAGGGTTGCATCTGGGACTAGGGGTAGTATCTGGGGTCATTCTGTTGCATGATCCTAAGAGTAGCTGGCTAGAACCACTTACTCACTGAGTTGGGGGCAACTTTCTTGAGGGAGGCTATGCATTAACTGCCCAGGAGTGGGAGTTCTCACAGCAGAGTAGAGTAAAATGGGGTAAAGGAGCAGGGGATTGGGTTGACACAGTGATTCGCCAGTCCAAATTGCACTACAGGAATTCACAGGCTGTAATTAGAAATTTGCCTACGTAGATACAGGCTCATCACTGCAGTTCAGGCATTTCTATAGTTGTGATGTTTGCTTCAGTTGGGGAAGTATATTTCTTGTTCTTACCTCTTGCTGGTTGCAGAGAGGAGGGTTTTGCCCTCTTCTTTTCTCTTTGGCTACTTGGAGGAACAGACCTGTCAATGTGGAATTCTCCTCTTGTCTTGCTTGCCATACAGTAATGAGAGTTCTCCTGTTAAAAGCCACTTGGTTGCTATGATCAAACCTATTGACTTCACAAGCACTATACATGGTGCTTTAAAGAACTGAGTGTGGCCTTAGAGCCACAGAGTAAGGATCACAAAATTAGGTAGTAAAATGTATTTAGAACAGATATACGTTATAGGTATAATAAACATTAATTAGCCTCTTTGTGGTGTGAAATATCTTCTCTTAATTTAGCAGTTACAGTTTTGGTTAGATTTAATTATTTCTATCTCACTGTGTACTTTTATGGCTTCCACCAGCATAATTTGCATACTCTTTCTCGACCCTGAGGTTTAAAGAGATCAATTTGAAATCAAGAGTGCCTTCTCCTAAATGTAATTGTTCTCCCTTATGGCTTACATAGTAAAAATGAAGGAGAAAGATGAAGCTTCTAAGTAAAGATAGAGGCCATTGTACATATTTTTAAATAGTTAATATTTATATTATATTGATCATATTATTTTTATATGAAACATCAAAACCTTTTTTAATTATACTGACACTTGGACTGAAGAGTATATCACACTCTGTATGGAAAAGTGCTGCAGGGAAAGCAGCCAATCAGAGAGGCTGCCAGAAGCAGCCAATCAGGGCCCAGGCGGGTCATATAAAAAGCAGCTGCAGAGTCAGGGACAGTAAATTCCTTGCTGCAGCCTGAGGAATGCAGATTGTGTCCTGGCTGGCCAAAGTGAATCACAGCACCATGGACAGCTAAGAGCTGGCAGCGACAGAAGACGCAAGGAACTCTCTTTACTGTCTGCCGTGCCTAAGTTTAGATGAGCCCTGAGGTATGGGTGGAGCTTTGGTGAGGGCTGGGGCTACATGGAGGTTGCCCAGGGAACTGAAGGCAGTTTTGCTAAAGGGACTTGGTGGCATGTGACTGCTATTTTTACAGTCCCTGAACTGGGACCGTCCTCATAGGCCACTCGGGAAATGGACCTACAATTGAACTGTGATACACCCCCAGAAGAGGAACTGAACTGCTAAGTGGTCCAGCTGCCGAGCAGGGGCCAGAACAGACCAGAGAGGGCAAAACCATTGCCTCCAAGGAGGAAGCCCTGTGGGTACAGCTCAGTAGTTGGGCCAGGGCCATTTAACAGACACACCCACCTTGAAGGGGCACTCATGAGAGGTGGTGCCACGGTGTTACAAAATGCATACTCTTTCTATAGATTTTTTTAATTAGTTTATATAATTTCATATAGAATGATAGTATTTGGTAGAATCATTTTAAAAAACTATGGAAAGGATCTCTTGCTTAAATTCTATAGCAAAATTTCTATATAATACAATTAAGTATCTGTAGAACCCACTCAGATTGTTAGATATCTTTCTTATGGAATTAATGAAACCAGCTTCTAATTGGTATATGTCCATCTCATTTAAATACTAAAACATTTTTTTTTAATTTGGTCAAATACATACCTAAAATAAATTAAGAAATGTACCAAATTTCTAGACATGTGTTAATATTTACAACCAAACTTAAGACCTTTCTGGAAGAGTTTATACAAGCTGGAGTTGGGGTAGGGAGAGGGGAAGAAACTATGTTAGGAGGAGGTTATTTTTTCCCATAACAAACTGCATTAAAATGTTTATGACAAAAGTATCACACAATGCTCTCTGCTGGTATTATGAGCTACATCAGCAAGTCAGTGAATTTAGAAGTGAATTACTGTAGGTAAAATCTCTCCCTTGCTGGCAGTGTTACATAAAAGCTGGCTGTGAAACAGTGCAGTGCTGGCCACACATCAGTGACAAGTATTCTGTCACCACAGGACAGGATAGCTGAGGGCAGTCAGCCACATCATGCAGAGGAAAGCACACTGCTATTCCTTTGGAAAAGATCAAAGTTCCTTCTTAGTATGTTGTAGATGACAGTACATGTACTTGTAGACGAAGGAGCTAGTTCTTGCCCCTTAGCTGGCAGGCCAACCCCTTTGGGCATCAGTCAGCATACCTTTGTCCTTTCTGTAGTCCCGCTTGAGTACTAGGTGGAAAAGGGCCTTTCGGTTGTATGGGAGAAGTGGGGGGAAGCCTCCTCCTTCACTGTTTTCTCTCTGTACATCCACATAACAGTGGAGGGGTGTAGTCCTGAAGGTTTGTTATAGAATTACCAGCCTGGCACTACTGGAAACTTCGTATTTTTATTATGATAAGATAATTTCTCATCTGGAAGTCAAATGAAAAGACAGGGAAGAAATCATAACAAAAATGAATTATTTTACAAAGGAATGAGGGACAGCTGTTATTGAATTCCGCAATCTGATATTCCTCCGCTATGTCCCCCTTTTGGCCCAATGTCGCCCTCTCTATCTGAAAGATTAACTCAAGACAAAACTGTGACTTTGAGTTGCAGGGTTGCAGCACAGTGCCTCATCATTGCTGCTAAGTTGTTATGTTCTGTGAGATATTTGAAAAACTCCCCATCTCTGTCTCTCTTTCTGAAATTAGAAGCTCCTGGAGGGGCTGTAGAACACACATCAGTCCAACCTAAGGCCAAACTCAGAAGCATCATGGGGGTGATGATAGGTGGGGATATAGATGTGGAATGTCTGGAAGCTGTGGGGCAACCCAGAAATTGTCTGGAGGTAAAGTTAGTACTCTGGGAAGGAAAGGGCAATCCAAGAAATGGACTTCCCCAAACTAAAGCTTTCCCACATGCAAAACTATCATGCTAGATCCTAGCAACAAGCAGTCTTTGCTCCCATCAACAGCAGCCCCTCAGTGACAACAATCCTTAACATGACCTCTGCCCCACACACACACCTTTCCCTTACCACCATCTCCACTGCATTCTTTTCCCATGATAAGTGCCTCTAACACCATTTTGTTAGCTACCAAACCCACTGACTGCATTCTCCGTGAAAATCTTCCCACTTCCTATTCCTCCTCTAACCTTATTTTTGATTGTTGTCTTTGACAATATCTTTTTAAAAATAATTGGAACCTGTACCGGTCAACAGCAATTCTTGTTCTTCTGTAAGGGATAATAAACTGATTCTAAAGCAGTCTAAGTGGCTGCCAGTAACTCTACCAGAAAATTGAAGGCTAAAACCCTAGGTAATGAACAGTGCTATCATCATTTTACACCCACCAGAAAATCTACAAATCTGGATTCATACAGAATCACTTTATACAGCTTGTCATTCTGCTGTAAGAGGAGAAGGAAGAAGTACTTGGCACATCAGCTCTAAAAGCAAAGTGCATTTGGAACTACATACGTTCCAAGAATAAATAGGGTAAACTAATATATTATGACTAGAGCTGCGCAGGACTTCAAGGCAAACAGGACAATAAATGGGAATGTACCCATTTTGGGGTTGATGGGGCTATCATTAAAATATATTTCCTGCAGAAGTGTGTCATGTCTACAGAAACAATTGAAGATGGACAAGCAGCTTTTTTATGGTTTTGATTTCTGTGAAATTATCATGAAGATTCAAACCCCAACTTGACCAAAGCTTGGAGGTATTTAGATCCAGGGTTCTGGTTTCAGATCCATCTCTAGTTTGTCACAATTAATCAGAGGAAACCTGAAAGTGTAAATATTCCATATACTTGTGAGCCATTAATCAATAACAAAACATGGAACCACCTTCCCTCATCTCATCTCTAGTATAGAATCATGGAATCATAGGGCTGGAAGGGACCTTGAGACATCATCTAGTCCAGTCCCCTGCACTCATGACAGGACTAAATAATATCTAGACCATCCCTGACAGGTGTTTGTCTAACCTGCTCTTAAAAATCTCCAATGATGGAGATTCCACAACCACCTTAGGCAATTTATTCCAGTGATTAACCACCTTAACAGCTAGGAAGTTTTTCTTAATGTCCAACCTAAATCTCCCTTGCTGCAGTTTAAGCCTATTGCTTCTTGTCTTGTCCTCAGAGGTTAAGAAGAACAATTTTTCTCCCTCCTTGTAACAACCTTTCATATACTTGAAAGCTGTTATTATACCCCTCTCAGTCTTCTCTTCTCCAGACTAAACAAACCCGGTTCTTTCAGTCTTGACTCCTAGGTCGTGTTTTCTAGACCTTTAATCATTCCCATTGCTCTTCTGTGGACTTTTTACAATTTGCCACATCTTTCCTAAAATATGGTGCCCAGAACTGGACACAATACTCCAGTTGAGGCCTAATCAGCACAGAGTTGAGCAGAAGAATTCCTGCTTGTGTCTTTCTTACAACACTCCTGCTAGTACATCCCAGAATCATGTTCACTTTTTTTGCAATAGCATTCATACTGTTGATTCATACTTAGCTTCTGGTCCACTATGACCCCCAGATCCCTTTCCACAGTACTCCTTCCTAGGCAATCATTTCACATTTTGTACGCATGCAACTGATTGTTCCTTCCTAAGTGGAATACTTTGCATTTGTCCCTATTGAATTTCATTCTATTTACCTCACACCAATTCTCCAGTTTATCCAAATCATTCTGAATTATAATCCTATCCTCCAAAGCACTTGCAATCCCTCCCATCTTGGTATCATCCACAAACTTAAGTGTACTCTCTATGCCATTTTCTACATCATTGATGAAAATATTGAACAGAACCAGATCCAGAACTGATCCCTGTGGAACCCCCTAGTTATGCCCGTCCAGCATGACTGTGAACCATTGATAACTAATCTCTGGGAATGGTTTTGCACCCCCCCCTTATAGTAGCTTCATCTAGGTTGTATTTCCCTATTTGTTTAAGAGAAGGTCATGCAGGACAATATCAAAAGCCATACTAAAGTCAAGTTATACCACATCTAACGCTTCCCCCCTACCCAGAGGCTTTTTACCCTGTCATAAAATCATGGTTGGTTTGACATGATTTGTTCTTGACAAATCCATGATGACTGTTACTTATTATTTTCTAGATGTTTGCAAATTGATTGGTTAATTATTTGCTCCATTATCTTTCTGGATACAGAAATTAAGCTGACTGGTCTGTAATTCCCCAAATTGTCCTTATTTCCCTTTTTGTAGATGGACACTATATTTGCCCTTTTCTAGTCTTCTAGAATCATTCCTGTCTTCTAAGACTTCTCAAAAACAATCACTAATGGCTCAGATATCTCCTCAGTCAGCTCCTTGAGTATTCTAGTATGCATTCCATCAGGCCCTAGTGACTTGAAGACATCTAACTTGTCTAAGTAATTTTTAGCTGGTTCTTTCCCTATTTTAGCTTCTGATCCCACCTCATTTTTACTGACATTCATTATGTTCCGTCTCCAATTGCCACCCGCCTTCTTGGTGAAAACTGAAACAAAGAAGTCATTTAGTACCCCTACCATTTCTGCATTTTCTGTTATTGTTTTTACCCCCCGATTGACTAACGGGCCTACCCTGTCCTTGGTCTTCCTCTTCCTTCTAATGTATTTGTAGAATGTTTTCTTGTTACCCTTTATGTCCCTAGCTAGTTTAATCTCATTTTGTTCCTTTTCCTTTTTAATTTTGTCCCTGTGCACTTGTGTTATTTGTTTATAGTCATCCTTTGTAATTTGACCTAGTTTCCACTTCTTGTAGGACTCTTTTTTTAATTTTAGATCACTTAAGATCTCCTGATTAAGCCAGAGTGGTGTCTTGCGATGTTTCCCATCTTTCTTACGCAATGGGATAGTTTGCTCTTGTGCCCTTAATAATGTCTCATTCAAAAACTACCAACTGCCTTCAGTTGTTTTTTCTCTTAGATTTGCTTCCCATGGGATCTTACCTACCAATGCCCTGAGTTTGTTGAAGTTTTCCCTCTTGAAATCTATTGTCTTTATTTTACTGTTCTCCCTCCTACCATTCCTTAGAATCATGAACTCTAGCATTTCTTGATTGCTTTCACCCAAACGGCCTTCCACTTTCGAATTCTCAACCAGTTCCTCCCTGTTTGTCAAAATCAAATCTAGAACAGCCTCTTCCCTAGTAGCTTTCTCCACCTTCTGAAATAAAAAATTGTCTCTAATACATTCCAAGAACTTGTTGGCTAGTCTTTGCCCTACTGTGTTGTTTTCCCAACAGATATCTGAGTAGTTGAAGTCCCCATCACCGCCAAGTCCTGTGATTTGGATGCTTTTGTTAGTTGTTTAAAAATCCCCTCATCTACCTCTTCTTCCTGGTTAGGTGGTCTGTAGTAGACCCCTACCATGACATCAGCCTCATTTTTTACCCCTTTTATCCTTATCCAGAGATTTTCAACAAGCCTGTCTCCTATTTCCATTTTAACCTCAGTCCAAGTTTATACATTTTAAATATATATGGCAACACCCATCCTTTTTTCCCTGCTTAACCCTCCTGAGAAAGCTGTACCCTTCTATACCAATATTCCAGTCATGCATATTATCCCACAAAGTCTATGTGATGGCAACTATGTCATAGTCATGTTTATTTACTAGCATCTCAAGTTCTTCCTGCTTATTCCCCATACTTCCCACATTTGCATAGAGACATCTAAGATACTGATTTGATTGTGTGTACTTTGCTGAACATAGGATGTGTTCTGTTGTTCTTTTGTGCCTAGAAATCATCTTTACATTGGTGGCAGTGTCCCCAATTTTTCCTTTTCATTAACCTTTATATAGTACATATAACTAAGCACACATACATAAATATTGTGACAAACTGCCCGCTTCTCCCTGGTGGGTCTCACGCTGTTTGTAGTCCGGGCACCCCAACTACATCATCTCCCCTGGCTGTAGCAGAATGCCATCTCCTGACCTGGGAAGGGCCCTTCCCCTGCATTTGTTCCCTCTCCCTCCTTTAGGGAAGGCAGGGTTTAAATACCCCTGGTCCTGCCCTTTATTGGGTCCAGGTGCCTTTAATTGCCCTGCTGCTCTTTCTCTTCTGCCTGCAAAGCATGGGTTTTTTTAACCCTTTCTGGCCTTCATACTGGCCCCAGCACACCCTTTTAAAGCCATCCAGCCTGACTTTATTACAATATATGTACATAAACTATTAACTTGCTGTATTCTCTGTAAAATTGCTTCTATCCAGAATACACAACTGTGTCTTATTTTTGTTATTTATTATTCTAAGAGTTGGCTAAATTTTCTTCATATTTTGAAATGTCAAGAAAAGGGGGGGAAATGATTTTTTTTTGTGATTTCTAAACACCTACTCTCATACCCTTTGTTGCATTATGCTTAATTAAATAAAGACAACTATATCTCCTCCCCGATGAGGAAGAAAACTGCTCAGAGAAGATTCTTTATGCAGTTTCCATAGGCTCCAGTTTGATCTGATCAGGTCAAAGTTAAAAACCCCATTTATTTCAGTGGTACATGATTGGACCCATTCAGCCAAGTCCTGTGTTAATTAGGATGCATCTTGAAGTTGGGGGGGGTTAAAATAAGGGGAAACATGGGACAGCACAGCTTCAGTCCTTTGCTAAAAATACAGGATAGAGCTCTGTCTCCATATCTGATGTGGTGTGGACATATGAGGCGAGGGAATCTGAGGAAACAACAACAGCAAAAGCAGTACCTGATTTAGAAATTTTTGGGATTCCTAATGGTGATGATGATGGTCCAAAAGCAGTATCTCCCTCCCTTAATCTCAGAGTTACTAGAACGTGTGGTCTGCCACAACTTTCATCAAATTGGATCTTCAGAGAATTTACAATCTAGCGTTCATCAGGGAAGGAGAGGAATGGAGGACTGCCTTTTGAGCCTGCTATGGGCACTTTGAATATTGACTAATGTAATTAAGCTACCTTTCAACACTTCATGAACAATGTATTTATAGATATCCTGGCCCTGTATGTAGTCCTCTATCTTGATGACATAAGTTTAAGTTAAGTTTTCAGATACTCCTGACCATAATTGTTACCATGTTTATTCTATCCTGGAAAGACTACGGAAGTATGGTGTGTTTGTGTAACTGGAAAAATGTATCTTTGACCAGTCTTCCACAGAATTCTTGGGTTACGTTATTTTCCCAAAGGGTGTCAAGATGGATTTCCAGAAGGCAGAGGCCTTCTGCAGATGGAAAGTGCCTAGATCCCCCTGGGAGTTACAGAGCTTCCTGGGATTTTGTGATATTTTTATTTTTTTACCAACAGTTCATTCAAGGCTTCTCCTGGTATATAACCTCCATGAACAACCTCTTCCACAAGGCTGTCAAATTTTGTTTGGCTACATGAAATTCACCAAGCTTTCAAACAGCTCAAGGCTGCTTTCACCACTGATCTCTTTCTAACACATCTGGCCCTGGTCCAGACTTCATAGTGGAAGTTATTGCTTCCTATCTAGCTATTTCAGGAGTCTGGTCTACAGAACCTCAGTGTCTACTATTGCTGAAAACTTAGCCCTGCCAAATAGAATTATGAGATATTAGAAAAGGAACTACTCACATTTAAATCAGCCTTTGAAGAGTGCACCATCACCTTGAGGGAGCCTGTCGCCCATGGCAAGTCTCTTCTGACTGTAAGAACCATGAATATCTGTGTGTGGCTGAAGTCTTGAATGAAAGGCTGATCATATGGGCATTATTCTTCTCTTGTTTCGATTTTCATCACCTATTGCCCAGGAACCAAGAGTAGGAAAGGTGATGCCCTATCCCAAAATAGGGAATATTATCAAGAGAGTGAGGAACCCTGACCAAGAACCGCCGTGTCTCCTAAAACCTCAAAACTTCCTTAGTGCCACAATACACTAAAACCTACTTGAACTAATCCAATCCGATTTGTGGGGTGAACTATTAGCCCAAGGGATGATGGAACAGCTTGAGCAAAGAAAAGCCAGAATCCAAATACAATGCTCCACACAGGATGGGATCACCTATTTTGATGGGTATATATATGTTACACAAGGGTGCTCTGGCAAGAAGTGTTCCATTTCTGCCATCGCCTTTGCAGAACTCCAGTTTGGCTGACTTTCTGCATGGCTCCCTGTTTCTTCTGGTGGCCCTGTATCCAAGCCAAAGTCCATACTGACTTTTGCAATCTATGTGCATGCTCCAAGAAACCCCATGCTAAGCCCTAGTACTTCTGGAGACCCCATCTGGGTCTCTCTCACCCTGGACTTTTTAATGGAACTCTCTGAGTCTGATGGCCACACAGTGAACTTGACTTTTGTAGATAAACTGACCAAAATGGCACACTTCATCCCCTGTAGAAGCCTGCCTTCTGACGAAACAACAGCTTGACTTCTAGTAGTTCACGTGATCTGTCTTCATGGGCTTCTATACTGTATCATCTCAGACCGAGGCCTACAAGTGGCATGAAACACTCTGGCTAATGGATGACCATGTTTTTATCTCTCCACGTAGCATCTCCAGGGAGATGGGCAATACTTCAGTCAACTACCGCCAAGATAAGTGGTTCCCCCTCCCTTCCTTATGCCAAATTTTTAGACAACAGTTCTGAACTTGCCTCTTTGGGCAGAGTCCCTTCTTTGCAAATGATGGGTTCCACCTTCACTTTCACCCAGCCTTGCCAATAGAAGCTGCCAACTGGAGCCAATAAATTCACCATATCTAGGAGGATTCTAAGGACTAACTTGAAGATGCAAAAAGGGACTGCAAGCTGTACGCAGACCATCAAAGCTAGGAAGGACCAGTGCTCATGGTAGATCAAAAGTTCTGGCTTGCAGCAAAATATCTCTGTAGAAAAGGGCTGTCCCTCAAGTTAGACCATCAGTTCCTTGCACCCTTCCGGATTTGCCAACTAATCAACCGTATCACCTTCAAATTTCAAATCCCTCTATCCCTTCAGGTATATCTTTTTTTCCATGTATCCCTTCTGAAATCTTATGTAGAGGACCCCTTTCCTGATTGGTTCCAAAAGCTTCCCTTGCCAGTCCATGTGCAAGGGCATGAGGGATATATAGTCATTGCTATCCTAGACACGAAACCACAGAATGGGGGACTATACTACATAATCTATTGGGAAGGCATGTCCATGCCCTGACCCGGAAGAAGTTTCATCAAGACCACCTGTGCCCACCAGGAGGAAGGACATGCCTGAATGGTGTGGGGGGTAATGTGAGGATTAGAAACTGGGTCTGCAGAGCCTAGGATGGCTGACATTCCCACATTGCCACCATGAGGCCATGTAAAGCCACAGCCAGAGAGCTCTGTAGAGAATAAGTGTCTCAGGAAGTACTGCCCAAGGGACCCAGAATGACCATACTCTGAAGCCCACTGATTGGCCAACTATACTATTTAATCCTGGAGGGTTCCTCAGGAAGTTGTATGGGAAACAACACACATTTTGTGCTCATTGCTATACCAAACCTCCCTTCATCCCTTAGTCTCTTGTGTCGGATCCCAACCTGGCACTGACCCTGACTCTTGCCTACTGACTATAGACTGCTACTACCTTTGGTCTATGACTCCAGCATGACCCTGACCCCTGCATCCTGATTCTAGCCTGGTACTACCTCTCTTGTCCAGTCTCTGACCTCCACCTGATTTTTGACACTCCCCCCCCGCTTCTTAAATCCAGCTCTAGTGATTCCTCTGACCCCTGCTCAAAAACTACTGTTGTTGACACATGGATCCAAATCCTACTGTGACCACTAGGCAAGACTGCCTAAGCCCCAGTGTGCAAGAGGTGGGGAGATACAGCAGTGGCACATACTTGACCACCTTTTAGGTTGAGGGTCATCATCTCGATCAGTATGAGGGTGCTGAAGTGCATGGAAATACAAATAAGAGAAGGAGAGATTTGAACATGTGGCCTACCAGTTCAGGGAATTTCCCTAAAATGACAGAAGTATTTGGTCCCTCTCAAGTCAAAGTTCTGGATGTTAATCTGTAAGACAACAGCAGTTCTGTCTTCAGTGCAAAATACAGTAGGCTCATATTGGTGCATATTTTTGCAGCTATTTTCAAATATTCAAAATAAACTCTGCGCAAAAAAAATGGTCACATGTGGCACAAAGTTCAGTGTTCTTCAGATTTCTTGCAAATGAAGTCCAAAACAAAAAAGATAAGACAATCCAGTGACAATTTTAAAACAATAATTTTAGAACTCTTGGTATCTACTCTGTATATATTCACCATAAAATCATATTGAAAAATTCAAATTCTACACAAAATTTAGATTCTTTATTTTGCTTTTTGCCATTTTGAGTATTTTTTACTAAATGACAGCTTAAAATTCCTGTTGAAACTTCTGCTGCAACCTCAATAAGTGTGTTGCAACCAGTTCCACCATAATATAAGGCTGTCATCCAGTGATGTCAGTGAAAATCTCCATTGCTTAAAAATCAATTGCACAGTATGCTCCACAGATTTATGAAATATGTAAATGTGTTCCAAGTGATAAAAAATTTATTCCATGTAATTTACTAGGGTAATTTATCTGAAGGAAAACTACACTGAAATATTTTTAAAGTATTAATGTTTTTTTTTGTCTTCCCGTTAACTGTCCTTCAGTTTAAAAAAGCATGATTAGCAATTGCCTAATTATCTTAAAAAAAAAAAAAAAAAAAGAAAGAAAAAAAAGCCAAGAAAGAGAGAGAAAAGAAAAAAAGATTAAATTGCAGTGGACTTTCTTGGATTGCTGACATTTGCTTTCTCATCAAAATATAAAAAGCACAGTATAATTTTTTTTTGCCTGAATTGCATATCTACTGGAATAAACCTTCATGGTTTCTTCAATCCTCTGTAATTCATGCATTTAATCCTTTTATTGGCCAACTGCCAGTAAATGGGGGAATCAACAATGAAGCTATATGCTGATGGCTTTGAACAGTCCAAAATTCAAGTCAGACTACATTTATTTATAATCACCTGTATTTGCACTTACTCAGAAGAATTGCTTTTTATTTTTTCCTACACTGTTCCTCTGTCAAAGAGAAACCCATTCATGTTTTTTTCATTTTATAGTACAGCCATTATTCTGACCTAAAGACCTTAGAAAAAAACACTATGGGAAAAATAATCCATATAGCATATGATTCCTACTGTTCAGTAATTTATGACTGGCAAAGTAAATGAAATAATGTTTTTATAAATACTAATTTATTTAATAAAAATACAAAAATATAAATATACATATATAAAAATATCATGATGAATCAACACGGACATTCTTTAACTCAATAAATATGGCAGTAATATTCATTCTGTTTTTTTAAGGTATGCTTTTTTCAGATTATGTTACAACACGGGTGCACAATGTCCCAGCTAGTAATAAATGTGATGCAAAGCAATTAAAAAAAAAGTTTTCCATCTCTTTATTATTAAAGGCACAAAAAGCCTTTTTTAAAGTGTCTTCTCACTGTCAACAAGAATCTTCCTTCAGGAGTTTTTAGGCAGAGAGTGTGAAGCTTAGGTTTTATTTTTTATATCTAAATCAATCATATTCATTACGTTGACTTATTGATTAAGCAAATCCTTACTAAGACGACACCTATTTTTGTATGTTTTTTTCCAAGTAAGAGAGTGTAGGCCACTTTATCTAGTAACATAGACATTACCTCCACTAACACTGATCAAGTCACGGATTACTTTCTCAGGCTCAGTCACTGTCTTCTCCGCCATACATGTCTGCCAGCTTTTTAAATCGAGGTCCCCAGTCACCGAGGTAATCATAATCTTGGTTGCCATCCATAGTAAGTGATTCCAAAGAGCTAAGTGAATTTGCTACAGAATCATTTCCTTCATAGGCGTATGTTGCTAACGAATCGTAAGGGGGTGCAGTTGGGTCTAAATCATTTTCCTTTAGCCTTCGTTGAATAAACTCTTGCACATCGATGTTTTCCCACAGAGGTGCAGTCCTCCTTATCTGAAATATAGTTTCTGGGATAACATCTCTTCTCATCTTACTTTCCTCTCTAGCTTCTGGATTCCTTAGTGTGCCAATGTCAAAGGCTTGGGTATCTTCTTCCCCACCTCCTTCATCATTGTAAGTCACAATATTGTCCCGGACATCATCCTTTGAGATGATCAAGGGCTCTTTCTTTCTCTGCCTCTTCAGTGCTGCAAACAGCACAACTAAAACTGAAAACAAATAAATAATGAGAAGGACAGGATAGTTAGCACTCAAATGTAGTTAATGCATATTTGCAATGACCAAATAATTTTATAACAGAGATGATGTCTGCCTGGAATATAGGGGAAAATGACTATGGAGCAATAATAACATCAAAGTTAATTCACGTATAAGAATTACAAATAACTAATTTTGAAGTTAGGTTAAAGTTAAGGAATTGTATTATTGATCAGGATTTTCATTTTCAGTGTTATTTTCCTAATGTTTGTCATTTTGTGGTTGCACACTGGAGAGGAGGTTTCTTTGATCATAGCCCTGAATGATGTTTAGTTTCAATTTCATTTCTGTGCTATGCTCTACCTCTGCAGACTTTAGGGGTAACATTTTCATAAATGAGGGTTACATTACAACACTAAAGCTGTGGTGCTGCACTTGCACCACTGTAGCACTATGGTATAGACACTTGCGACAACAGTGGAAGGGGTTTTTCCATCACTGTAATAAATCCCTCCCTTTGAGAGGCGGTAGCTAGGTTGATAGAAGAACAGATGGCTATAAACTGACCATGAACAGATTCAGGGTGAAAATTAGAAGACAGTTTCTACCAACCACAGGAGTGAGGTTCTAGAACAGCCTCCCAATAGGAGTTGTTGGGGCAAACAACTTAATGTAGTTTTAGGAGCGAGCTAGACAAATTTGAGTGTGATTGTATATGGGACTGATTGTGATGGTAGGGATCAGTGCTTAACATCCCAGGGGCTCACATCCAGTTTGTGTTATGTTCCCAAAAACTCATGCTTCAGGGTTTCAGCCAACCATCTGCAGGGGTCAGGAAGGGATTTCTCTTCCACTCCTCAAATGTTTTCTTGGCAGTTTTGGGTTTTTATCTCCTTTTTCTGAAGCATCAGAGATGGCCATGGCTGGCGATGGGACATTGGATGGGGAAGGTCCGTGCTCTGAGGTGGCACCAAGCATTTCTCTTTCAAGTGCTTGGCTGGCTGGTTCTTGTTCATGTGCTCTGTATCTAACTGATCACTATATGTGGAGTAGGGAAGGAATTATCCCCTAGGTCAGATTGGCAGGGGCTTGGAGGTTTTTCACCTTCCTCTGCAGTGTTGGGTGACTTGCCAGGATTATCTGGGTCTTTCTTGCTTAATTATTTCTCTGCTGTTGTATGGGCCTTAGGCACTGCTGCACCTTGGTGCCTCCTGCTTTCTGGTTGTGGTACATCATAGTCTAGTTTTCTTTGGGCTGTAACATTTTAATCTCCTTTCAGTTGTTGGATTTGGTTTATGGGTGCTGGGTGGTGGCCTAGCACTATCAATATTGGGGCTTAGGTCAGCTTAACTAAGTCTCTCAGGGAGACCTAGGTTTTAGATGTCGGTCAGGCCTTAGGCTCCTAAGGTCCCATTTTCAAAAGGAGTCTAAGGTCACGTCTAAAATACAGCTTCTGCTGCTATAGTTACATAGTCGGTGTGTGAAGAGGTGTGATCTCTGACAGACATAACTATGCTGGCAAAAGACAAAAAATGCAGTTATACTGGCAAAGCTGCACTTTTGCTGGTATAACTTATTTCACATGGGAGATAGGGACTGGAATAAACTAAGCCAACAAAACTGCAGTTACTCTAGCATAACTGTGGCCCCCCTAGGAGCGTTTTGTTGGGATAGTATCCCAGTATACCTATACTGGCAAAGCTCTCCTAGTTTATACGTGGCCTAAGTCCCATTGACTTCCAGGGAGACTTAGGCTTGGTCTACACTTACTCCTGCAATTTGGCAGCAGTCAACGGGAGTTACGCAAAGTACACCAAAAAATTGCTTAACTCCCATGGAATGCTGTGCTTCTCTTCTGCACGCTGTCTTCACTGCACTGTGCCAACAGGAACCGTGTTCTCCTTGACGCAGCGCTATGCTGCTTGTGGGGGTGGATTAACAGCATTGACTTCTGGATCAACTGAGCAGGTCTTCACTGACTGCTCAGTTGATCCGGATAAGTCGATTTGACGGCGACGACTTTGCCGCTGTCAGTGTAGACATAGCCGTAGGCGCCTAATTCACTTTTGAAAATAGGACTTGGGCACCTAAGTCATTTAGGCTTTTTTGAAACTATTACCTTAAAAACCTAAAACTTATATTGACTTCAGAGGCTGCAGTACTTACTTTCTAGGTTTCCACTATCAGCCACTTATTTAAATACCTGATCCTGCTGCTTAAAGGAATACTAGTATAGCAATTATCACCTTTGGCTGAAATGATTGAAGCTGAAGTACGAACCTCAACAAAGTGAGATAAAGGTCTAAGACCAGTAGTTGGGAGTTACAGCACTGTCAGGTCATGTGTGGATCAGATGTAGAAGTGGAGGCTTAACTGATGCTAAGAAGTAGGATACAGTTGTGCTCAGTGACATGAACCAGCTAATACACTCAAAAGTAACCTGAGCACCAGTGAGTAAAGGAAAGGGTGGGCATACTGAGGACAGAGAGAGAATATGATCGAGAGCTGTGCTTAAATGTAATCCAGTGAATGCAGATGGTTGTTCAATTCTCTTTTATATAGCTTCTTTATGTGTGCAGCAGCTGTTTTTAGATTTTTCAGTTTCTCCTGTTAGGGGAATAGTGGCTCACTCAAGTATGGTTAAGAATTTCACTTAAAAGAACCAGGGGCATTAATGAGGGCAGACCCCTTATTCTATGCTTCCAAAGACTTTCACGGTCAGATGCTCAGTTCACCTTACATAAGGTGCACATGATATTCTTGGTGATTTACCAGCTTCTAGTGCCTGCTTCCTTAGCACTTTCTCCCATCGTCAAACCTGGCAGCCGCCTTCCTCCTGTCCCCAGTCCCATCTCACCAGTCTTTATCCTAGCTTCCTGCATGTCTCCCGGGGTGATCAGATGTCCCAATTTAATAGGGACAGTCCTGATATTTGGGACTTTGCCTTATATAGGTGCCTATTACCCTCAGCCCCATCCTGGTTTTTCATATTTGTAAGTGTTACGGTCACACTACTATCTCCTGATGTCCTTGAGGTTGCCTCTCCACACTCTCCCTCTTCTTCTCCCTTCCATATCCACCAGTCACCTACTCTACCCCCTTCCACTTACAAATGTTTGAAAGTTACTATATATATATAGCTCCTCTGTTATATTTTCTATCCAGATATTTCTAAAATGTGGAAAATATAAATGGCTTAATAACTGGTGTAATTGTTAGATTTTTAATTAGGAGGGGCCAGATTCTGTCATCTGTACTCATGTTAAGTGGTAGATTACTCAACTTCATTAAATGAGGGACTATTTGCAAAGTAAGATAGTACTTTCCATGAATGAGAGTAACAGAATCTAGTCCTACGTTACTATTTGCCTCATATTACATCTTAGTGAGACAGTGACATTCTCATCCTGGTCCTCAGCTTTCCTTTGAGTAGTTGTAGTGACCTACAGTCCACATCCAACCCCTCTCCCCCATTAGTGTGGTAAATGGCCATGGTAGGGATTTTTCTCTCGTCGCACGAATCCAGGGCTTAGTAGAGTGAGAGCAGGCAATACAGCAGCGATTAGCACTTGTGTATTAAATTACATGCTGGTCACAAGGATCACTTACCTAACAGTATAATGATGCAGAGGAGAATGGCAATCAAAGCGCCTGTGCTGAGGCCAGCTGAAAGGAGCAAAGCCTCAGCATTACAGGACTGCATGTTCCCCCGGCTGTCGCAAGCACACACTCGAATAGTCAGCGTGCTGGTGCTACTCTGGATCGGATAGTCATTGTCGAATATTATGACTGGCAGAAGATAGGTACTCGTTTTACTGCGGCTGTAACCGTTTTTTCTAGTCATGATCCCTGCTGTGTTATCTAGAATGGAAGAACAGCAAATTTGGGAACAGGTCTTGTCTGTGGTGTGGGGGGAAACAACAAGATGAAACAGAACAGCGGTGTTTACCTTTGTTGTCAACAACAGAGAAGTTCGGGTAAACAGCAAATTCTGGCACCAACTCAAAGAAGAATTTGTGGCCTCGAGGAGGCTCATCTTTGTCCACTGCACTAACAGTCTGGATCAGCTAGAAGAAAAACAAAGTTTCGTGTTTGTAAAGATTTTCTTGGTGGTGATTTTTAAATAAAAGTACACAGCTATTTCTTGTAGCCTTTTGTAAAAAAAAATGAAAAGCAAACCCTATGCAATTATATCTGAAGGAGTGACCCAGTGCCCAAGGGCTAGTGCTCTGCGTGGTGTTCTCACTTAACACAAGGAGAGCTTGTGTTAAACAAATCAGTTATTTCATTTTTTTAAACTTCATATCCCCCCAACAGCAGACACACGAGGGCCTGTTCCTGCCTGCAGCATGCAGCTCTCTGTTCTGATTAGTTCTCAATGCCCTGCCCTGTGTTGCTGTGTGAAAGTGCCCCCTGGCCCATTCAGCCTAATCCCAGTCCGTTACATAACTTTGGCAGCTTCTTCACGCACTGTGCTCTGCCAAGTGGGAAACATGGCTTCAGTTCCTAGTCCACATCTTTTGCTCAGGAGATAAGTTAGAATTCTGCAGAAGCAAAATTCCCAGCTGTTGGGTGGGAGAGGGGAAGAGAGGGTGGAGAAATGGCTTGCATCATCCTGAACGGACACCGCTGGCTGTGGAGTGGCACTGGTGGAAAATGAAGGACAGTCAAGCCCAGTTGGTAGGGGAGGTTAATAGCACTGTCATAGGCCCATGAGAGCCAGCAGGCATAAAGAGAAGGAAAACGCTAAGGTTTCCTTCTGGAATGCAGAAGACTTCCCTGCCACATTAAAAATAAGTGAGAAAAACAGCAGCAAATATGCTGGTATATTTCAGACTAATTTAAGATAGAAATGCATTTATATGGCTAAAGAAGGTTAAGTTGCTTAAACTGGGAAAGCAAACATAGTTAGAAAGATTAAGTTCAGCACCGATATTACAGTAAACATTGAGCAGTTATAAAGTGGATTGCATTTACTTTGCTATAAACTGTGATAATTTATACAGTAAAAATGACTACTGCGTTATTCACATTCACTAGCTACTGTAGTCCTGCAAAAATCCGGCATGTTTTGCATTGTCCTGCTGCAGGAGCTGTGGCGTGAGGCAAAAGCAACAGCTTTGGGTTTAATCAGGTGTCAGCATAGCACTGTGGCATGAGTGAGTGGGTAGGTTTCCAAAAGGAAGCATTAGCAGCTGGAATTCAGAATAAGATTCCTCACAGAACTCTCCTCACAGCTTCTTATAGGCCAGAGAGAACCTATTGCACCTGCTGTGAAGATGGACCTGCTTTTTATAATACTGTGATGTGCTCAGCGCCTGATTTGAGGTGCTAAGTGTCTCTGAGGTGCTGAGCATCCTCAGCTTCCACTGACTTCAATGGGGTTTGCTATCAAAAGGTTTAGGCATACAGCTTGTTTCACTGAGATTTCCAGAGTGCATACATAGCATTAATTGTCTAAGCCAAAGCAGTAACTGCCAAATTAACAACAAAATCCTAAACTTCTGTAGCAATTAAATTAAGGACAGTTGTCTTAAAACACCTTTCTGAATATTACTTTCAATTGGATTTGAGGGCACTCATTTAACTTTCTATAGTTATTCTTCATCTCTCTTGTTTGGGCCCTATATTAGACTCTCATGGCTGTAAAGCAACAAAATGTAATAAAGTATTAGATGAATGGTTGGCTCTGGGGTAATTTAAGCATAGCCAGTAGGGTCACATTGTTGTAAATCAGGTATAAATTAGAATTTGGCTCATCAACTTCCTTGGCATTATTCCAAGTTTACACCAGTTTTAGGGAGATCAAAATCAGGACTTTACGGTTTTCCGCCATCAGAAAAGAACCTGTTAGGCAATTCATTAATGTCATCCTCTGACATGATGAACAGAATATATTTAAGGTAGGGTTATGTAGTATTTCTTAAAATTAATGAGAATTTCAAGTACACATTAAGAGCTCTACATTTTGAAAGCAATTATAATCCTGACACCTGGGGAACCTTTTAAATACATTTGTCCAAGTTCACATTCGTTGCAAAGCTCTGTGGCATGTCACTAAACCTTTAATTCCATTAGCACTTTTATCTCTAAATATTCCCAGTGTTGCTAGCACTGGCTCAATTGCACTGGTGCTAGCAATGGTGGATATGATAGTGTAGGCATGGGTTTAGGCAACTGCAACATTTTAAGCCTAACCCTACAGCTCCAGTCTCATTATAGCAGAAATTCCAAATGATGGAAATCTAGTAGAGTATCAAATCAACTCGAGAAAATTTTCCTCCTGCAAAATTATTTTTAGAGGTCTGCAAAGACAACGTGAGAGCAAAAACATCACGTAAAAGAGAGATAATTGGAATATGTGCTGATATTTGTCCAATTATTGCTTGGAAACATCCAGGGAGTAAAATATCCAGCTACAACAGCTACCAGAACATTGTAACTGAGTATCCTGTGGCTTTTCAAGATGTAATCAGTGGGACATTTGTAAGATCCACACATGATTCCTAATATGCAAATAATACGAAGAGGGGACAATTGTGGCATAAATAGAGGAACCTAATTACACTGAAAACTTATTGTCGAGGAAAAAGACTGCAGAAATTAAAAAGAAAAAAAATGCACTACCTTATTACCTGTTAAACGTATTGGCTGTCTAAACTGACAACCAGCTACTTTACCACCTGAAAAGGTGGAAGAATAAAAGAACAAAGAGGAAAAAAGGTTGCGGGCAAAATTTTCAAATGGATGAATGGACAAAATAAATAAATAAATAAAATAGAAATGTTATGAGATTAGCATTTGTATCTCTAAAAAAATCATGAATAAAACAGACTAAAGTCAAACCCAGATGCAGAAATTAGAGAGGGTTAGCTGTTCTTATTTTTGGTACGATAGAGATATTGTAAAAACTAGGCCATAGTGTTTTATGTACATTTTTCTATTTAAAGTTAGTAGTGTCAGATGAAATACATGCTTTTCTATTTTGAAACAGTTCTGGATTTTGAGTTTTACTCATACTTCACAGAGACTTCAGAGAGATGCCTGACATTATAAGATTTATGAGGGATTTTTTTTTCAAGCAAGTGACTTTTACTCAAATCACATGTGATTTCAAGCATATCAGACCTAGGGAAAAAATACACTTTTCATTTTGCTGCCCATGCGAGTGAACTCAGATTGAAAAATTCAGCATTACTGTCACTATTTCTACCTTTCTTAGGAGAATCAGTGTGAGACAGTTCATCAGGATTTATTGGTAAATTCCCATTCAGAAGGATGAGGGAAAGTCACTCAGTTTTTCAAGTGCTGATAAAGTAAACAAGGAGTGTCCATACACAAACTTCACATTTATATCTTGTACAGAGTAGTTTTATAGCTGTTTAAATAATGCAGGCCCAGTAGTGCAACCTTTAATCATGCCAGTGAGCACTTAGGCCCAGATCTTTGAAGATATTTAGATGCCTAAGTGATTTCATACCATTGAGGATCTGGGTCTTTCTCCCACTTAAGTCAGAGGGACTCCTCATGATTGAGTGCTCACAGACACGAAATAGGGTTCCACATTCGGTCCCTGTTTATGTATCTTTCACAGGGTGCCATCTCTTTTTCAGATACCGCAGATGATTTGGATGCTATGGTGTTTTCTCCTTGTTGCTTCAAACTGCTGTTTTTGTAAGTCACTCAGTATAATTTAGAAGACTCTCTTAAAAGCGGAACTGAAAGTTCGTTTATAAAAATCTGAATTAGTCTTTCGTATGAAACGGCATGAATGGAAGAGACTTGGGAGGGAAGAGACAGCAAAATCTTTGGGGTACCATGGTATTTTAACAAAAACTTGAGACAACCAACATGTCCATGAGATGCTTGGCAGTCAGCCACACTGTCCTTTCCAATATGTCACTGCAAGTATTTATTGATAATCATTATTACACATGACAGATACTTTTCTTTGAAAACCACAGTTTTCGTTCTCTTTGCATAAGGTTGCTGTGATGTCACTCACTATGAATCAGAAAGCTTCTGGAGGCGTTCACAGAGGCTAATTTGTTTAAACAGTCCCTTCTTTGGAGTTTGCAAAAAACACAATTAACATGCAGTGCGAGCTTTTTACTTTGCAATAATGAGGATGTATCGTTAAACTAGGGCTGCTTAACTATCATGGCTACAGAATTTTGCTCTTGTTCTGCTGCAGATTATGGAGCTGATTGGAGCATAGCCTTGAATTCACTTGGATGATTTCAGCTCTAAGTTCTGGTATTTTGTGACTTGCCTGAATTAAAAATAGATATTGCATAACAGTTGATGGCTTTTCAAAATGTCTACACTATTTGTGCCTCTCATTGACTGTGTGTGAGATATCAAATACCAAAAATGTTACTAGTCCCCTGGTTGATCAATTTTATTTTATGTTTTACTTCGGTCTAGGCTATGACTACACTGGTGGTGACATGTAAAGTACACTGCATGTCTTCCTAGCTCAGATATAAATTGCAGCGTAGACGGTGAGGCATTTCTTAGGTGATTAAAGACATGCCAGAACTTTAGGACATATACCCTACAACTCTGTCTACATGCCAAAGCAGTGCTTTCCACATTTACACTGCTGTTTTTAGCAATGTAGACTCCAACTACTTCCCTGCTGCCAATGACTTTCCCTGCTGTCTCCTCCCGCACACACAAAAGTCTTTCACAAACAACAGATTGCAGAATGCACACAGTGCACCCTTCAGTGTTCCCTACATTTTGCCACCGGTGTAGACAAGACATAGTGATATAACAAATCCCAGACCTTCAATCACTGTATTGTCATTTCCCGAAACCTAATAAGCTAGTTATGTGCTGCACATATTTTATCAAGGGGCTTCCACAAAAATTTCCCCCCTAATCCATGAAAAAACTGTGGAAAAATATACTGAGGGAGAGATTGTAATTAGACCTTGCCTGAATGCATATGAGGGAGGGCACAAAGCAACTATCCTTCCATGCTCCACTTGGGATGATGTGATGCCATACCATCCCCTACAAAGGGCTAACTGTTAAAGGAACCATACACTCCTGAGTATATTAATGATCAAGCATGGTGGTAGGTGGATGGGGTGAAGACCTTGTAGAAGAATCTGGGAGGGACTGTCCTTCCTAGGAAGTCTCTCTAAAACATCTATCTTTTGATGAAGTCTGATGCATTCTGAAGGCAAATGATTTACTCATCAGAAGTTGGCTCTTACCCCAGAGATAATTACCAGTGTCCAAAGAGAGGTAAACTCCATCAAAGGTTGGAAAATCTTTCCCCTCTTCCTCCCTTATAATTCTCACTTGAAATGGAGTGCAGAGTTATAACATATCACTATACTAAGCAAATGGATGCCTATCTACCTATAAGTCAGCTGCTGCCCTGTATAATAGTGCATGATCAATATTTATCAATGGTATGCCTTTCCCTGCCCATTTCCAGCCAGTGGAGAAAATACCTATTAATAAAAGGAAAAAATGTCATCTTCCGAAACAATGAGATGTGCTTTAGCCATGCTTTGATGTTTGGGAACCTATGAATGGCTAGAGAGAATATAGCACCAATGAGCAAAGCAGTCCCTGCTTTTGATCATTATTGTTAATGTGATCTCAGCATGTACCCCTCCGGTATTTATTAATGAGAGGATTATGTGGCTGGATGTGAATATTCATATTCCGGAACCCTGCCTTTTCTGCCCATTTACAGACAAACACTTGAATACTCTAAACAGCAGAAAGATGAGTTCTATTCTCACCTGGAACATATAATCAAGAATGTTCCCACGAAGAACAGACTCGTTGTTCTCGGTGATTTCAATGCCTATGTGGGTAAGGACTGGGAGCACTGGGGACATAACATTGGCCAACATGGCACAGGAAAACGTAATGAAAATGGCCAGCATGTCCTTGAGCTTTGTGCTTCTTGTGGGTTGCTAGTCTTGAACACCTATTTTACTGGCAACAGAAGCAGCAAGGTCACATGGAGGTACCCCAACTCTGGACACTGGCATCAGCTTTACCTCATCCTGATATGTTGCAGAAACATTTGCATGCTTGATAAATGCATATCACTGATTGCAACACTGACCTTTCCCTTGTCAGGGCCAAGCTCAAATTACATCTTAAAAGATCCTTCATGCAAAGCCAAAAGGCAAACATTACATCAGCATTACTAATACAAAGAACTCTGACACATGTGCAAATTTCTATATGTGCTTGAGTGTGTTTCTGAAAATGATCAACTTGATTCTCCTGATTCTTACACTTTGTGGACAATGTTAAAAATAAGACACTAGCTTCTGCCAAGGATGTCTTTGGAACAACAAAGAGGAACCAACCAGACTGGTTCACATCATCTGAACATCTGCTTCTGATAGAAAAGAAAAAGCGAGCTCACTTAACTTTACTTCAATAACCAAGTAAGTCCAGAACTCTTAAGTTCAAAGAGGCTACGGCTGTGATCCAGAAAGACACAAGAGAATGTGCCCAGAAGTACTGGCAAGACCTGTGCAAGAAAATTCACACTTGTTTTGTAAGAGGGGAACTTTGTGGTACCTATGATGGAATCAAAGAGGCACTTGGTCCAATTTGCAAAAAGACTACAAACCTGAAAATGAAAGATTGTATCATCCTGACTGACAGGCAAGAACAACTTGACCAATGGACTGAGCATTACAAAAAACTCTACTCAGAGGATGCCATTATCTGTGATAGTGCATTTGCTGCCATTCCTCAGCTTCCAATGATGCAGACACTGGACCAAATACCAGCTCTCAAAGATGTAGAGAAAGCTATCAAAGAGATTGTGCCTGGGGAAATGGCAGGTGATGATCAGATATCTCTGGAGCTCCTAAAGGCAGAAGGGAGAAAGCTTGCAAGCGACATCTACACATATCTCTGTGCCTTCTGGGAAGAAAACCACATATCTCAGGATCTGAAAGATGCAAACATAATTACTTTATACAAAAATAAAGGAGACAGAGCAGACTGCAACAACTACAAAGAGATATCTCTGCTCAGCATCATTGGCAAGATGCTTTCAAGGGTCCTGCTGAAATGACTTCAAGTCCTTCCTTGGAGTTTATCTTGGGAGCCAGTATGGGTTCAGAGTTGGACACTCCATGACTGACATGTCCTTCACAAAGTACTTGTTGCAAGAAAAAAACTGAAAAACAGGTACCTGTCTATGTAGCATTCGTTGACCTACAAAAGGCCTAAGACACAGTTAGCAGGAATGGGCATATATAAGATCTTGTTGAAAAGTGTCTGTCCACAAAAAAGTGCTCTCCCTATTTAAGGAGTTCCAAGATGGAATGAAAGCAACTATCCAGTATGAAAATGAAACATTTGTCTGAGTTTAGCATTGATACTGGCATGAAGCAAAGCTGTGCCACAGTGCCCACCAGCTTTGGAATCTTCTTTTCTGTTCTTCTTACATACACTTTTGGAAACACTCAATCTGGCGTACTAAATTGAATCAAGGACGTACGACAGCTTGTTTAACATCAGGTGATTTCAGAGCAAAAGGCATGTCACCCAGCTCACTATTTGAGATCTGGTCTTCACAGATGATGCTGCATTTGTCTCTGTTTCACCTGATGAATTGCAGATCATGATGAAGTTCTCTGATGTGTGTATCAAGTTTGCCATTGTAAGAAATATTAAGAAAACAGTAGTCATGTCACAGTGCACTAACATTCTGCCTAAAGTCTACTTCAGTAATGAAGCTCTGAACAACATGGATCACTTCTCCTATATTGGCTCAACTTTAACCTGCTCACTAAGCCTTGATACAGAACTTGATGTGAGAATCGGCAAAGTTTCTGTCCTCTTTGGCAAACTTACCTAATGTGTCTGGAACAACAAGCTGCTGACAGTGAATACAAAGGTGTCTGTTTATCAGGCTTGTGTCCTAGCTCCTTTACAGCTGTAAAAGCTGAGTCACCTATTTCGAGCAAGAGCAGAGATTGAATAGCTTCCACCTTTACTATCTCAGAAAAATCCTTGGAGTCACTTGAGCCAAATGGATCACTAACAATGAGATCCTTGAGACAGTCGGCCTACAGCCTATGAAACTTTTGCTGGACACTCGCAGGCTTCACTGGCTGGGACACATGGAGCACATGCCTCAAGACTGTCTGCAAAAGGTTGTTCTTATGGCCAACTGAAGAGCTACTCGTGATCCAAAGGAAGGGCAAAGCCCCCATACAGCAACAAGGTCAAGCAGGGATCTCAAGAAATTCAGCATTCCCACTGACAACTGGAAGAGCCTGGCCCTCAACTGCTCAGGTTGGAGAAGTCGGGTCATGGCTGGTGTAGTCGTGGAGAGTCATCAGAGAGCCCAAGATAAGGCCATAAGCAAGCTGGGAAGCAGAGTGCTCCAACTTCCATCCGGTGAGTGGATCTGCAGCCACTGTGGGAAAGTCTGCCACTCTCGCATCGGGGTCTTCTCCCACACTATTGCCGAGCACCATTGACTGACTGACTGACTTCATCATGTTTCCTTTCATCTGTCAATGTTGGATGGCCATATACTTCTCAACGAATACAGGGAAGGTAGGCAGGCCTTCCAATAAGAGGGACAAGGGGGGCAATTGTCCAGGTGCCCAGCAATTTAAAAGGACCTGGGTGGATGGAAGTATAGATACCTCCACACACCCCTTCCCATGAGGCCCTTGCTGCTTATGCTGTCTGCCCCTCCCCTAAGCCGAGTTTATTTATTATGCACAATGCAGGTTCCTGGGTGGCTGAGTAGGTGATATCTTCTGCTCAGATTTCTGGCTTTATCAGTAATCTCACTGGGGATTCCAAGAGAAATGGGAAAGTGAGTAGCAGATACTGCCTCCTCAGCTACCCATGGATCTTCATGGCACATATTTAATAAGTAAAAATTTCTGGCAGAAGCCCTTTCAGACCTCAGCCATCAGTTACTAGGAGGACCATTGATTGTTCTGCTCTGGGACCTGGAATTGCTGTTGGCGGGCCTGGAGGTAGACAAGCAGATATCCAAGAGTTGAATTTTGCAGTCATTGGCTCATGCTCCTTCAAGGTAAAACTCCCTGGTTTCCATGGATTGAATTTTGTGACTCTGCCCCTAGTTCAGACCAGGATCATGCACAGCTCTTAAATAACTCCTAGAACAAGGATGTGAGAGACCCTTGTGCAAGAGCCTTCCACAATAGCAGTCCTTGTGCTTCTGGAGCTCCATCCCAGAGAAAGTGATGTTCAGTAGAGAACAAGGATGAGTTGGGGCCAGGACCCTGCAGTTCCCACCTTAGTCCACATACCAGCCTGTGAAACAGATCTGGAACACCACAGGAAACAGTCTGTTCCATCCTGATGGATAAAGCAGAAGAGGTATCTCCATGTGAATAGAGCATTTCAAGAGATAATGCCCTTCCTTAAGGGACTGTCTCATTACTGTTGCCCCTGGGGTAGTGCAACTCTGTACTGCTCCCCCTACTATCACCCCCTCCAACTCACACACACAAGGTTGCAACATAGATGCCACCATCTACCCTCTAATATTGGCTGACAATGACCACAGGTATTGTAAGTTGACAGTGGAGAGGAATAATTGATATTTCTGGTTGCTTCCTTATGTGAATGAAATTTAGAAAGAGGTGTGATTAACAGCTAAGAGCAATTAAAAAAATCTCTTAAATGTATTTAGTTAATTTTATCTTTTCTGTCTAGCTCTCATGCTGTGAGCATCAGAGTTAAGTGCATTGGTGTGACACATAAGGGAGCAATTATGATTCTAACAAGCTGGCAGCTTTAGGTGAAGTCTAAAATAAGGTGGAATAGTGTGAAATGTACAATATATTATAATATACTATTTGTTATGTGCTATCATACAATAATAGCACTGTACAGCATATTACACATAGGCAATAAAGAGTGGAGACTATTTGGATTATAAATACGGTGGCCAAAATGTTCACATACGTGTATTTAAATCCATAATTATATTCATACATGTAACTAAAAGTGGCTTGATTTTTAAAGTTGCTGACCTCTTGCAGCTCCCAATTAATCCAATTTTACATAAGTGCCTAAATATGAATTTGGGTGCCTAACTTTAAATATCCAGGATTGAAAAATTTGACCTGAGTCTCCTACTCTATTGCAGTTACAAAAAACTGCAAATATCACATCTCCTGCATCTGTAATGAGTATGAGGCAGGTCTTGGGGGAATCATATTTGATTCAGCTAATGTTTGTAGCGTTAGTACTGAATTTGCCATTTGGGGAAAGTAATTTCTGGAATTACATCATATAATTGCAGAGTTCATGCTATTTGTAAGGGGCTTCTGAATAGCTAAATGCTAGACTAATGGGCCTCTGACAGCTACTTGTTTAGAAATGCACGCGTTTTCTCTAAACCTGCTCTGCTTATTTATAGCAAAGCAAAATTTGGTGGGGATGTAATGGGAAGAGTTTTGACTGACTATAAGCCACACAAATGTCACCCAAAGACAAGTATAATCTTTGAGCACTTAATTATAAATAATCCAGTAAGATCTGAGGGCCAAAAATAAAATGGAAGAAACAGGAAAGTTAATAAAACAAAAGTATAAACAAGGGATACAAGTATCTACATAGATACATCTTGGGTGACACTGCTTTAGTCCTTCATGCTCCTTGAGAATCACATTTTTTCAATATTTCTGACTGTTGTCTATCAGGTGGTACAAGGGCGGAGTTAAAAATTCTTTGAGTGATATTAAATGAGTTTACTTGAACTTTCTAATACACTGAATATATTATATTTTTAGGGAGTGTGAGGTAAGTGGAGACTCAGAATATCTAGGTTTTCTAACACGTGTGTTTGTGGACAAAGCTGCAATATTCTCTACCATGACTCACTTTGATGTCAATTGTTGAACTGAGATTCTAAAAATAATTTGTCCAGTCTCATACAATGAAAAAAGGTTTTGATGAACAGACAGAAATCTGGTCATATGCAAGCAATCCCGATTTGCTGGCCAGAATTGTCTGAAATTATTTCTGTTGAAAAGTAATTTGTAAATTCGAAAATAAAACTACAATACACAGTACAATACAGAGTAATTTGGTGAAATGTCTAAATTCATTACACAGATCTCAAATCTTAGTCATACATGAACATTTATGTCAGAGTGACGAAGATACTGTATCCTAATTATAAACATCACATTATTTTGTGAAAACGTGCATCATTAGGATTAGAATCTCATGTTTATTTCATTATTTGTTATTCTTACTGTTTTTTAATTTCACTTAGCATTGCTATTACTATATATATTTGACTGTATTATGTGCATCAAATTAATGAAAAGATGTGTATGAAAAAGAAACATATTGGTAGGGAAGGCCCTTTATACCAACCCAGGCAATTCTGGTCAAAATATATTGTATTAGCCTTCCAACTCACAGAATTACTCATACAATTGGGTGAATAAAGTGAACAGGATTTGATTCAGTTGAGCCGCTGGCTACACATCTCCCACCCCCTTTTTTTCCTTGTCCTTTTCCAAAATAGCATTCAGAGGTGCTTCATGTTTTAATTGCTACCTTCCATTGCATCTGTACTTCCTGGCGTTCCCTAGTTTATAAGGGGAAATTTACAAATGCAGAGCTTCCCCAAGGAGGCTCTACATTTTTTCTATTGTGCACCTCTGCCTCTGGACACAATCTGGCCCTTAACTTTCAATTTCTTAGAAATCCATTTCATACTGAGATACTTTTAATGCAACATTTCCACACAGAGTGAACGTTGATAGTGGACACACAGCTCTGTGAACAAAGAAGTTAAAACTGAAATGCCAACTGACCCCTTGATAAATAGAGAGGCAAGGCGGGTGAGGTAATATCTTTTATTGGACCAACATTGATTTTGATAATGGTTTGTGGTTTCTTGATTGATCATGAGGTATGTTTCCTGAGTTTTTTCCTTTTATTTCCAGTATGTGGCAGTATTTGATGATGTTGGTTCAATAAAAAATATTACCTTACTCACCTTGTCTCTCTAATATCTTGGGAGCAACACAACCACAACAACACTGCAAACAGCAATGAAAGATAATGAATTTTACCATTTGAAATGGAAACTCCACAACATGAGGAAAAAAGGAGCAAAAATTAGCAGCGACATCTACTTCGTGAGTAAATACAAGAAACAAATCATCATACCCAAAGAACTCACATCTCTAACCCTCTCTAACTCTCTGACTACTACACACAACATAGAAGTTGATCTAATAAAAGATACCTCACTCACATTGTCTCTTATCCTGGGGTCAACATGGCTATAACACCACTGCAAACACCCATAATAAATAAAGGATTATAATAGTTACAATAATAGTAGAATATTTCAACATATCCATGACTTGTGCGTTTTTCTGCACTATCTTCCTGGAACTTTTCTCTAAGTTAGTAAGTTGTTTTTCTATACATCTTTTTTTAAAACCTCCGTTTTAGTTTATCAGAAGGATGTGCTGATTCAGTTTGTATAAAGCAAGAGCCACCCTGAACCTTTGCACAAACTCAAATCAAATCCAAGCTGAATTTTAACCAAGGTCTGAAAAAGTTGATCTATGTTTCTATCTTTAAAATTATTGTTCCATATCTCAATTTCTTGATTCTGGCCAAGACCAGAAGCATGTGAGATTTCCAAAATTGTGTTTTTCATATTTCAAGTTAGGAATACATCATATAACGCTTGAGTAAACATCCAAACAAGAGGAATTATCTAAACACATGAAATGTAAAAATATTAAATCTTAGTGACTTATCTGACTTCCTCTATAGTTGTTTTGTGATGCAGAATATCGAATCATAATCTAAAAATAAAATATTTTGTATTTTTTACATTAAGGCGAAATCCTGCATTTCTTGCCCACCTGAAACTTCTGTTGAACTGAGTGGGAATTACAGTAGGAGGTTTTATTATTTATTATTCTTTATACATGCAAATCAAGATTGTCATAGAGATGTTAACCTACATTGTGAATAACTCTAAAAATGAATTTAAAACAACAGAAGAAGACAGGGCTATATGTTCACTGGTAGAGTAAATATGCATTTACCTGTCCTGCTTTTGCATTTTCACAAACAAAAGTTTCATAATATTTGGCAAATTCTGGTGCATGGTCATTTATGTCTAAAATCCTGATGAAGACAGGTATCTGGCTACTTTGTTTCGGATTATCTGGAACAAGAAAATAATTCACAATTTATCTAATGATTATAAATAAGGCTTGTAAAGACTTACAGTTTATGTAAAAGAACTGAAATTATGAATCATGTTTCATCTACTTTTTCCCCCTCATATCTCAACTCATATAGGCTCATATCTTAAAAATTATGTTCAATTTACTATTGGTATATAATTCAATATAGTTAAGAACCATATTTACATTTGAAACACAATACATCATTTTAAAAAGAAAAATGTTATATTAAGGCAAAACAATCTCCTTCTAAATTGATTTGAAGTTAAAAACAAGCTTTTAAATTATCCGAGGTGTCTGGTTTGTGAAAATATCCCAATCATCAGGGAATGAGCACATGGTTATTTTCTGGGATCTGTGTCCTAACATGGAGCTGCCCAGGGTAATGTTCAGGGTACCCCAGTGGGACAGATAAATATCTTGGGTCAGTTCCAAGCCCTTTCTAAATACAAAGTCAGGAAGAATGTATCTGATGCCTTCGTCGTTAATGGGCCACTGCAAGGCTGAACCATAGCCAATAGGATGAATAATGTGAAGCAAATATAGGCAGTTAGTCCAGTGTTTGGGGAAAATGGTGTGGGTCCTTCTGAAAGATGGACTGTGTATCTTACATCTCAGCATAGCCCATACAATATCAGTCTCACTGCTTCCCAAAGTGAAGGAAGAAGTTGTAAGGAGGAGAAAAGTAGTGTTATACAGCCCATCATTAAATCGACAGTGGTGTGCCCCTATAGACGATACAGGATCAGACTTTTTGTTCTGCCTGGAATGAAGGGTAATATGCTAACTTTACAGGCCTCCAGTTGCGACTGGGGATTGGATTGATCCCTGGTGTCAGTTAGAACAGCGTAAAGGCCAATCTAACGTCTGTCAATGGCTCCAAAGGACCATTCTAAGACAGTCCAGGATTGCTGGACAAAGGACAGTCCAGCGTTGCTGAAATGTTCTAACCATGCTCTCGTTTTCTTAGAAATTTCCCCTCTCCTAGGGATTAAGGGAGCGATGTAGAATCACTAGGTTGGTTCTATACCAGTTTATGCAAGGGAAATCCTCAGGAAGCCAGTTATGTTGACTTTGTGACCTCTCTGCTCTGCTGAAGTGGTCCTGAGAATTTAATTCTTGTTTTTCTCCCATATGTGGAAGAAGTAAATAAACCATGAAATCATAAGCTTTTTGTTAAAAGTTACCCAATTGAGTTTTCTGGCTTGCAGCTATCAAATGCTATGCTTGGTTGTAATTTTAAAGACAGACAAGCGTAACTCTAGTAAAAATATTTAAATCACAAATTTGTTATAGAATTTTCCATTTTTTGTTATAACATTCTCTTCAGATAAGCAAACTCCAACTCACTGATTTCAGTTGCTATAACAGTGATGTTGTGCCAGGGGGTTTCTTCCCGATCAAGTGGCTTTGAGATAAATACAGACCCATTTCCTGAGTGGATGTTGAATATTCTGTCGAGGTCAGTGTGTCGATCCACAGAATATCTGTCAAGATATAATACAATTGTGTATCACCCTCTTCTATTACAGTTTGCAGTTTTGCTTATGAACCACCATTAAATGCTTCCAGTTTTACCTTAGGTAAAGCTACCTTAATATTTGCAGTACTGTAGTACATAAGTTTTTCTCTATTTACTATAGGGAATAACTAGTTCAGAGTACTGTAAATATTGTGATAAAATTATTTAAGACATTGGTCTTAAAAAGGACTGAAGGGTAATACACATGTATAGGCAGCTATTCAGTAGGAGTCATTTTACAAAATACATTTTAGCCCAGAAATCTAACAAAGGCTGGACTGATAGTGAGTTAACTCAGACTGAGTTGTCTTTTGCTAAGATTTTCACAAATGATTAGTGATTTTGGTTGCTTTGGTTTTTTGGGTGCTCAACCTCAGACACCAGAACAGGGATGAATTTCAGCTGGGCATCTACACTTTGAAGACCCAGGCATCTTTGATTTGTCTCAGGATGGCTGAAAAATCACTAGAAAATATTTTGAAGGTTTTAGCTTTTAGGTTGTTTTTAGGTCTGAAAATACAACAAGACTATAACCCAATATTGATGATGCATTGTATTTGGTTAGCTCTTTTTTCTAAAGGAAAGTAACTTATATTTATAGGAATCTTCTGATCTAGTGACCATTAACCACAAACCAGTTGAATAAAGAGTGTATATACAATTTGCTTAACAACATTATTTTCCTAAAAACGGCACATTTCAGAAAGTAGGTCATTCAGAGTTACCTTACTTTCCATCAGAAATGTATCTGAAGCAGTTGGGTTTCACAATCACTTGCATGGTCTCTGTGCTAAGGTACAAATGTTCACTGTTATGCATGTCAGTTTAGACAATAATAGCAGATGCGCTAACAGTTATGGCAGTAGCACAGCACCAAACGTTTACCTCCTAACTGTTACGACTTTCAGTAGTTTCTTATATAATATGCTATACAAATGCTGCTCATAAAATGTTTAAGAAGTAGAACGTGCAGACTGTTAGGAGATTGTTTCATTCATTGGGCCTGTTGCGAGTTGTGATGCAGAATGCTGAGTGCCATCAACTACATGGACATACATTCATCCAGTAGTCTTGAAAGTTGTATATAAACTTGCCGATAGAGATAAAGAAGGTGTAATACCATTGTCCTTCAAATGATGAGTGAGAGTACTGCAAAGCAATATGTGTTTGTTATAAGCAGGCTTATACATTTCCTTTTACCTGGCCCTCATACTATTCCATTTGGAAAGACATATTGTGATGTATTCATTCCAGTTGCCGCCACCAGTTCTCCACAGATATTTGATTGTTTGATTATTTCTACTTGATCACTTGATTGTGCAATGTGCTCAACTGCTACTGAGCTCACTTAAAATTAAAGCTGTTATTTACTGCTCAGTATCAGACCACATGCCATTTGCTTTACTGCCTTTTGAGAGAAAGATGAAATGAGCACCTACATCTAGTGCATTTTATACCACACTGACTGATATTTACTTTATTGCATTCTTGGTGGCATCTGGATCTTGAGCTACCACCTGCCCGATGATAGTTCCCTCCTTGGCATCTTCATCTACTTCTAATAAATAAGAATTCCTGCTGAACACAGGAGGCTCGTCTATGTCTTCCACAGAAACTTTGACTAGAGCTGTGTCCTTAAATGGCCCCAAGTGGAAAAAACGTGGGTCAGGATGCGTGTTGGTTGCTTCCACTCTTAATGAGTACAGCATCTTGTTCTCAAAATCCAACTGCTAGGGAGTAAATAAAAAAAAGTGGGATCAGTTTACAAGAACTGTTATCAAATTTTACAACACCAAACTAATAGGGGCAGGAGTTATCAGAGACCAGAATTTACAGCCTTAATCCTATCTGAGAGAACATGCAGGGTTCCTACGTGCACATACACAAGTCATCAGACACAGTAGTATAGCGCCAATTATAGATACCTAGGGGATGGGATGGGGGACTGTTTATCTTACTATGCATATGATCCTGCAAAATCTAGCTTGATAAAATCACTTTCTCCTTTCCACAGTCTTTTAGAGCAATTAAAATCTGCTATACCCTACACACACAAAAATGAATATATTCCATATTGAAATTTTGTAAAAGTGATTAATATTTGTGATGGGCAAATCTCAAAGGTATCATCATTTGGGATAAGCTTCCAAAGATTTGGATGTTCACTCTAAATTTACATAAAATTCTTTTTTGGAACAATCCATCTAGAATATTAGAGCTACAGCTTTCTGTTGAGTTTAATTTTGAATTTCCTTATTTTGGCCAGCCTTAGGAATACAATGGGAAAACCTTCTCTAATGGTATTCTAGTACATTAAATGCCAGATGAAACTTGAAAAAAGAAAAAGTTTTAATATAAGTGTTGTGGGTTTTCTTAAAATGTTTTGTTTGCCAAACATTAGATTAGTTTAGCTATGAGAATAACTAATGTGCCATCAATATTTGCATAAATATCACGGTGGTTAGCTTAGTTTTACCATTTATGTTTTACACTGTATTTCATCTCTTACAAAGATGTATATAATGTTATAGGTTTTTTATGCAAATATCCACCATAAATAAGATTTATATAACTGTATTTATAATCTAGTGCTTGGTAAATCAAAAGTGGAATAAAATGAATTATGTGGGTCTCAGGTTTTTTTAGATCTTGACTATAATATTGAGCATATTGTTGCAGCAAAGTAAAATGAGAATGTGTTGTTTTAACTCCAGTTTTAACTTTGAATCACATATTTATGTTGTATACAAAAAATTTATATTAAAATAAATTAAGATTGCAAAATCAAGCACTCAAAAATTAGGAAGTGCTACAGTTAAGGTAGCCCATGCCAAATTCATTCAGTCCTATTTTGCAATTTTATAAATAAAAGAAAAACATTTAATTTTCCCACTTTTTTCAACTGATTTTATTTTCAAAATAAGATTGCCAATTTTTTTTAATCAGAACCAGTTTGTGTAGGTTCACAGCCCATGAAGCTCAAATGGCTTTTGATTTATGTTCATATCTAATTATGTACCTACATGCAGGGTTTGAGTTTAACACTTCTATTAATATTTTCAAGGTTCACATATTCAGGAGAAAAGGAATAGAGGCTAATGGCTGTAATGGAAACTATCAGGAGCTGTCCCTTATGATTTGTCTCAACCGCCCAAGGACAAACTCAAAATAGTGTAACAGTAGCCTAAAATGGGTATTCAGATAACATCAAAATACATTTCAATTAGCTTAGCTGGTCAATTCAAGTCACTAAAGACTCACAGATCATCTATGAATTCAAGTTCTGTATATTCCTTTTATCGAAGGGCACCTATTGATATGACATGTCATATAACAGTCAAGGTAGGGTTGAAAACAGGGCATATTTTAAGTAGGTTGGAGGTGTGAGTTGCACCCTTCTTGCAGCTCTAGATAAGAGACTCCCCAGTGGAGGAACAGGAAGGCTGCAGGAAGGATAGGTTATCTATAGAGGGTTAGTTCTCTTTTATAGGTGTGAGTTTATCAAACTCAGACCTTGAGGCAAACCTACATTTTGTTCACCTCAAACCTTTGTGAACCATGCTGCAGAGTTCAGATGATGAACTATTGTTTGTAAGAGTGTGTTTTTGATAGCAGCCATTGAGAATATTGCTTTATGTGAAGTGACATGCCAAGAAAATTCCCCCAAGCCTTGGGAATAGCAATACCTAATGAAGAAAGAGGACAACAAAACGAATACAGTATCTTCCGACAGGTGACCCCCATGTCAGACTTTCCTTAGCCCGCCCCTGGGGGAAAAATAAAACCCACCTGGAGTGCTAAGTGTAATAAAAGAGAGGGAGAAAAAATAAACCTTTTTGATGGTTATAATCCCTTCCTGTGTGTCCTTGTCAGTGATGATATCAAACATATCTGATCCATCCCCGTTGGAGATGCTATACTCAATCTCAGCATTTTCACCCACATCGAGGTCATTGGCTTTTATTCTGCCGAGAGGAGTCCCAAGTGGTGCGGACTCAGGAGAGCTGAATTGGTAAGTACCTGGAAAAGTTAAATCAAACTTTTTTTTTTTGGTCTTTCATCTCTCTAAATAATAATATGCCTTTTGTTTTCCCTGGATTTTTTTTTTAAGTTGCCTTGAAAGTTGAAACATTTTAAGAAAGGTGTTGTTAGTCATCAGGAGTAAACTTTAAAAAAAGACTTGACTGTCAATGAAAAGGTTAATTTTTTTTTAATGAAAATGTAACATTTCAAAGGCATTTAGTGCTGTATTCTTTATGTTTTTTCTTTTGTACTTTGGATGAAAGGAACACAGATAGAAGCACAATAATACAGCAATGATTATGACCCTGAGTAGTTAATGGCTTTATTTATTTTATCTATCTTGTACAGATATTTTCAATAATATCTACAGTGATTTTTTCTCTAGGCTCCACAGGTTTTGAAAAGTAATGGATCTTGGGAAGCAACTAAAATACAATAGACAAGGTTTTCTATGTTGAAATTGCCTTGAACAATTTTAAGTGTGTTTGATGTGAGATATATTACTAAGTTTTTCATGGTAACACAGATATATTGCAAAAAGCACTTGAGATGTGTAATATGTAATATTCCTGCTAACTGCCTGAACTTTTCTGAAATTTGTACAAATGTGTTCAGATTTTTGAATTAATCACTTTCAACACATTTGATTTGATACCTTTTCATGACTGATTGCTGTTAATGCTTGTGGAATCAGGATTTACTAGCATGGATGCTAATGACAAAGGAATTTTAACCTGGCACATCTGAGTATGGAAAGTAAATTTTAAAAGTATCTGTCCCCAGCATGTGCACCAAAAACCTAACTATAACATTATGCTTCTGCAGAACGGGAATACTATCACATGAGTCTCTTGACCAATCCCAGTCAGGAAATATAACTTTAATTTCAATTAGCAAGATATAGAGTTAAAATAGTTCTAAAACAGTTAGTTACTAGCATCATGCCATTTGTAGCAATTATAAAATGTCACCCATGTAGGACATTTTGTGAAGCCACGCCTTTATCCATTTGTAAAAAAATGGTTGATGCATTATGATGGCCTATTGTATTTTCTGTTGAAATTCAAGCTTATAATTGAAAAATTAGTGATGGGCTGCAAACCAGTCATGTTACTCCCTTACAAAAGAAAACTGTTTGGAAGTTAGACCTTATGACAACCAGCCTTCAAAAGGCTGACATTTTTAGTTTGCAGGCTTATCTAAACTTTTCATTCTGGCAATTGAGCCAGAAATCCTATCAGCACAAACTTAGTCAGGACACTTCAATTTTTTCCTGACGTGGGAAGTCCAGACATACGAAGGGAAACATCCCCTTTGAGTGATTTTGATTCTGAAAGCAGTCATTGTAATTGAGATGATGTCAGTGACCTGTGTATGATTGGCATATGAGCTGGCCAGCTTGATTTAGCGTACAGTTCAGTTCAAGAAGTGTCTGCTTTTCATGATCATGTACAATTCTGTAAATCCTTCTGTCATTTATGCAGTACATGGCTCAAGTCTATTGGTTGGGTGGCTGCCACTTTACCTTTCTTACTTAGTCCCAGTCACAGAGGCTTCCCACTACAGTCTGTCAATTTCCCTTCCTTCTGGCCTCACTAATAAATCAAATTATTCTTCAATATTTTGGAGTTCATTCCTGTCCTCTTTCACATGCAATTTCTGCCTCCCATTTGGGCCTAATTTCCCCATATCCTAAAGCCTCACATAAAGGGAAGAAAGGGAGGTAATTTTGTGCAGGAGGAGCAGACTTCCAGAATCTGTGTCCTTTGGAGATGTGCTCCAGTCCATGACTATGTGAGGAGGAATCAAAACCTGCAGATTTTCCATTCATGTCTTGCTTCTCCAGAGGAGTAGGAAACCAGCATCTTGGGAAGCAAGGCAACAATGGGGAATGGTCATAAGAAATGTGAAAAATCACCCCAGTGTGTCCAGCCCAGATAAGATCTTCTATATGATGTTTGCGCTTCTGCCTAGGACCTTTGTGTGGCCTCTGCACTGGTGTAACTCTTACTCGAATTAAGGGCCTGATCCAAGCTCACTGAAGTCAGCATAAAGACTCCCATTGATTTACGTGGACTCTGGATTGGTCCCTAATGAACCTTGAAAGAAAACCCCCGGCAGGGACAAAGGCTCACAGATTTCAGATGTCAAAGTGACATTACAGCTATTTATTATTACGCAGCCTGGATCTTTATATTGCAACTCCGTGGTCGAGCCTGTAGTGCAATGAAAAGAACTGTACTCCACCTCTGGGTTCAACATCTCTAGTCTGATATCATGGGCGTTATCATGCTATTGATTTTTTTTATCAGAACTCCCGGTTGAAGTCCAATGAGAGTGTTCTGTTTAAAAATCAGTGGCCTGAGCTTGTCCTGTGGGGGTAGTCATTAGGTAAGTCATTAAGCAAACCCACAAGATAATCAATCCTAGACTGGGTGACTAGTTATTCTGACTGTACTCATCACCATGATATCTGAGTACCTTCCAAGTTTCCATAAATCCAGAATGGTGGTCTCAGAATTGGCCTTGATGTTTGTTCAGTCTTTGGTTTGTGTGATGAGAGTGCTAGCAAGGAACTCAGTAAGAGCCAAAGGCAGTAGTAATTTTATAAAGGGGATATTTTCCCTGCAGATGCTGAATTGAAACTGTGAATTCTTTTTATAAAGCCTATCAAACAGGCAGCCCACACTGCTTTTAACAACTTTCGATTGCTAATCAGTTTGGGATCACATTTAAACCAGTGGTCTAGGATCCATATCACATTACAGATCCGCTATACCATCCAGCCTTGGTTGCCAGTTTTGTGGCCTAAAAAGGTTTTCTTTAAAAAAAATTAATCATGTAAAATATGGGCCAGATTGTCAAAAATACTCAGCACCTTCAATGATGGTCACCACATTAGGCACCTAATGAAGTGGCCAGATTTTCAAATGTTTTTAACCACCCAGTAGTGCCCAGTATGAGGGTCTGATCATTGAAAAACCTGGCCACTTATTTAGGTGACCAAGTGGGTTGGATACTGAGCTCTTCTGAAAAAGCTGACACTGTTTTATAATGTATTTTGCTGTAACTATCAAGTGTTTCAAATATAACTGCAATTACCATGAATTATTGCTACTAATTAAATTATTTTACAGGTTTTAGAAGTAAGTTTATTCTGCTAGGGAACAATTTGTCTTTTTTTTTTTTAAAGTGGACTCCCATGTGCTTAGATAAAGCTGCATTATAAACAGATGCAGCAGTTCATCTGTAGATGTGAAAAAAGTATCCCAGATGGTGATGGTTAAACAATTTAATAGAAGCTTTTTGAAACACAGAACTATTAAAGTCTCCATACTCTGGGGAAATCGAGGTGGATTGTCATTGACATCAGTCAGCGTGATGTTCACCATAGTGGTCCCTGATAATCCACCCATCTGGCCTCCCATGTCCTTCGCCTGGATGACCACTTGGTACTGCTCCCTGTTTTCTCTGCTCATGTCTGGTAAAGCAGTTTTGATTATTCCTTGGAGAAAAGAATAAAAGGGGAGAAAAAAACACTTTAATCCCTGAGTTTTAAAATGGCTTTATGTAAAATACACTGTATAGATGTTAATCCAAGGCAAACAAATAAATCTGAAGGTGTATTGAAATAAGACTTTTAATCCATGACCGATTTAATGTGATTGCAAGAAAAGAGAAATATAGCAGTGCAATGATTTAGAGTTTGGGCTGTGCTAAATCTCTTTAATTACCCTTTTGACAACCAAAAAAAAGTTAGGTTTGTCACATTAATGAAAGCTTCTCTGCTAGTTTCCCTGGCTATTATTTTGATAAGGTTATTAATTTCAGTCTTAGAGAAGTCTCAATCTCTGCATTATACCATTTTTCATTAATGGGGCAGAATTCTGTGTTAGCCTGGACTGACTATTTCAAACTTCAATAGATTCATAGATTTTAACATCTGAAGGGACGATTGGGGTCATCTAGTCTGACCTCCTGCATAAAACAGATCGTTCGATTTCTGTATTTTTATTATTATTAGTTCAAGTCCAATAGCTGTGGCTGAACTAGAGCATAACTTCTAGAAAAACATGTAATCTTGAGTTAAAGATTTTCACTGAGGGAGAAATCCACCACAACTCTTGATAAATTGATTGGGTAGTTAATTACCCTCACTATTAATTTTGGTTTGCCATATTCCCAGTCTGAACTCCTTTAGCTTCAACTTCCAGTCACTGGGTCCTATTATACCTTTTTCTGTTAGACTGAAGAGCACTCGCTTATCATATTTCTGACCCGATGTAGCGAAATAGAGACTGTGATCAAGTCATCCCTTAACCTTCTCTCTATTAAGCTAAATAGATTGAGCTCCTGGAGTCTTTCACTATAAGTCATGTTTTCCAATCCTTTAAACATTCTTGGGCCTCTTCTCTAAACCCTCTCCAATTTATCAATATCCCTTTGGGAGCATGGACCCCAGAACTGGACACATTATTCCAGTAGTGATCTCACCAGTTCCAACTACATACATAAAGTATCCTCTGGATTCCTACTACTTTAAGAAAATAAAGCTTACATTTTTATAATGGTGCCAGTTCACTGCCTTAATAATTTTGGGCCACATCACACCATCAGTTTTCAAGCAGAAATCAAGGGGGGGGGGTCTTCTGCTTAAAACCAGATAGATAGTCCATGTTCATTCTGAGTTTTGGGCAAATATTAGTGGTACTTGAACAATGTAATTAGTATTTTTATAAAACTGGGTATAAATACTTGAGTAAGAAGGATCTTGAACCTGGTCTGTGACAAGTAAGACAGAAAGGGTTACTGACCTGTCTCTGGGTCCACTGAGAAATATGGTTGTCCCTGGAGGATGCTATACACTACTTTGGCACTATTTCCATAGTTGGAATCATCAGCATCTTTAGCTGTCACTTGGATAACAGAAGTGCCTGAATAGGAATAAAACAAAGCATCCATCATATGAAATGAGACCATTTAGTTCACATGGCTGAGCTACACATTTTTTTTTCTATTTATAAAATATATTTAATGACCACATGCATAGAAAAATCAGAGCCTGCACAGAATACATCTGTCTAATCCCAGGTTAAGAGATGCCAGCACAATAATTCCTTCACATGCAAAAATAAAATAAAACTAAAAACAAACATATTTTCTTCAAAATAATAAATAAATAAATAAAACCCTTAAATTCACCCTTCAGAAAAAATCCTTGGTAAACAGATAGGCCTTCACGCATAATCTGAAAGTCCAACATAGCATTAGTTTATTGATCTAGGAGGCAGCAAATCCCAGATCTGAGGACTATCTTCTGGAAATACTCTGATTTCAGCTCTCAAATGGAGCATCGCAGCTAATCTCAAGTGGTGGCCACAGTGATGAGGCTGTCTCTGAGATACAGAAGACCTGTTCCATAAAGAGCTTTATACTACCAATACACTGATTTGGGCACATATTAAGATTTAAAAGCCTGTGAAGCCTGGGTATAAAGCGACTCCTGTGCAAAGCACTATAAAAGGGCAATAATGTTTGGGACTAACTGATGTTTCTGAGTAGACATCAAAACTATAGACTGGATTTCAGTGATCCTTTCTGGGTGTGAAAAATTCATGTGTAAATGCAGTGAGGCCAAAATCATAAAGTAAAGTAAATCATTAACTCCTTGCCAAGTGCAGATGGAGAAAAACACCCTTTGGGCCACATCTTTTTCTCCACATCCTGTAAAGTTTCTAGATTCTGAATAAGAAAAAGTGTGGGCATACTCCATCCATGAAAGGGGTGATATCACCTCTGTCATTTCATTACTTGTTTTTTCCCCCATTGTCTGTCTCATTTAGGTTGAGCTTCAGTCAGCTGTCTTTTAGCAAAGCACCAGTTTTGACTAAACAATGGGAAAATGATTGCTCATGTTATCTGGGATTAATAGAACAGTGTTTTATAATTTCTTTCATGGCTTCACATATGCATTAAGCAAAGGGTACTCCAATATGACAAAGCCATCAGGAGAGATGCTACTCCTGGGTCTTGTTAGCTGCAACTCCATTTCTCATTTGTGATCTGGCAATAGTACCTATTGGTTAGGACTTTGTGGGTGGCAGGGGACTATTTCTTTCTCTGCAACAAAAACAAGTAATAAAATTATAAAAATGCTTTGTCGCAGTCAGTCAAACTCTGAAGAGGATTTCTGCCTCAGGCTCTTTAGATTTCTCTTTTCCTGCTTAGTCTGTCAAAGGTCATCTGTAAACCAAGGCGGAGTTGTAAGGGTAATGCAGAGGAAGGGAGCATTTAAGGACAACTGTTTCAGTAAAGGATAGAAGACAATTCTAGCATCCAGTCAGTCTGTGGATCAAGTGGCCCACCGGGTGAACAATAGTCTTCCACAGAGATATGGAGAACTGATTCCATCAGATGCTGAGGTGAATAAATAAAATAAGGCCTCTCCCCACAGGAACAAATATGACACCTTGTTGAAGGAAATTTGGTGCTTTACTCCACCCACCACTTCCTGCCCCTGTTCAGGTCTCAGTTTATGCTGTGTGTGTAGTACACATTCCCAACTGTCAACTGATCTGCATCCCTATAAGGTTGGTTCTGTGGCATCTAGGCATTAAATAAGAATTGTAGAAAATAAACACCTGTCCAGCAGGATGAATGACTCTCTGATGTACGTTGGGTTAAATTGTAATGAGAAACTTTGAACACGTATTTACCTGGTTCGTCAGATTTGGGTACTTGGGGAATGCTTTGGTGAAAAGGTGAGCCTTGGAGTATACAGCTTGAAGACGGTGATTTCTTTAGGGAAGGTGATCCAGAGTTGAGGTCTGGCTGATGTTGAGAAGCCTCTACCTTATATTTCTTTTGAGTTTATTTGCTCTCTCAATCACAGGGTGCTAGACGCCACAGCCATTGGGATAAGTCACAGAAGGAACTATAACCCTATTCTACTAAGAGCTTTACAGATCAGGATCAGATCCAATTCAAGCTTCAAACACAGAATGGGGGCCCAGTGCAGTTTGTGGAATACTGGTGACATATGCTTTCTTTGATTTGTATCATTGTGCAAACTGGCCACTGCACAATGTATCAACCGCTGCTTCCTAGTGAACTAATTGTCTAATCAGGTAAAGTGAATTACAGTATCCGAGACTGGAAGACAGAAAGTCAAAAAAAATGCATTTCAGTTCTCCTAAAAAGATTTTTTTCTTTAAAACCTTTTATGTAGAAAAAAAAAGTAATTTTGACCTTTTGTCCCAGTTTGGCACTTTTTTTAAAAATTAAAAACTGCACATTATTGGAAAAAAATGATTCTCCTTTTTCCTTCAGCTCTAATGAGGAGCAGCATGCAAAACCTAAGCAACCACTGCACAATACAACCCTACTTCCTCTCACAAAGCAACCCTCTATTCCACCCAAAATATATAATCCACTCCAATAGCACAAATCTCCACCCATTCCCACCATAACAATAGAGGCAATATTGTACATATGAATGTATTTTGTTAATGTAAGGATGAAATAATTCTCTTCTTTTCTAGCATATGCTAGGTGTTTGCTTTTATTCTTTTTGTTTCTTTTGCTCTCCCAAAGGCTCTCTGTTGTATGGTGAAATGAAATCGTATCTTGGATTACTACTATTATTACTAGGACTAATACTGAAGGACCATACTTTAGTTTTTGTTTTGTAATAATCATGCATCTGATGACCTTCATGAGAATTTGACAAGCATTATGGAGGGAACAGAGAGATGAAAAAGACAGAGATGCAGTTTGAAAAGTTGATGTGTGCACGTGTGTTTATTCTTTCAGGAGATTGGCTTCCATCCCCATCCTTCCAGTAGCTCCTCTCATTACCCAGACAATGCCAATCAGAGAAGAAAAGTAGTCAGATTAAAGCATAATGTCTCTGGTTTTTTTTAAGTTATTAAAGAGATACAGTATAAAATGACGGATCTTCTATAAGAAATGAACTGTAACTTTGTAAGTATTTTTCCTTTTTTGTTATACTGTTAATATTTACAAGTAGAGGAGATGCTGCTCTAGTTACACTAACTGCTCGCAGTCCCAATGGACTGAAATGGCAACTGACAATCAACACAATGATGGGTTTCTTGCATATGCCACCTTTATTCTGGCGGTACCCTCTGTGCTAGCAGCAGTGAGATGTGTGGTGGGGGAGCCGATATGGGTACTCCAGGTCTGTTGCCAAAATCTGCCAGCATTAGGGCAAGAAGGGCAGTGACTATATCCTTAATGGTGCAAATAACCTCAAAAGTAGCCCAGAGGATAAGGCTCTGGTTAGAACTGAATGAATTTTTTGGATAAATTTTTTCCCCCAAATTGCTTCCAAAGAAAGAACAAAACTAAACTAAAACAGAGCCCTTAAAGAAAAAAAAATCAAAATGTTTCCTTTTTTCAATTTGAAATGAATTGTCAGGGTTATTTTTAATTAAAACCTTAAAAGGTCAAAATCAAAATGAAACATTTTTGGTCAAACACAGTGTCTCATGACACACAAAAAATTTCTTATACTTTTCAGTTTACCAAAGAGTTTCACTTTGGGCCAACCCAAAACAAATTTTTTCAATGTTTTTGGAACTTCTGTCAAACCAAAAAATCATTTCTAATTATGACCCCTTTCCTTTCCACATCGGCCCATAGAATGGGCCTTATGCAATGGGGGAAACAGGCTACACCTTTTACACTGGGGAACTTGGAAAGGAATTGTCCTTGACTATTCTAGGAGAGATGCACGTGTATGTAAGCCTTAATGCGGGAAAGTTCCTAAATGCCACCATATGGCTCTTTATCAGTAACAATTCTGATTCATAGAGAGGAGGGTATCCAACTCTAATCTCAGCTACATTTTTGGGTGAAATTTATAGCTTTCAAGAAAATGCTCAAGCCAATAGTAGCAACCATAGCTGCATTTTTTCGAGACAACCCCACAAGACTGAATTTTTTTCCCATCTCTCTTTTAAGTAAGCAAACACTCTAGTAACTCATTCTATTACTAGTATTAGACCTTTTAATTTACTTTATTATCTTCAAAATCCTTTACAAACTTTGGGTCCAATCCTGCAAATGTTCTGCATACATAAGCTCCCACTAAGAATTAGGGGTGCTCCGCACATAAGAAAATCAAGGCAGTTGGAGAGGCAGTGTTGTCTAGTTGTCTAGTGCACTGGACTGGTAATTCTGCCATTAGTCTGCTGAATGACCATGAACACATCACTTCATCTGTTTCCCATCCCACCATTGATCTGTCTTATTTAGGCTGTAATCTCTTTGAGGCAAAGACTTCCCTCCCTTTGTGTTTCTATGGTGTCTACCACAATAGGGCCACAGTCTTGGTTGTGGCTTCTATGTGCTACCATATTATAAATACAGAAAATCTTGTTTAGGTGCTAACATTAGTAAATACTGATCTAACTGGCTGAATCACATCTCTGATTGAGCTAGCATGCTAAAAATAGAAGTTTAGCCACAATTACACAGGCTGCAGGACAGGATAGCCATCTTGAATATGTATCTAGGGTTTCAAATGATCTACACTTCTATTATTAGTACATTTGCTTTGATCAAAGCTAGCACTGGTCTGTCTGCCCAAGCTGGAAATTACTCCAACAGCCTCCATGTAGACAATGAAACTTAGTGTGAGACTTATGCTCTTAGTGCCTTAGTCACTTTGAAAAGGGGAGTGAGGCTCTTAAATCACTAAGTGTATGTCTACACTGACAGCAGCAAAGTCACCGCTGCAGATCGATCTTTCTGGATCGACTGAGTGGTCAGTGAAGACCTGCTCAATCGATCAGGAAGTCGACTGAGTAAAACCACCCCCTCAAGTAGCATAGTGCTTCGTCGATGGGAACATGGTTCCCATCGGCACAGTGTAGAGAAAACAGTGTGCAGAAGGGAAGCACAGCAGTCGATGGGAGTTACGTAAGCTACTCTGTGTAGTTTGCATAACTCCCGTCGACTACTGCCAAATCTCCAGGTAAGTGTAGACCAGGGCTTAGGCACTTTTGAAAATGTTATCCATGAACTCATTAGTTCCTGGTTTCCCAGTTCTGTGCTTGAATGATAAGACTCCTTTCCTGTGCTATTCCTCCCTCACCCAATGTGCTATATTAAAGATGTGCCGGTTATTATATGTGTTTGTCACAGCCATCACATGTTTGGCTTTAAGAGGAAATAAACCTTCTGATTTGTTGTTATGGTGTTTACTTCACCATATATTGTGTACATTGCTCTGTCATGCACTATTTATCATTTGCGATGGGGCCAAGTGAAGTAGCTGTTGTTGCGACAGCCTTGTGACAGGAAGGTCTTAAAAAATCTGTGAATTACCGGCAACAGTGGATTTTATGCACTGCATTTGCACTCTTCCATGAATGCTGCAATGAGCAAGTTAGCAGGTATTTTGACAAAACTACTGATTAGATGTGGGTGGTAGGTATTTGAAGTGTTTTGATACACACACAACTATTGTAGAAAGGGTAATATCTTATTTCCAAAAGGCTTGATCATACTTGTTCTTAATCTCAAAGCACCTTTTATATATAAAGATGGGAGATTAATAGAGACAGCTGTCTAAAAAGTGATTTGAGAAATATTTTGATATGATGCCACATAATAAACTAAATATGAGCTTGGATACTGCCATTGTTGTGAAAAAAAACATTACTATTCTTGGGTTCATGGATAGGGAGAGCACATGAAAGGCATCAGTGTTACAATTAGAGCTGCATGGGAACATTTAGACTATATTGGAACAGTTTGTTTAGATTGTTTCAAATTAAGTTTAATCAAAATCAACATGTTCCCATGGAATGTTTTGATTTCAATGAATCAGTATTTTCTGACAGAAAAATAATCCATTGAAAAATGTTCCACCAGTAAGAATGCTGCTCTAGATATTCTTGATAAAACTTCAGTTGGCATTTTGGTCTTCTCTTGCTATTACATAATATAATCCATTCTGGTCCCCACATTCTAAGAAAAATATAGAAAAAATAAAATGTGTGCCAACAAAACGGATGCAAGGATGAGACTGGGGGAACTAACTGTATAATTCTAATCTAGATTCATTCTAGATTCTTCATTCTTCTCCACAAATATCAGTGGAGTTGGGATGAATTTGGTACATGGTGTCAAAAAGAGAAAACTCAAGGGGGAACATGATTATTGAATGTAAATAATTTAATATTAATGAAGGAATATAGTTTATTTAGAGTTATAAGAGATGAGGACATTAAACTGTGCACACAAGTGGTTCCTTGGGCCAAATCCTGAAACATTGTGGGTACAGCTAATAAATAACTGATTTTCCAGGTTGCTGGCCTTTCAAAAAAAAAATCCTTTTGTGTTGACCCAAAGATAATTAAAAAAATAAATAAATTGGCAAACCTGGAAGTTGGAGTGGAAAATGGATTTCAGGTTGAATGAAATGTTGAAATGGAAATGTATTCCATTTTTATTTTTAAAATAGTTCGGCAGTAAATTTTGAAATGAAAAGGCAGTTTGAGTAGGAAAATCAAATGTTTCATTTAGAAAATGCCAAAAAAAATTTAGATTTAGGTGGGGTTTTTTTTGTTTTTTTGTTTTTGCTTAGGACTTTTTTGAATGAAACAATTTGGCAAAAGTGACATGATTTTGCTAAATGTTTCAGTCAACTTGAATCTGCTATTTTTAGCAAAAAAAAAAAAAAAGTTTTGGGCAAAACATTTTGCTCCGATTTAGACCATGTCTACACTTACAAGCATACTGTGGCACCACTGTACCTGTACCAATACAGCAAGCGGACTTATGTAGCTGCATTATACTGACAGGAAAAAGCTCATAATAAAACCAGCTCAACAAGTGGCAGTAGCTACGTCAGTGGGAAAGCGACTCCTGCTGACATAGTGACGTTCACGAGTGCTATGCCAGCAAATTGTATGTCGCTCAGGGGTGTGTTTTTTCACACTCCTGAGCAACACATTTTTCCTGTCATAAGTGCAAAAGTAGACATGGCTTTAGTACTGAGTGCTTGCATTTCCTATGGAGTTTACTGGGAGCTTCAGATAACCAGAACCTGTGAGTCTGCCCGGTTAAGTGTGAAAGCTACAGGCCAATTGAATGAACTTCCACAAGAGACGGTGGAAGTACCCTGACTGCAGATACTGAAGAACAGCATAGATAAGACATTACTGGGAATAACAGAGTGAGTAGTCCGTTAAATAAACTGGGGGGGTCAGACCAGATGATTCAAGTAAGCATTTTTTAATCTTTCTGTCTGTGATTCTATGAAGACAGTGTACGATGCTATAGGCAAGCGGGAAATTGTACTGACATGTGGAACTCGTGCTGAATCACCATCACTAACAGATCATAGAAAGACATTCGTTCTATAATACTTTTGCTGTGTTCCTGCAATTTACTTACTGCATTTACTGTACATCTCATATTGTCATTTTTGTCTCTGTTTGTTTCCACTACTTCACTGTGGAAAACTATTGTATTAAAAACAAAATTGTGCTAAGCTAAATCTGTTTGAAAATGAAAACAGGCTAATCTTGCAATAGCAAACCCCCAAATGTCCAGACTTTTAGATTCTTCCCCTTACTTTCCAAGCTGTTTTAAGGTCTGCATTAGGAAAAAGAGCAAGATGGACTTTAGGGAGAGAGGTTCTTTTTACTGCTGTTAGGTCAGCATGCTGCTGGATTCTGACACAACAGATAAAGCTGTACAGCACCTTACTCTTTAAGCAGCTTCATTCCAATCTGTTGGGCTGCTCATGAAAAAAAGGTTCTACTCAATTTGAGAGTGAGGATGTCAGAATCTTGGGGCTTTGTTTCTATACTGTGGTTAGTCTATTTGATGCATCCTTTATCTTCACTGAACATTAAAAATGGTTTTCAAAGCATCTTTGTCTCTGCTGTGTTGTGTGTGTTGCTTAATTATATTAATTTATATTGTCTTAAAATAAGTTGCCAACATATTGTTTTGCGCTGCACTAAAAACAGATCTTATTTGCACACTTTGGAAATACTCAATAATTGTAGGGGAAGTCTGGTGGAAGGAGATTGCCTTTGTATTCTGCTTACAAAACAGACACATTTGATATGCTTCATTTTAACATGCTGTTAGACAATAGGCCTGACATTTTCAAACGTGGATACCAAAAGTTAGCCACTGAAATCCATATTCAGGCACCCAAAATAAGTGACATTATTTTTCAAAAGCGCTGAGCAACTTAAGCTTCCATGTGACTCCAGTGGAAGTTTTGCCTAAGCAGGATTTGCCCCAGGCATTGAAGGGTAGAGAATAAAAGGTGAAATAGAATATAATATATAATATACACACGTGTGTGCGTATCACTTATTTTTAATCATCTTTTGGAATTAGTTTTTCTATTCAAATATATCTATAATTGGACTTGTCAATTCCAGGTTAGAATTTAGTTTCATAAAGTATTTTTCAGTCTGCAGGGGCTAAATAATAAATTTGTGGTGGCATAAATAAATTGTGGGAGCACTGGGAAAGGGGAGGACTTCATGCTTCAATACAGCACATAGGGAGACATTGTTACCCGTGTATTAGCTCCAAGTGCTGCTAGACAGCGGGAGGTCTTTCCATCTACTTACAAAGATATGCCTTGAATGGTCCTGTTCTTGTTTTGGGTGGGGTATGACTGACATATGCTATGGCCATTCTAGAGCGGCTAGCACTGCAGGCACTGCTAACTGATCCTAACCATTGCCATACACAGCATCTGCAGCCCAGTAATGTCTATTCCCTGCATGGCTACATTGCGCTGGAGGTCGGGAAGGTGCTCTTTACACTCTCACCTTGGGTAAGCTTAATTGGACCTATTATTTGAAATGCCTTGTGAAGCAACTTTTAGTTTCCAGTTGTTATGTAAGGAAAACCATATCTGATATTGTGCTGACAACAGGTCATAGTCTTTGACATTAGAATGTTCTTATATCATGAAAGAAAATTCTGGCCAGGACAATATGTCTGTCTCTTACTGTTTTCAGAGTACCAGTGGGATTTTTAACTTCTACCTGTGAAGCAATCAGAAAGGGAGAGAAAGAACCTTGATTTAACATCTTATCTGAAGGACATCATCTCTAACGGTGCAGAACATATCCCCTAGTATCGCCCTGCAGTGTCAGCTTTAGATGTGAGTGAAAAGTCCTGATGTGTGGATTTCAAGCCCATCATATTTTTGTCCAGAGGTTAAAGTGCTATATTTGAACTAATACTTAAGTAAAAGGGAAGAAAATGGATACATGAAATAATTTCTGAGCATAAGTATGATAAAAGCACTATTAACATGAATGTAAAGGTCTGAGCTAGTCAGCTGCAGAAACGCTTTCTCTTTTATATGCAGAAATAATGAGAAATTAAATGGATCCAATAAGATATCCATGCAAATGGTATTACAATACAGTATATCCAGAAGATAAAGAGGGAAGCAACACATTTGCCTTCAGTCATGGCTGGAAATTTGCACTCTTTGCAGGATTATATCTATTTTAGGTATTTATATGGAACTCATTACCATAGTACTCACAGCCTTTAATGTATTAATCCTCATGATGCCCCTGTAAGTTAGGGAAGTATTATTATCCCTGTTTTACTGATGGGGAACTGAGGCACAGAGAGGGTAAGTGACTTGCTCAAGGTCACACACAACATCTGTGGTGAAGCAGGGGCTTGAACGCCAGTCTTCCAAGTTCTAAACTAGTGCCCTAACCACTGGAACAGATTACAAATGCCATCTACACGCACTCAATTGGAAGGTCATTAAAGTGGGAAACAAAGTTATATTTTTCTTGCATCCTTCTGATTCTATGGAATAACTAATTAGGAGAAAGTTTTCATCATGGTTCAAAGTAATAACTGAGTGCCTCTGACTAATATCAGCTGGCAAGCCCTGATGAGCAGCTAACTCCCTTTGCACGCCTTTGAAATCTACCCTGCTTTATGATAATGACACCTGGTTATTAGTTACCATACTTTCACTGCTATGTCCCCTCATCTGCTAAACTGTTAGCATCCTCTCCTGTCTGTGAATGTCTTATATCATTTGAGAGCCATGACCTCGGGCCCTTCCATGTATCAGCAGTTACCTGGGATGTGATAATTTGGGAATTTTTGTAAATCTATCTTCTCATAGGTTTTCCCACATGTGGCATGATCTATCTCCTAATGTCCCCAAATTCTCCATTTTTATGTCATTTAGTGTATCAAATTGTTGTAGCTCAAATATCCTCTTGGTGTTCAGTAGGAAAAAATGGTGGGCATGAGTAGACATAAAATCTACGCAAAGAATTAAGATCTTGACTGTGCAATCAAATCCGTGCACGAGGATCTTTGTGTCTGCACAAATTCCTACTGAATTCAATGCAAAAGAGACAGTCTGAACAGATCAAAGCCCAAGACTATAAGTTTCTTGTGGCAGAGACCTATCTTTTAATCAGTTAAGTGGTATTCACATTGTATATGGCACTTTTAAATTATTTTAAAAACTAATAATTCTGGGAGAAATAAACATACTTTGAGCATATAAATGGGAGTAGAGAAGTGAAAAACAAAGCCTCAGTGGATATTTTCCCAGTAAAATGAAAAAACACAATCTGAAAAAAGATTTCCCCTACTAAGAATGGTCTTCATCAAATTTAGCACCTAATATTCACAATCACTCCCATATAAATCACTGATGAACATGAAGTATTAGGTTATGGTGTGGAAAGAGTTACTCCTACAGCTGTATAAATACCAAAAAAATTCAAAGCCTCTGGAAAATTACATTTAATTGTATTGCACGATTATGAAAATGGAAATTTTTTGCTTTCTTACTTTGATTTTTTTAAAGAACAAATCAGTTTTTTACTGAGTACAGAATTGTCACTTTGCTCCATATTTTTATGGGAAAATATCAATATCTCTCTAAGAAAGATTAATATAATGATACTTAAGAACCCTTAATTTAAAAAATCCCCAAAAATATAAATATACATATTAAATACACATACAATTGAGAAAACTGTACAGGTTTTGACAATATTAATGGATTTAAAATTCCTCATTTAAAGTTGGAAATAGCAATTGAAACCTATTTCTCACAGAACAAGTTATGGCACTGTATGAAATATTCTATCTGATGTATCTATACCATGGGCCTCTGAGTGTTTGAGGTGCAAAAGCTATAGCTGACCACAGAATGTGGTATATCACTTTATGAGATGTTTCTCTGCAGTCTGGCTGTTTTTTCTTGTCATGCTAACTCAAAGTAGGCATGCTTTTTTTCCCCTTTAACCAGAAAACGTTTTGTCAACTAACACTCCCAAATTCTTAATCTTATATAAATTGGTTTTATAGATGCATAATAATGCCATGAGGGTCATATTTATTCCTTGCCCTCTTGCATTTGAGACTGGGGGAAAAAATGTTCCATGTAGCATGAAAATATAAATATTAATTGATGGAATATCAAAGATGAGATTCATTCCTATGCTAAATTTTGCACACATCCTTAAATTAATTCTCATTGATTTTTAATAAATCTCAGAAATCGACAACATGATGATTATTATATGCAAAATCTGTTCTCACTGTAACTTTTCCTGTAAGACTCTATTGTCTCTGTAAGGGCTTCAGATGTGAAATAACCAATGACCCTGAGTTATAGGTAGCTGTGATGATACAATGCAGAAGAAAGGTGATGAGAATACTCTGAACTAAAAATTTCCATGCAGTCTTATTGAAAGCCACTAGGATATATACTTAGGGCTCATCTACACTACCAGTAAGGTTGACAGACAACAGCTTATGTCAACCTAATTATGTCAGAGTCTCACTACAGCTTTCCTTCCATTGATGTAACTGCCATACTACACCGACATAATAATTCCACCTCCACAAGAGGGTTAAGGCTTATGATGGTAGAGTTATGGGTTGGCTGTTGGTTGCCTTGTTAATTTCATAGCACGAGCCATGAAACGGATAAGAAAACCAGGCCCCTAGAGCCCAACTACCCCTTTTTTCCTGGAGAGCTGGGCATCTGGACCCCATTTCAGGTTGGGAGCCAGGCAAGAAATCCGGAGGGGGGGGCTTCAGGCCCTGGTTTGGGCTGGGAGCCAGACCAAGTAGCCCAGGTGTCTTTGGACTCTCCCTTCCCCCAGCTGGGAGCCAGAGCGAGAAGCCCAGGTGCCCCCCCTTCCTGCTCCCCACCAGAAGCGGGGCATCCTTGTCAATTTCATGGTTCCTGGCTGGGGGGCACGGGGAAGCCAGGGTAAGTGGACCCTAATCCCCAGGGGTGAGAAGTCCCGGGGGTTCCTTCACCCCCTCATGGGAAACAGGGATTGGAGGGGAGGTCAGCCCTCTAGAAGCCCAGGAGCCTGTGGGGCAGCCTGGGTCCCAGCAAGGAGCTGCCAGTGGAACTGAGAGACCAGGCTCTCAACTCCCCACACTGCCCCTCTTAGATTAGTGGAAGCACTTCTTTTGAGGATGTGCACTACTGACCCAAGTAGGGCAGTGTGGTCATGAAACACCATAGAGTGGTGGCTATAAATTGACCTAATCTAGGTTGACTTATTTTTCTAGTATAGATATACCCTCAGTCTATCCAAGGAGGCTATGCAAGTGGTGAACCAATGGAGTTGACTGAGAAACGAATGCCAAGTTTGACTTAATATTACCCATTTTTTTATTATGAAAATGAAGCAAATTTGAAGATTAAAAATATATTGTAAAGGATGTTTACCAACTGCATGTTGGAGATTGTTAATGAGGAAGAATAGAAAACCTTGTCTACTGAGAGCAGGTGGAGAAGAGTATATTGATTTAGATTAAGAGAGGTTGCTTTCCGACCACGTTACAGTTTACACTACTAACTTTCTTTTTCCCAACTTCCTTTACCACTTTCTTTTAAAACTTCATAAAAACCACTTGCATGTTGGCCTTTTGTTTGATAAACATAACTTATATCTAAAAAAACGAAAGGCCTGTAGCACCTTAAAGGCTAACACATTTCTGTGGGCATAAGCTTTCATGGGCTGCAACCCACTTAATCTATAACCTATATCTGTGATCTTGAAAGGTAAGGAGATAGTAAACTAGATATAAATATATACAGCAGCATAACCTCCATTTTAACTTTTCCTTTGTAGATTGTTCCTGAAAAGCCACAAAGTTGAAATGATGTCGCTGAGTTTATTTTCAGTTTCCAATGTGTATTTAATATAACCTTTGATTACACGGGTTGGAAGGTACTGCAGGATTTTTAAATCTGTGGATGCGTCACAGAATGTTTTTCTTGTAATATTTCCACTTTCCAAAGTAGGGCAAAGAATAATCACCTCCTGCTACATAGGATCTGAATACTTCATCCAAAAATGGGTATCATCAGTGCTTAGTGTCCTTTGGAATATAGAAAATGCCATATGAGATCAGGCAATTGTTCCTTCTAGCCTGGTGTAGCCAAGAATGTTGTATCTCTGACAACAGCTGGTAGTAGATAGTTTAGAGAAAGATTCAAAAATCCCCATAATGGACAACTATGGAATACATGTCCTTAGGGGAAAGTTCTTTTCAGTTCCTACAAACCACTGGTGCTCATTGGATTACATAATTTAATTTTACACTGTGAAAATAAATATATATTCCTCTTGTCCTTTAAATTTCTTCCTTTCTCTTTATCTTCCCATTGCTTTTGTATTATGAGAAACGTTAAATAGCATCACTCAATTTGTCTCCTCTAAGCCATTCGTTATTTCATATACCTTCACCATCAACTATGTAAACTGAACAGCCTTTGTATGAAAGTCTTGGACTCATTGCAGATAAAGTGGAGCCAGGATTTCACCATTTATCCTTTCAGTTTCTCTACATGTAGAAGTAACTCCAAGCCTCTGATCATTTTCATCACTCATCTCTGAATTTTTATTTTCTGCAACAGTCTGTTATTTTCTGCAACAGTCAGTCTAAGACTGGCTGAACAGAAGAGAATACTCCAGGGATGAAATCATGGTCCCATTGAATCAATGGAAAAACTCCCTTTGACTTCCATAGGGCCAAGACTTAATCTTCATTATTTTGACAACTATTGATTTATAGTGTGATTATGATAAAGTTTTCAGTATTTTCTGTCCCATTACTTTTGCATCCAAGCATTTTGTTTTGATTTGCCTTTACAGAAACCAGTGAGTTTTTCCTTATCACATCAAGTTAGTCTAGGTTTTTTATAACTCTTTTACATTTTTATTTGAACAAATTTACATAGTACAGAAGTGTGACGCTGGCTGTCACAAGAAGATAGACTCATTGGTCTGTAATTCCTACAATCAGTTCTCATACTTTTTAAAGCCATAGTTACACTTATTGCCCTGAAGTCCTTCAGTATAGAAATTGATTTCAATGATAAATAGCTTATTGAGTTTGCATTTTTTACTTTTTCATTTATAAAACAAATCTACTTTTAAAGTTTAGTATCACAGTGTAAGTATTTAGTAGGATCACTGTCACAAAAAAATTAAACTTTTATATTGTGGTCAACATGACTTGTGACTGAGCTGCTGAACTAACTCCCTTTTGCTACCTAGAACTCAGTTCAGATTAACTTCTCCCCTCTAGATCTAGCTGTTCCAAGATACAATCCTTAAAGTTTCAAGAAATACTATATTCTGAAGTGACATTTGGTGAGTTGATATGAAAGCAGTTGAACTCAACCATTATTGCTGGTGTTTTAGATTTTTGTTGCCTCTTACATCTCCTTTAGTATTGTGCATCTTCTTTTCCTGAACTGGGAGTAATAGTATTAGTATATTTATTAGACCTGGTTGGAAATTTTCTGCTGAAATATTTTTTTTGAACAGAAAATGGGGGTGAGGGACAAAAGGTATGATTTTCTGTCTATTTTTTTGTCCTGTTCCTTTGCTTGTATTCCTGCAAAAGAGATTTTCCACTCCAAAATATTCTCATTAAATTCTATGGAACCTTTTATGCATAGTGATACCCTCCAACCTCTATGACCTTATCTTTCATAGTCAGATGTTGTCCTTTTAGTACGTTTTAGAGAACACACTGCTTTTGTCATTCAGCTGTATTTCAAGTTGACAAGGTACTCGTCCGTAGCCATATATTGTAGTTCACCTGTTTCTGTTCTTAAACTTCTCATGTGAGTATAGAGACATTTATAATCTTCAGTTTTGAATGTATGCCTATTTTATTTAACTCTGACATCTTTTTTGATTTCTGGAATGTACCTCTGTGGTGAGCTCAACTTATTCCTCCTCCATCTCAGCTATATTTTCTGTCCTTTTCTTTACTTTCTAATGCTGATTTATCTTTGTAATATGGACATCCCTAACAGATCTCTATCTGACTTGAGTTTTCCTTGATAGTAGGTGGTTTCCCCGACTTTCTAGTTTACACAACCTTTTTCCCTCAAAACTTTAGCATGGTCTCTGCCACAAAGTTTCCAGTTAAATGCCTGGTAAATTCAAAAATCATCTTAACATCAACAGTCTGTGACTTTGAACTTAATTTGTTCAACTGGCTTGTGCACTTGAAATCAGACACATTTCAAAGAAAGCTATAGTAGGGTCTCTGGATTTAAGCCTACTTCCTAATCTAAATTTAGCTTCCAAGATTTTTCTTCTATACTTCTCTAATTCACTGATACCAGTATGTATCAGACCTAGTTGAGATATTGAATGTGAGGCATAAATTAACTCAAATGTATATGCTGTGATTATGAAAAATGTTATTTCAAGAAAAAATTTATTGCTCTGCATATAGAAAGAAAAAAGGAAAGAATATAGGTGACCAGTAAACCCTAGACATTGAATTGTGAAGTGGTTGTTCCTTCATAAATGACATTTCCAAAATGCCCTGATTTCTCAGCTCGGCTCACTTGTAATATAGACCCTAGCCATATAGGTGGGACCTGTGCCATTTATAGTTGCACAATCAGTTTTCATGTATATTTTAGATTTTATTTTTGTCATTATGCATTGTTTTTTCTTCTGCCTTTTTCTTCCCCTGTGCACTATTTATAGGTTTAAATTTATGTAACTTGATTTAACTAAATAGGTAGATAGGATTGGGAGAGACTATCTGAGTCCGAAAGTCCAGTCCCCTGCCATCTCAGGCAACCACATTATATAATCCCATTCATAAATTTATCAAGATCCATCTTAAAGCTAGTGAGGATCTTTGCCCCCACTACCCCTACTCACTCCTATGATGGTTAGAACCTTCTAATTTCCAGCCTAAATGTATTCATGTCCATTTGTTCTTGTGCCAGATAAATTCTTTGGCTTAAATAGCTCCTTTCCCTCCCTGGTGTTTACCCCATGATGTACTTATGAAAAGCAGTCATATCCTCTTTCAGTCTTCTTTTTGCTATGCTAAACAGCCCAAGTTCTTTCTAGAGAACCACCACCTTCACACCTAATATGCTAGTCACTGAATGGTTTGCATGATCACCAAATACCCAGCTTGACAGTATTTTGAATGATCAAATTCCATACCTCTCTATTTACATCCCACAAATGTACTCCTGTCTCCTGGAAGGTGTATCTCATCTAAGGAAGTTTGTTCATTCAACCCATATTGGTCCTCTCCAAACCTGACATCTGCTCTCTGAGTAAGAGGAACGGAACAAAAAGTTCTCAATTGTGCCTCGTAGACAGTGATTGTATTCAGTGTCTTCAGAATCTGGCCTCTGTCTGCACATCCCATCAAGTTATATACTAGTTATATATGTATATAATTTGGACGCAAGGCAAGTGATCAAACATTCTGCCCAATAAACTGAGTATCCTCTATCCAGACAAATCAGTTGCTGGATTTATTTGTTTTGGTTATACTGGGGTTGTTATTCTTTGAGAATGACCTAGGTTTTGGGCCAGATTCTCCATTGCCTTGCACTTTGTATCATTATTTGCACCTGTGCAGTCAGTGTGCAAAACTACCATCCTGATTTCGCAGCATTTTTCAAGGGGACAAATGACTATACAAAGGACAAAGAAGCAGTGAATTGGACCCTTTGTTTTTACTTTAGAACAAACAACTAATTGAGCAACCTACTATCCTTACTGTGAAACTCCCTTGTGCTCACTTTGTCAGGGCCATTCTTTGAGCTCTAGCTAGTGTAGCTATATAAATGTATTTTTATATTGCCACCATCGCCATAGTGTCTGGAGATTTCATAGGTAAGAGCCTCCACAGGGACACTGCCAAGAAACTGTATCCAATTCTGTTCTCTAGCACTCCCTACTGACTCCAATGGGTGTGTCCTGGTGTACATAAGCTCAGAACTGGACACTGTTTCTGACACCTAACTGTTCCAGTGTAGTTCTTTCTTTAGAAACAAACTTTAAATGAAAATCTATAGATATAGTCTCAAATCCTTTTTTCTTTACAGACATTTATCAAAATGAACCTCACCTCACAATTGAAAATAATTCTGCTTATTTCCTATTTTCCATATCTCTTTAGAAGAACCATTATTTGTTTTCTTTATAGCTCACGAACTAATGCAGGAATTCCCTTTCTATGTCAAAAATTAAATTTGGGCTAATGCTTTCTTACTTGGGCTATTACTGTCAAAGCCAGTGGTGAGTTTCTTGAAGTTATTTTGAAAACATACATATCTGTCAGAAATGCTTATCGGTACTTTATTGTCATTCTCAATGCCATTTTGCAGAGCTGATACTACAAATCATGGCAATAAACCACGGTGATTAAGTGATTGTTGTGGATTTATCTGTCAGTTGCCCCCCTGCACATGTGTGCTTTTTACCCACCCATCTCTGTGGAGAGACTATCTCTATTCAAGAAACAATGAGACCTTTAGGTAACTATGACAGCTTCTGATGAATGCTTATAGTGGCATGCTGGTGGATAATGGCTAAAGTAATACATTACACATACAAAGAACAGAGAATTATTTTTCTTTGAGCATATATTCCTCACCCTATTACTTACAAGCACTCCATGGTTTGCTTTTCAATGCTGTCATTGTGAATAGCTGTAAACATTTATTGCATTTAGAAAAATCTTTTTAGATTGAATTCTTTCTCCCCTCCACACCCTGCCTATATGTCTATATGTCTAGAAAGAGACACACAAGCAGAACATTTTTGTGGGGCAGGGGGTGGGAATGAGTTTGAGGTATTAGCAGGAACACATTTTGATACATAAATGATTTCTTTATTTACATATTTACAGATTGTTGTTTGTAAAGATGCAGAAATGTCCAATTGATTGGAGCCCTAGTTTTCCTAAACAAACGTTAGTTGGACATGTTATAGAAGTGATATTTTGAAGTGTTGCGAAAGTGGCTGGTAGTAGCTGATAAGACCATTGTATATCCATTCCCAATTGGCTGTGACGAGTTTAAAACAGTCATATGGAAGCCGATGGTGTGGAAAAAGGCATAAAAAGTGGATGAAGATGAAACAAATAAGCAAAACCAGTAACTGAACAGTAATGATACATTCCTGGCCACAGGAGTTAGTGAATGGATAGTCACAGAAGCTTGTATTACTATTTAAATACCCCAAATTAGTTCTCTTCAGGAGGTGTGACTTTTATCTTTGAATCCCCAAAAGCCCTTTTATATTTTATATAAGAATAAGTTATACCTACCAACTCCAGACATTTCAGGAACAGTGGCAGTATACATGTCCTTTGTAAATTTTGGTTCATTGTCGTTGATATCATGGATTTTAATGATAAATTCAGATTCCGGCTCCACTTGTCTTCCAGTCTTTCTGTCTATAGCCTTGGCACGTAGCACATACAGGGACTTTTCTTCTCGGTCCAATTTCTTTGCAGCATGAATATCTCCTGTATTTTCATCTATAATGAACAGACTGCCAGCCCCATCTCCTGTTAATATGTATTTTAAATTTCCATCTCCTTTATCTTGGTCAGTGTGTAGCTTCAGGGAGGAAGAAAAGAAGAATTCTATAAATATATGTATTGTTATTACAGACCAAATCATTCCGCATATATGAATAAGCCTGTACAAATCTTGACTGTAATTGGGGTCAGCAGTGGTTATCTTTTGTTTCACTGTTGGAAAAATTACAAATTTGAGACTCAGTCACACACAAAATATCTCTAAACAAATTCATAAGGACACAAGGGGATGTTGAAGATAATACAGTAACATTTATAAAAACCCAGTGATAACAAAAATGCTGTTTCTTTCAACAGTCTGTCCAGAAACCCATGGAAGTCTCCTTACTGAAAATAAGAGAGGTCTAAAACTCTCAAGTTCCTTTTTTGTAAGATAAAACTAGTCTTTGTGTGTAGAATAGAACCAGTAGCTTTATACCAGTGGTATAAAGATTGGTTTTAAGGATTAGAGCTTTCTAAAATTCCCAAAGCACATGTAAAAGTTCTAACTGAAGAACCTTACAGTTATAGTTCAATTTTTTCTTGAGGTTCATCTACCTCTGTTAATGATTTACTTCCCTGTATCCACTCCATATAAAAGAAACAATTTTCAAGACCAGTAGGGGGTAAAATTTCAAAGCATTGCAAGGAATTTAGCAGTTCTCTTCCAGTTAAAATTAAAGTGATGCCACATGGTTAAATCTCTTATTCTTTGAAAAAAATATCTGTATGGGTTTATGGTCATGAAAAACATGGATTAGAAAAACAATAACAAATTATTAAACATGAATTTATTTATAGAAACTTTTAGTATTATTTATTTTCTTTTAGGCACTACTCTTGTCATCATAATTCAAAGTACATGGAAACATATTTTCTGTTTAGGGACATCTGTGATGTGTAGTCCGCACAGCTTCCATCATCAAGAACTATGCTTCATCCTACTGATTTCTGACCAGGATTAGATAACTTAGACAAAGCCATATATTAAAAGAAAAATTCCTTCTGTCCAACTAACATAATATGACATGTTAGCAGCCTAAAAAATTCACAGCATGTAATAAGTAGTGACAGGTGTTCTTCAGCCTCTAGTGCCAGAGAACTTCCTAAATACCATTTAGTTTTCTGCTAACATGTTCATTCTACCACTACTGCCCTAACAGCTTCTGTCTCCGCATCTTGTGCTGTTACATCTTCTTAATACTCTGACTGGCTGGGTTCTTGCCAAATTGAGGAATATGTGTATTAAACCCTAATAGATGGAGCTACTGAAATAAATGGCCACTATACTGAATTCTGCATTAAGTAGCTTCTTTTATTCCTCTTCCAAGGGCCATAAGCTGTTAATTTTACTCATGCTATCAATGTGCCTTTGGCTACCGTAGAACAACTAGATGAAATAGGTAGGCTGAGATGACAGTGTTAACGTCACCTATATCTGATCTATCCTATACTTCAAATCATTGATTACACTACTGTAGTTAATGCTTACTAAAATTCCTAAGGCTTACATAGGATAGAGTGAAATTTTGGCCTGACTAAAAATCAATGGCAGTTTTAATACTGACATCAGTGGGATTGTAACCCCTAGTGCCTGATCCTGCAATTACAGCAAGGGGAATAGGATTCAGTTAGGATTTACTCTGTACAATGAGACATATTACATGAGCAAAACAAGCAGGATATGAGCTATAGTACAAACATAGGCACCGGCTCAGTGGTGAATCCAATACCCACACACACAGCATTCAGTATCTCAAAATACCAATATCGTATTTAAACTTGTTTCATGTTTGTGTAAGTGTGACACACACAAAGTCCATATATTGTATTTGTATCTTGAAATACTGTATGTGGAGTATAAAGGAATGCCATGCTGGCGTTAAATAAATGAGATATTGATCACAAACAGGTCATCAGGTCATTTACATGAGCACCGTCAACCTAGTTTATCTGTAATATTGATCATAACGACATATGTGGAACTTGCGCGCTCAGTTTTCATGCATTAATAAATTAACATGCTTTGTATATTTAGGATGTAGTTTATGTCATTATCCCTTGTTTCTTATTCTTTCTTGTATCTGTGTACTGTCCAAAATATATAACGACTGTCTTAAATTCACGTAACTTGTTTAGTGTTTTTTTTTTTTTTCTGGTAGATGTTTAATTGGATTTACTTTGAATTCCCAGGCATAGAACATGTCTACATGAATAGTTCAATTGGGTCTGAATGTATCTATCTGTTGGGGCCTGATCTTGCATCTGCCTTTATACAATACATATTAATCCTGATCCTAGAAGCCGTCTATACATGGAGTTCCCACTAACTTCAAAAAGAGTTCTACCTGTGGAGGGCTTTCAAATCAGGGATGAAATCCTGCCCCTATTAAATGCAATGCAAGTTTTCCTGTTGACTTCAGTGGAGACAGCATTTCACACCACGCCTTTATTATGTAGTATCAAAGGCAGTTTTATGTGCTCTATGCTTTTCAAATGATTATTTTCATTGTTATTTAGTTAGTTAAGGAAAATTATTTTAATTACAACACAGATGAATTTTTAAGATCCTTCGGGCCACATTCAGGCCTATTATAAATGGATGCAATCCCACTGACGTCAATAGAGTCTCTGCAGTCATTTCAATCTTCTGTGGTGCCTGATTGAATCAAGTTACAGGAATTTAATTCAGTAGTTATATATTTTGGACAGTGCACAGATATAAAAGAGAGAATAAGAAACAAGGGCAATTATATTACCACATCAATGCAAGCTTGAATTCTTATTCAAGATCTAAATACTAAGATTTTCTACAAAGATTTTCTCTTTAATTGAAGAGTCCTTTCATGCTTGGCTTAAACATTTTTTTTTCATCTTTGTATGTTATGCTGAATAACTCTGTTTTCAGTCAGTTCTTAAATTATTCAGATTAAAAAGAAGTTTGTACTGTATCTTAACTTGTGTTTTAAGTGAAGCTAATAGCAATAAAAACTCAGATTTACATAGTGCTTTTCATTACAAAGTCCATTAATATTGATATGCAATCTTGATATTGAGAGATTGCTTCACCCATCTCTGCAGTGAATATCTGCAGCTGTTAAAATAATGGACAATGACGCTACATAACAGGATACGAACTAGAGAATGCCCACTTTCATCTTCATATTTTCTAGGTGTTGTTTTTTTTTACCCTGGGAACCCACTCTTATTACTTAGGCCGCATCCAACTCCCTCTAAAGTCAATGGAAAGGCAACCATTGAATTCAGTCAGAGCTGGATTTGGCTGCTTGTTCTCCATGTGACTCTCTTCTAGCCATTCACATCCCTTCTTGACATACATTTCTTTCATGATGCTTTTATTGATGAACCAACAATGTTAAATTAATTTTCAATTAAAAACAAAATTGAAGGGACAGGGCATAGAGCCCACTTGATATTTTGACTATCAACCTTTGTAGTAGGTAATTGCACCATTTTGCCAGTGTCTAATTGTGACTGTAAGGTCTTTGGAGAAGGGATTGTCTTTCTCTATGTTTGTATAAAGCTCAGCACGTTGTTCACAAGACAGCTGTTTGGAAATTATCCAATGGAACTTTTTTCTGTTAGAAAATACCAATTTGCTAACCTGAAACTGATGGACACGTGCATGGATTCTGATGCACTAGTCTACCTCCTCAGCTCCTGGGGAGACCCTTTGTGGGGAGGTTGGGAGCTGATGGTTCCTGAGCTTCCAGGCTCCTTAGCTCCTTGTCAGCCTGTCTGGCAGGCTACTGAGGAATTGAAAGCCATGGGAGCTCCAGGTCCTAGGCCCTTGAGAAGCCTGGAAGGCCAGAGAGCATGTCTTTTTGGAAATACCACAACATTTCCATGGTGGGAGGGTTTTGGTGTTACAGAACCCTTCCCCCCGCCCCCCAACACACACAAACACAAGTTTTTACAGATTTGTACCACTTTGGGAAAACAAATTTTCAAAAAATGTGACTTTTTGGTGGACCTGAAAGTCCTTATCCCAGGCAGCTCTATAAATAAAGCATCCCTTGGAGTCGGCCTGGGGGTAATTAACTAGAGAGAATAAAATTATCCAGTTACAGATTTTATTAATTTAATATTTATGTTCTTGTAAAAAATATCATGGGTTTTATAATGGCCCAAAGGGATCCAAATCTCAGTCTTACGCCTCCCCTAAAACACAGCACATCTAGTAACAGTACTCAGCAACAATTAGCATTGTCTTTTTGGTCAATACCTATTTAGGGGATAGAGTGCCACCTTCTGACTAATCAATATCATCACACCCTGGAGAAGCCATGTATGTTTAGAGGGTCATACATCCCACTCTTGAACCCTCGTCAGTAGGTAAAATCTAAAGGGGATCACAGCAAAAGGTAATATGCAGGCAAAATATTAATTCTGTGATCTTCAGGTGCTCTGCATAGATCATTATTGTGACAATACTAGCCTAGTTAGAAAGAAGGAAGAGATTTAGCTTTTATATCCTTTGTATAAACAACCACGGACTCTTGAATGACTACAATACACCTCCATGGAGAAACGTTTTGAGGAATACATATCACGTCTTTAAACTTTTCTTCTGGACATAAGAACTTCATGATAAAATTCAGAAACTCAGTGAAATATTTATAGGACGTTTTAAGATGGTTTTGTTTTTCTTACAAAGCCTGAAAAGCATGACAGTTTTACCTGGTTGTACATTTTTATTTTGTAACTTATAGATCCTAGTGATAACCAAAATAAACTTTTCAATAGTCAAAAAAATTACTTAACTTAAAATAAAATTAAACTAACTATTCCTTTGCATGAAGAACATCCTAAAACAACAGCAGCTGCAACACTTCAACTATTTTTTTCCTTGTAAAGCTAATTCAATGTTCAGGAAAGATTTGGCCATACTGAAGAATAAAGTCTTCTATTTTTTGGTGTGACTATCACCGTATTGTTTACCTTCTACAGAAGTGTTTATAGCTTTTAAATTTAAGATCTAAAACACTTCTACAGCATTTCAAAATTTAGCTACTCCAAAGGAAGTCCACAGTGGGTCACATACAAATATGATTTGAAATATATGTGTGTTACGGACATAATATATTGTAAAACTATTATTCAGATTTGTTTTTACTAAAGCCAAGTAATAAGAAGAAAATAATTAGCCCAGTCCTGCTCCCATTGATGTCAACAGAAATAATATTGAACTCAATGCAAATGCCATCCAAGATATATGTGCATATAATGCAGAAACCTTTGCAAATTCAGTAGTAGTAACGTGTGTGTGTGTGTGTGTGTGTGTACACATGATGAGGGATGTTCATAGAAAATAAACTCAAAAGGGCCTTTAATGTGTTGAAACTGGTATTTTTTTATGTGAAGTAACTAAGGTTTGATAAAATATTCAGCTCTGCAATTTATCAGCAGTAAAAATTTATCCCTGTAGGAATATACAGCATTTTTTGCTTCTACATGTTCCTTTTTCACTAGTCAGTGTTTTCAGTAATTGAAAACACCACATGTACTAAAAGTTTAATTGCCAGGCTTCTAACTTTTCATGTCATTGGCTGTAGTTTTAAGAATCTCTGTGACTAATTCTCAGTTCTGCAGAGAACTTCAAAATACTTAAAAAGAAAACAGATATGTCAAATTGCAGGATAGATAGCATTCACTCATGATACCAAATATCTTTACCAATTCATTCAATATGCAACACACTGTCATTTGAAATATGTCTGAATGAAGACATAGCTCAGCAAATACACTTTCAGAATTCTGTTTTGTTTTTATTAATATACTCTTACTTTATTATTATTCTTATGCGAATCTTTTTCTGTAGGTCTCCTACATGACTACTTGGTTTCTTCCTCAATGTGACTTTGTCCTGATGATTGTTAGATGCAAAGACATTTGTGGAGGTGATGGGAATTAGCTAAGTGTATAACTGAGCATGTTTCAAAAATATGGAAATGGAAATTCCCCTTGAAATTATTCACCACCCTTCACTTAACTGGGATAAGCATACATTTCAAATTATATTTTTTATTCTACCTGGTTCTGCAAAATGGTAAATTCATATGCTATGCTAATAAAATAAAAAAATGTGTTGCTACTAGAAGAAATTGACCCCAGTCACTATCATCTCCTACTAGGAATATTACTATTTTCAGTACAAATTTGAACAGAAAGATCTTAGCAGTTGGCCTCATATTAATGTCACATTCCCTCTATATCAATTACTAATTGCTCTAGCTCACACTTCCTCTAACATCTACTATTGATAAGCCAGTTGTAGTTATATGGCACTTAAGAGTCTGGACTTTGGAAATATTTCCAATTTTCTCTGTATGTGTTGTTAGTATGCAAGAATTAAAAAAAAAAAAACTTCCCTTACACTGAATGGGAGAAAAAAAGGTGTTGTTGATGTTCCTGAAGGAGGAGATGAAAGTCTAGTGTTCTCTCAGTATGATGAGGCTGAAGGAGAGGTCAGGGTATAGAAAGGAAAAGATGGCAATATGGAATATTGGAATACAGAAAGTTCCTATTGAAGAGAGAGACAGTCCGATTAAGAGGGAAGCAAGGAAGTATTTTGTCTATTTTCCCCCTATTCTTATTTCACCTCCCAAATTTCATATACAGGTAAGCTGTACTGTAAGGACCTAAATCTCAGCTCATTTATGCCTATGTAACTGAGGAGTAACTCATGGAGTTATGTTGGCATAAAATCAATGCAAGTGACAGGAGAAATAGGATCTAGGCTTCTAATAGATGCAGACAAATTATTCAGCTAGATTTACAAATAATTACCTGAATCCAAAATTGACAAATTTCACCTGAATCTACACATGTCATCTGCATTTCTCATTTCTGTTCAACTCTTGTCATTGCTGAAAATGGAAGAAGGACCCAACCCATCCAAAGAAAGGAGCCAGAGGAGCCACTTCTGGCTAAAAAGATTGTCATGGACAAATAAAGAGAGAGAATCTCAATTTAGTCATGGAAGTTTAAAAGAGAACCTGCTCTTCTGTGGGGAGAGAGAGAGAAATCTTGATGCTCCTGAAGGAGAGAGAGAAGGGGGAGGAGTGTTCACAAAATAGCAGTAGACATGTCCCATATGGTAGCAGATATTGCAGTAAAATATACATTTGGTTTTGAAAGCTTTGCACTCCACTCCAGTCTGTCCCACTCCATTCACACTCTGCCCCTATTTTCATTAGCTGCTTTCTGAAAAGTGGTGTGGTGTCCCTTGCCCTGTTCCCTACTTCCAGGCTCCGTGGAATTTGCTGAATGCATACTGCTCCCTAATGAACCTGTTGCTTTCTTTAGCAACATTCACTCAACATCAGTGATGGGTGGAACAGAGAGAAGACTGTGCTGCCTTAGGGAAAAAGGAGGAGCCTACAATCCCCTCTCCTCAACTTTATGGTTGGAGAGGAGAATGACCCTTTTCCTCTCCCAAAGAGATAGTAGGAGAAAGCTGCCAAAGAACCTGAGAGAGGGGGAAAGAAGTTGAAAGCTGCCATGAGTCCCTTTCCAAGAATGCTGACTGGTGAATGTGTCTGGGGAACATTGTGGGCAGGGAGGAAAGGTACTTAGGGGATTCAGGGCCTAGGTTGGACTGGAGAGAGTTTGAGTGGGAGGCAAATCTGAGTGAATGTGAAGGTGCTTTTTGGGATTCTTGGTGATAGAAAAATAAGACAGAAATCATATTGGAGCCTGTAGGAAGGCGCTGCGGCATCCCCCGGAGTTGGGACCCGAGGGAGGGCCGCAGCCAACCGGCCGGAGAGGATGGCCGGTGACAGAGCCAGTTTACTATATGTCCCAATATGCATTTTTGTTAATGGTTATCACCTTTGCCTCTTGTCTTTACTGTGTGATCCTACACTCACTGAATGCTCCTTTTTGTGTTTCAGCTTAGGGCTAGCCCACCTTTACAACCTGCTTTATATCAGTAAAGCTTGGGGCTTTCTTATGAAAAAAAAAATCCTATAGGTTGTAATAGGAACCAACAACCTTACTATAGTTTTTTTATTTATCCTGCAGAATTATAAAGGGAACTATATCCCTTTTGTAGTGCTCTATGGGAGAGTTAAGATATCCTTGCAAAAGGCCATCATTCCCTTATTAATTCTTTAGTTTTGTAAAGTAATTTTAATTTCTATTACTTTTATCCTTGTTACATTCCACTGGTTTGTTGTATGATCCTACCCTTATTTAACCAGTGCTGAGGGTAGGATTTTGTGTACTCTGACATATAGCTTGGCACCATTGAAGGCTGGCTTGCTGCATACTCTTTATGCATTTTGGCAGTTCTGGGTGGTGTTTCACTGTGCACTTTTATATGATCGTTTAAAGGAGTATGGGGTTTGCATGAAGTTTATTTTATTCTCTTTCTAGTCCTGGAAGCAAAGCAATCTATAATTAAGCAGTAAACAAAGATTATTATTTTGGTTTGAATCTATCACATGTCAGCAGGGGAAACTGGGAAACTGAAAAATGCACCCATTTTCCCGTGGAAAACGAAAATAAAACGCAAACCAGAGATGGATTTATTTTTGTCTTTTCATAGCAAGTGTACCAGTAATTAAGGTATTGCTGAACCCTCACCTCAGTCATTTGAGGACATCTCTGCTTATTTATACTTCATATGCAATTTAAGTATTTGAAAGAGGTCAGGCAACTCAGGTGGAAAACAGTATTTTTTTCCCAAACATATTATGTTCAGCTTCTTAGTTCCCAATACATTTATGGTTCTGTCTGTATGTCAATCAAACTTTTAGCATACAAGCATTATTGCATTGCTTTGGAGGAAGCTTTAGGCCTGGTCTATACTGAAAAATTATATTAGCATAGTCACATCATTCAGAGGTGTGAAAAACACACCCCTGACCAGTGTAGTGTCATGAACTCAGATGGATCCAAGTGTGGTTGCCTAGCAACCCAATGAGCACAGGTGGGCCCAATAAACTCTTACTATGGGACTGTGCTTCCTGATTTGACAGAAAGATAAAAAAATTACCATTTAATCATTGTAGGAACAGCCCCACAGTGGCTATTTAATGCATCCTATGACCACAGCTGTGTCAGACATGCTCCCTGTCCAGCCCTTGTTCCAACCCTTGCCAACTCTGCTCCAGCCCTTGTCCCTACCTTCCTCAGAACTTTTGACTCCTGGCTCCGACCATTGGCTTGTTTCCTGACAACTGTTTCTGCCCTCTTATTTGGCTCTGTCTGCTGGTCTTCTGTTCTGATCACTAGGGCGCACCACCTGCATCCCAGCGTGTGAGACGTACTTGTGGCAACATAACTCACAGTGTAGATGTAGATATGTCAACAGGAGAAAGTTTCCTTTGACATAGCTAATTTCATTCGGAAAGTGATGTTCCTCCATAGACAGCAAAAACCCTTTTATCTGTGTTGGCTGTGTCTCCAGTATGTGACTATACTGGTATATCTATTCCAATCTAGTCCTCATAGTGTAGTCTACCTCTCTAATGCTATTTTCCTTGTGCTTTAGGGCAAAAGAGTCCTGCTAAGTTTATAGTTCCAGATTTAAAACTCTATTTAGTACAGTTAAAGTACATTTACAGTACATAAATTAACATGAAATTATATTAGATAGCCTGAAAACCAAGAAATTTAGTGTTATGGATGGAGAGGAGAAAAGGCAACTAAGCTGAGAACATTTGCTGTTCACCAGTGAAGACTATGCCTAAAGCCATGGAGATTATAGAACCTTCATATTCAAATCATATTCATATTCAGACTGCTGCACTAGACAGCACAGTATGGAGAGTAGCTGAACAGTCCTCAGTGGTGAAAGAACAGGTTCAGTACTATTTGGAAAAGTTGGACATGCAACGCAAACGATGGTGCTGAGGGAGTTGGCTGAGGTGACTGTGGAACCATTGGCTATTATCATTGAAAACTTGTGGCAATTGGGAGAGGTCCTGGACGATTGGAAAAAGGCAAATATAGCGCCCATCTTTTAAAAGGGAGAAGGATGATCAGAGGAACTACAGACCAGTCAGCCTCACATCAGACCCTGGAAAAATCATGGAGCAGACCCTCAAGGAATCCATTTTGAAGCACTTGGAGGAGAGAGAGGTGATTGGGAACAGTCAGCATGGATTCACCAAGGGCAAGTCATGCTTGATCAACCTGATTGCCTTCTCTGATGAGATGACTGGCTCTGTGGATGTGAGGAAAGTGGTGGCCGTGATATACCTTGACTTTAGTAAAGCTTTTGATGCGGTCTCTCACAGTATTCTTGCCAGCAAATTAAAGATGTATGCGTTGGATGAATGGACTGTAAGGTGTATAGAAACCTGACTAGATTGTCAGGCTCAGTGGGTAGTGATCAATGGCTCAATGTCTAGTTGGCAGCCGGAATCAAGTGGAGTGCCTTAGGGCTCAGTCCTTGGACAACTTTTGTTCAACATATTCATTAATGATCTAGAGGATAGGGTGAATTACACCCTCATCGAGTTTGCAGTCCAGTTTGGGGGCCCCCCACCTAAGGAAGGATGTGGACAAATTGGAGAGAGTCCAGTAGAGGGCAACAAAAATGATTAGGTGGCTGGAACAGATGACTTATGAAGAGAGGCTGAGGGAACGGGGCTTGTTTAGTCTGAAGAAGAGAAGAGTGAAGGTGGATTTGATAGTGGCCTTCGACTACCTGAAGGAGGGCTCCAGGAAGGGTGGAGCTAGGCTGTTCTCAGTGGTAGCAGATGACAGAACAAGGAGCAGTAGTCTCAAGTTGCAGGGCAAGGTAGTCTATGGTGGATATTAAGAAAGCTTTTTAATTAGGAGGGTGGTGAAGCACTGGAATAGATTACTTAGAGAGGTAGTGGAATCTTCATCCATAGAGGCTTTAAAGGGCCGGTTTGACAAAACCCTGGCTGGAATGATTTACTTGAGGTTGCTCCTGCTTTGAGCAGAGGATTGAACTAGATCAGTGTTTCTCAATGACCAGTCCATGGACTGACTCCGGTCCCTGAGATCTCCCTGACACAATATAGGAAGCCAATCCCTGATATCAAAAGGGTTGAGAGACTGGACTAGATGACCTCCTGAGGTCCCTTCCATTCCTAATCTTCTATGATTCTATAAAATCACAGAGAGATTATTGGGAGATGGGACCTGCAATTAAGTGGTGTGGTCAGTGAGTTTAATGTTGATGTCCCCTGGTCCAGATTTTCAAACAAGTTCATATACTTTTGCATTGGTAGGGAGAGACTAGGTGGACCCCAAGAATTATAACTCTCAGTCCTATGCCATAACAAATATCAAAACACCTCTCTGGTTGTTCATATTCTTATTTTTAGGATAAATCTGCACACAGAAGTGAGAAAGAAGGTGGTGATAGAGAAGGAGAGAGACGTGATCTACAAATCATGAGAAATTAATTAAATTCCCATCACAGATACACATAAAATACAGTTGAAATAATGGTTTGTGATACCACAGCCAATGCAGAGACCTCCCAGAAAACATCTTGAGATCTAGTGACAGGTAGGAAATTAGCGAATGTGCCTACTGTAATATTTCTTATCTGCCCTTGAAATTTAAAGTAGTCAATGATACTGCAACAGCAGCAGCCAATATTCTTCTATATTAACCTTTTAACTAATTTAATGGTCTAAATCCAGCTTAATAACTGCAATATGTCTTCAGGCTGTATTGCAATGGCAGGATCTGGTATGCTTTAATTCCATATGTGTATGTGTTTAAGCAAAAGTTTTCTATATGTACTAAATGGTAATATATTTACTTGACCTGAATTTGTGGCATCAGCACTAACTTCTTAATTAAACCTCTCCAGTCCATGTGTGACGGTAACCTAAATGACCATATATTAAAGAAAGGAAATTACATTTACTTTTCTTCTCTTCTCTTTTCCAGCATATGGTTCTTGTGTACAGCATTCCATTATTACAAATTCTCTAGAGCAATGTATTGTGAAATGTGCTGGCAATTCTTGCTTGACGGTGCCAGTGGTGGTTATGCTGCTTGGAGCGGGGTATAATGCCATTCTGTTAGAAGGGACTGAAGGGCCTGCTTAGTAATTTTTGAGTTCTTCCAATGTCCAAAAATTTGGTGAACTCACTTGCTTAGGCCACTTTCTCCTTTCTACACACTTTGGGGATGAGCTTCTGGAGATTGGGGTTCTTCTTGGCATTCAGCTTCCCCATTCAGTTGGCCCTCTCCCGACCCAGATTGCAGGGTCTCTTGGCCATCCCTGGAGATGTGGCTGGCTCTTTGCTTTTCACCACATTCAGAGAATTGGATCCCAGAACACAGAGCCTAGAGCAGTAACCCAACACAGTTTTTATGAGACAGTCTAGATTTTGATTTGGTTGTCCCAAGTCTTTGAATCCAGGCTTACTAGATATTAAAATAGTCCCCAAATATCTTCACAGTTCTGAATAATCACATTGTGACATGTCATCAAACAGTCCCTTTAATCAATAATTGGAACAGTTGGTAAGGAAAGTGATAAATTCATCATCACATGGAAATCTTTAAATTGAGACCATTTAAATTGTCTGTCTAAAAGATCCCTTTAGTGCAGGAATTACTGGGTGAAATTCTACAGCTTGTGTTATTCAGGAGGCCAGACAAAAAGACCATAGTGGTCCCTTTTGGCCTTCAAATATATGAATCATAAGACTTCTATGAAGGACTTCATTCCTGAAAGCACAATGTAGAAAGGGGATAGCCTGATGTCTTCAAATCAAGACTAGGTGTCTTTCTGGAAAATATGTTTAGTCAAACACAAGTTATTGAGCTTGACTCAGGGGTACCTGGATGAATTCTCTGGCCCAAGATATACAGCAGGTCAGACTAGATGATCCCTTACGGTTTTACAGTCTGAGACTCTGGACATGAATCTGTCTTCTGAACCAAATTTATAATATCTGTGTTTAGCCCACAAGATTCAAATTCAGATTCTTTCCAAACTATCCACCCATTCCTACCTTTCTGTGAATGACGAAAATGTCCACAGATGTTATTAATTAAATATTCATTGGAGCACTGATTTGAATTTGGGTTTCCTACATGCCAGGTGAGTGCTCTAAGGGGTTATGGAATCATTTTCATTCTCTGATTCAATGACTATTTAAGCATTTTGTATATAGTGGAAGATCTTCAGCAAGAGAGACTCAGGTTTAGTCTACACTGCCACGGGCAGTTGACGGGAGATACGCAAGCTATGTAAAGTAGCTCGCATATCTCCCATTGACTTACTTATGTTGTTGTACCATGGGGTCTTCACTATGCTGCGTTGTCTAGCAATGCAGCCTTACTCCTTTCAGAGAGGTGGATTAATGGTGTCGATCGGAGAGCACATCTGCGATCAATTGAGCAGGTCTCCATGACCCACTGCATCGATCACACTGCATCAATCCCCAACAGGCAGTGTAGACATACCCTCAGAAAGCCTTTCATCAGACTACCCACATCATACTGTCCTATAGTCCAGTGACTAGGGCACTCTTAGGTGAAGATTCAAGTTCAAATAGCTTTTTCACAGCACGAAGAGGTCAGAATTAAACCTAAATCTCCCACATCCTGCGTGAGTGCCTAACCACTGATGTAAAAATTATAAGGAGACCACTCCCTATTCCTCCCATTATGTGATACTGCCAAAGTACCCTTGGGAGTCTTGCTGGGGAAAAAAATGGCTGAAACTATTTGGTGAATTTCCATGAATTTCACAAATAGTTTCAGGTCAACCAAAAATTTTTGGCAAATAAACTAACCATCTAAAAACTGTCACAAAGTTCTTGCAATTAGCCGGACATGAAATATTTTTCACTTATTTTTCTTCCAGGATGGCGTTATTCTGAAAACTGGTCCCTGGGTTTTGTATTTATTGATTCTCAATGATTTCCATACCAAAGGCATACAATTGATAACTAAGGAGATATTTTCCCTCTGCTAGATCTGGAAAATGAAATACGTTTTTAATATAGTTTAATCCTGTTAGACCTGCAGAGCCAAAACACCTGAGAGAATGGACGGGATTCTGTTCTTTCTTGTGCATCATCTGCAGACTTGTTTACTGTGTTTCAATCAGTTACACTTGTGCAAATCTATTGTTGGCACTGAAGGCCTAACAAAACTGAGTCCTTTCCTCCTCATGCATCGTCATCTGTACTAAAGATACTGCAGGTCATGGTGGGACTTCAGTGATACTCATATAACATGACTGACAATAATAGGTTTGCACAGGTGCAATTGATTGGAACTTATGCATCTTTGACAGAGCTCTTTACTAAGAAGGAGTGGAATCCAGCTCTCTCTCTCAGGTGTTAGCTCTCAGAGCTAGCTAGATGAAACTGTATTAAAAAGTATTCTAACATGCAGCAGACCTGCTGGCTAAGAATGTGCCATGTTTTTATATAGTCCTAGTTAATAGAACAAGGTATACTGTAAAAAATTTTGTAAGTGAAAAATATAGTGATTGCTTTAAAAAACAAATCAATACAACATTCTGATATAATATCTGGGACAGCCCACCAGTGGTAGCGGAAGAGGGAGAAAAAAAGAGAAAGAGAGTACTTGATGTGTGTTGTTGGTATTTTTTTTTATGTAACCCCTATTATTGATTATAACAATATAACAGCCAATGGGAAATAATAATTGCCCAGAACATATGCACAAATCAAAGAACAGACTGTCAACTAAATGAACAAAACAGAGAAAGCATTAGCAAAACCACAGTTTCCCACTCACTCTCCAAGCCCACATTAGGGATGTCATCTGGTGCTCCCCATGCAATAGACAAAACCTCAAAACATTTGGAAGTGTTGTGCGGTATAGATTTTTTTAATAGTGCTTTGCAAAGAAAACTACATAAAAGGCACAGATTAGCTATTCTGACTGCCTACTCTTTCCCTCAGTGCTGTAAGCACACTGATGAGGGAATCAGACACTGCAATTGCACTGTCTCAGATGCACTCTCTTGAGTACCTGACTTGCCCTGTTCTCCTCCAAGAACCCCTCCCTATCTGTGCCACCCTTAGAAGCTTGGACAAGACTGCCCACTAAATCTGAAGCCATGAACATGTCATGGAGATTTGTGAGTGTAATTTGCAGGCTTTCTGACATTTGCAATGTTCTCAAAGATTTTCCAGCTGAAGCAACTCACAGGTTCTTTCAACCATAACTGTGTGCTAATTATGACTTTTGCCTGGGATTTGGTTTCTTTACAATTTTCTGTTAGATGATTTCGTTTTTCAAAGTGCAGTGTTAATAAATGGAACAATTTAAGAATTTTTTGACAGTCTGGTATTTAGGGATATGCATCTCGAAGTATCTCATAAAGATATGCCGCCCAGGAGAATATTTGTACTTTACAGGCATATCTTGCTGCCTCTATTAGCAGGGTACAATGTTAGGGAGGTAGGGGGCCCAGATCCCCCACGTGGCCCCTGACTGGAACTAGAAATTTGGCCAAGCTGCCCCTCCGTCATGACAGAGGTGTCAGTGGTGTTGTGAACCAAGCACCTGCTTGTTCCCTGTCCCCAACACCATTGAAGTTCTTCTGGTACTTATGGATACCAGGCACCCCCAGCTTCTGGGGAGAAGCAGAGCAGAGGGCACTGGAAAAATACAGTCTCCAGGTGGGTGGGAGGCTTGAGCCAAGCTTTTAGTGCTTCCTGGGGAAGTGGAGATGCAGGAGGAGAATGGGGCCTCGGGCTCCCAGAACTGCCTGGGCAAGAGCGTGTGTGTGTGCGTGTGTGCGCGCAGAGGGGGTTGAGGGAGGAAAGCTCAGAGCTGAGTGCAGGGCAATATGGGGGGAGAGCCCATTAATTTGTGACCTAGGGATTTTGTCCAATTTTGAGACACCTAGAGCCTGATTTTCAGAGTACTTAGCATTTTGTAGGTACATTTATCTTTAGTACTCCAGTGAGGTGTATGAGTAAGTATTATTATCCCCAGTTTACTCGTGGGGAAACTAAGATAGAGACACTGTGTCTTGTCCAACACCAGACAGTAAATGAGTGGTAGAGCTAGAATTAAAACTCCAGACATCTTGACTCCCAAGACAGAGCACGTTTCTCCAGACTACACTGACTTACTGCTAGAAGTGCTGAGCATCCACAGCTCTCATTCACTTCAGCTGCCCCTGCAAGTGCTCCCGGCTTCTAAAATTCAGGGCTCAGGGATCTCAAGTTGGGAACCCAGAACATGAGGAACACACAATTTGTGGAGAAAATTTTGGTTTAAGTGACTTGTCCAGCCTCACACAGGAACTGTGTGACAAGGGTAGGAATGGAAGTTAGTTATCGTAGGTGACATTCAGCTGCCTTAACCACAAGACCATCTTTGCTGTTGTTGCTGCCATCTCTTTCTTTACAGTTACCTCAACTTCTACTGTGAATAAGGGATTGATCCGATAGACAACAGCTTCATCCACTGCACAAAACTGATTCATTTCCTGAGCACTGCATGAGGCAAGGATTCTGTGGACAATGTGGTTTGTGATCATGTATCATAGAGCATATACACAAAGAGTAAGGTAAGGTTTCACAGACAACCTTAAATCCTTCATTTTATAACTTTTGAGTGCTTAGTTTTGTAACTTGAATAATTTTATTTTTAAGTTGCTCCACAGTTAAGGCAGAAAATCAGTTTCTATTATAAACCTGACATTAGCCCTCTCACTCAAATAAAAAAAATTGAATCCTAGCCTCCCTGTTGACATATGGAGGTTGGGGTTGAGCTTTTCCATGAGATTTGAGGTAAATTAATCAAGGGAGGGGCTCATAACACGATATAAAAATATAGCTGTTTATCCAAGGTCAAAGAGTTTTCTAACTTTTTGCTGCTATGGAGTATGAAAACATAAAGGAGAGACTTCAATAGAGTTGCTCCAATGTGAACTGGTGTAACTGAAAACATAATTTTGCTCACTGTAAATCTGTTTGCTATTGCAATACATATCAATAGGCTTGGAAGGATTAGAGTTTTAGTGGTAAATGTAGATTTCATTGTAAATACAGAAGAATAAAGTCAACATTTTTCCATCGATGATAACTGAAAATTACTGATAGCAAAGTAAGAAAAATGCTGCTAGAGAACTTATTAGATTTGGATTTAAGGATATTTACTTGTACATATTTACAGGTTTGTGGCTGACTTTTTTTGTTTTAAGGTTATAAAGCTTAAATTTTTGAATCTCAATCTCTATTGTCATTAAATAATTGTCTCAACTCTGCTGTTGTCCAATTTCCTCCATAATGTCCCCCACTGTGGAAATTTTAATTGATGATAACATAAAAAGCTTAAAAAATAAACATCAATATTATATGTTAAAATTATATTTAAAAAAAAAGAATTCTTCCAACCTTACATATAAAGCAATGATTTGACTGTAGCAATGAATACCTATAAGAACTGATTAGAGATCACAGATTGCCCTGCTGATTGGTATACACTGTAATATTAAATTGACAGATTATCTTGGCTAGACATTCAGTGTCGCTCTTTGAGGCTCACTACATTTCAGTTTCTGGTAGGCTGATTCAAGCAAGGGACAGGATTTGATGTATCAGACGTGTACAGGGAGGTAAAGAAAAGATTTGATGTTCTTGACAGTCACTTGTTGACAACTCCTTCTTTTTTCTCATCAAGGTGACTATACATAAAGCCTTCCTGGGAGAGAAAAGAAGGTGCACAATACCACCATCTGATGCAGACAGTTAAATTGCCCTTTCTAGGTAGTTACATATTGATTTGCTCTGATGGGCTTTGCACTCATTTTATCTCTAGATTGGCAGATACTAGGGCACCACAATCCAATGAAAATGCTTCCCCTTTTCAGCATCTCTACGATGATGTAATCAATGTGATTAAATATAATACAATGTGGAAAGCATTTCAGGAAATGCCTTTTGCTCCCTTTTTTTACATGGCATATGATTGCCTGATAAGAGACAAACGATACATCTGGAAATTTCCATAGTGTTTTTCCGGTGGTTTAAAGCTGCAGGGCTGAGAGATAAATCTGGGACATCTTTATGGAAAGAAAATTGTGTTTAGGACTGAGCGTGGCCCACCTGAGGCCTCAGGTGAGTGTAATTATTTAGGGAAAGTTCCACATTTTTTGAGGGGAGAAGGGGAAGCTTTTCTGGGATTTATTTATTTTTTTTTATTTTTTCCCCCTTTAAACATGGATGGCTGTAGCTGCTCAGGAATTTGGACAATTAGAATAAGCCCTGGGGGAGATGGAATAGTGGACAGAGGGAAGGCGGGACATCAAAAATTGCATGACAGATTAGTTTATCACATGTGAAGTTTATATCAAGTGTATGGATATTGGCCTTGCAAAATTTTTAAGAAAACTTATGAGACAAAACAAATATCTATCTTCTCCACACCACCCAGATACCTATAAAATTGTGCATGCACACATACCCTTGTTTTTCTCACATACACTCACAATCTTACATTATTATCATTTCTTATTTGTATTGAGAGAGCTTCAGACATGGATCAGGAACTCGTTACGTGCTGCAGAAACATGTAAGAAAAAGGTGGTGTTCTCCGTAAAGGCGTTACTATCTCAGTGTGTTACAATCTCACTGTGGAAGTTTTTGGGAGGGAAACTAGGTTGAGCAACAATTGAGTTTTTCTTTTCTTTTCTTTTCTTTTCTTTTCTTTTCTTCTTTCTTTTTCCTTTTTCTGTGCATGTTTTTTCATCTGTAATATTGTTGAGGTTGGTTTGTTTTCACATGAGTTTTAGTAAACTTTGCTCCTGTTCTTGTAAACACATAAGCATGTATCTAACTTAGGTACAGATCTGGTCTCATTACTGCAGTAACTGAGCACCTCACACTATTTAATGTATTTATTCTCACAATACACCTGTGAGGTAGAGAAGTACTATTGTCCCCATTGTAAAGATGAGGAACTGAGGCACAGAGAGGCTAAACAATCTACCTGAGGTCACCTAGGAAGTCTATGCAGAACAGGGAATGAAACCCACGTCTCCCTAATTCTAGGCTGGTTCCCTAACCACTGGATATGTTTATATTTATGCATGTGAGTCGTCCCATTAAGGGCAATGAGACTACCCATGTGTATCTAGTTAACAACATGCATAAATATATGAAGGGTAGGGATTAGACCACTTCAGACTTTTCAGTTTTTTTAAATTTAATTAAACAACTTTTGCAAAACAATCATAATAATAAATATTTTCTTCTTTCTGTGAAAATCTGTCTGCTTTTTTTTTTTTTAAACAAGCTTATCGAGGGATTGGAATTTTAAATGTTCTATTTTAAAAACATTTCAACCAGCTCTTATTGGGATTTTAATCTTCAACTCCTGATCATTCTGGCATTCAGGGAAAGCCACTGCTTTTGAAGGAAAACCCTAAGATTTGGGCCTCAGCTGTGATTTTAAAGACCTTGCTTCCAGGAAATAATTCAATGAAGTGTTGGCTGGAGAAAACCCAGCTGACTGTCAATAAGTAAATAATTAAATAACTATGTTCTGTGGTTCTTCAACAACCATGATTCTCAAATGAGCAAACCTGTTTATGGTCTTGTTGAAATTAGCTAATAAAGAAATTGAGGAGGAGAATGTTTTAAAGAAAACCCTGGTTCTTGATTTACCTTTCTCCATATCAGCTGTTAATGTAATTATTTCTGAGTTCCAGCATAGCACCATTTGGGAGGAAATTAATAGCAGGCAAGAGATCCGCCTAGTCATGAATCCAATTGTTCACTTAAAAACAGAACAAGTTGAAAAATAAAATAAAAAATGCAGATGCTTTTGAAATTGAATTATGTTTTCATTTTTATATTTTTATGAAAAGCAGTAAAAGTTTTAATTATTAACCTTTTTGCCAGTGTCTCTTCCTCTTCCTTTCTCCCACTTGTTTTTCTTCCACAACATGCCTTCTTTTTCTTTTCCCCATTTTGCTACTAAATACCATATAGCATGAAAGATATTTTTTTTGTGGGGAGGATTGGCCATTTTGGAACTGGTAAAAAGCTGCACAGTTGTAAAAGGAAAACCACAGAAACACAACAAAACAATAAACATACAAACTCGAACAAAAACTGGACAGAGTTTGTACTGTTGTATTCAGTTGCAGGTAGGGGAAAAGGGATGATGGTGAAAGATGAGGAATGAGGGGACTACTAGCCTTTTCATTTCTGGTTTAAATTAAAAAACGGATTTATTTTAATTATTAAATTTTGTTTTAGAAAGAAGGCTATTTTCAATGAAAAATAAATGTGTAAAACATTTGACAATTTCTGTTTAAAAAATGCCGTTGCACAGTAGTGCACATTAGACGAAACGTGATATGAACTTTCACCAGGAAATCTTCATGAAATTGAAGATTTAAAGATTTTTAAAATCTTTAAATATTTTCTAAATTATAAGCTTGATGAATGTGCTTACATTGGTTTTGGCTGAAATGAGTATATGGCCTGGAAGCCCAGTATATTGGTAAGCAACATCTGGGGACCGACAAGCTAGGCAGCAGTTCTGCAGAAAAGGATCTGGGGGTTACAGTGGATAAGAAACTGGATATGAGTCAGCAGTGTGCCCTGGTTGCCAAGAAGGCTAATATCATATTGGGCTGCATTAGTAGGAGCATTGCCAGCAGATGGCAGGAAGTGATTATTCCCCTCTATTTGACATTGGTGAGGCCTATTTGGAATATTGTGTCCAGTTTTGGTCCCCCACTACAAAAAGGATGTGGACAAGTTGGAGAGAGTCCAGCAGAGGGCAACAAAAATGATCAGGGAGCTGGAGCACAAGACTTATGAGGAGAGGCTGAAAGAACTAAGCTTGTTTAGTCTGCAGAAGAGAAGAATGAGGAGGGATTTGATAGCAGCCTTTAACTACCTGAAAGGGGGTTCCAGGGAGGATGGAGCTAGGCTGTTCTCAATGGTAGTAGATGACAGAACAAGGAGCAACAGTCGTAAGTTGCAGTGGGGGAGTTCTAGGTTGGACATTAGGAAAAAGTTTTTCACTAGGAGGGTGGTGAAGCTCTGGAATGGGTTACCTAGGGAGGTGGTGGAATCGCCATCTTTAGAGGTTTTTAAGCTGCGGCTTAACAAAACCCTCGCCGGGATGATTTAGCTGAGGATAGTCCTACTTTGAGCAGGAGGTTGGACTAAATAACCACCTGATGTTCCTTCCAACTCTAATATTCTATGGTGAAGAAATAAGCTGCTTCTAAGGAACTTATATTTGTGCACAGAACTGTGAGTGTATGTGAGTTTGATGACCGGTGTGCCTTGAAGTTCTCAGTCAAAGTTTAAAACCAGAATGCACCACCAGATCATTTAGTCTCACCTCCTGTGTGTCAGGGGCCATCAACATCACCCAGCACCCACACACTAAGCCCAATATCCAATAGACGTCAGACTGAATCTGCATCTGAAGCCATGGCAGGACTGGGCTTCACAAACTACAGGTGCTCCTGAGAATGTGACACATGTATCCATGCCAGGAAAGGGTGACCCTGATTTTGCAGTGGGAGATATGGTAGGTACTAGGGACAGTGCCCCACAAATTGATTCCTGATGTGCAGCCATTGCTCAGAATAAGCAATATAGATTCTGCAGGTCAGTCTCTAGAGTGTGAACTGAAATCCAACAGTGAAAAGAAATCTTTCAAACCAGACTGAGTTCTGAAGTAGTTGCAAAAAAAGGATTAATCTTGTTTTCGATGTTACAGGAAAAAACATTTCAAAATTCTACTGGACAAATTGAAGTTGCTTTGCAGTGCAGCACTTCAGGTGGTGTTAGGCAGCCAGCACAGTGTGTCATCCCCTCAGTGCCAACAGCCTCTCCCTTTTTGATTTGTCTGGGGCGCCCTGCTTCAGCTGTGTGGCTGAAGCCTAATGACGCTGTCAGTGACTCTGTGTCCAGTCTCTCCGCTGCTCAGTGTATTACGAGAGATTATATCCTTGAAAATGCATGTTTTTTTTATTGCAACTAAAGGGAATTGTGGAGTTGATGAGAAAGAAAATGTCTAGATCCACAGCTATATTAAGTAAGAAAAAGGATAAAGAATCAGAAATTAATGACTGAAGTGTGTATATGTGAGAGAGAGAGAGAGACCTTAAATAGAAGCAATGCTGATGGGGTTAGCAACCTAGCGAAACATTTTGATTGTCTTCTGTAGTTCTTTCTGCCTTCTCTCTCCAGTTTGTCTTATAATCAGTACTTCTTCTATATTAAGCCATCTTACTTGTGGATCTCAGAATGCTAACAAGTGTTGGGAAATAAAGAAAAAGAATTACTGTATTTGAATACCTGTTGCAAAAGAAAATTAATCTTTAAGTGGGGGTGTTTTGTTTTTAAAAAGGGACACATACAGATTTCATAAATCAAGGTGACTGGTTAACTAAATGGAGAGAAGAAGGTTTTCTTAGCCATAGATTCAGTCTAAGTGTTGGCTGGGTTGATACTTTATTTTCAGATAAAGTGAATCCAGATTCATTTGTAGTCATGAAAGTTCTTAAGGACAGGTCATTCATGGTTCAGGATAGTTTTGATCAACATTCTGAGTAACATTCATCCCTTGTGATGGAGAAGAAGTAAGGATCTTTTTTAAAAGCCTGAGTGGGTTTTCATCAAACTGCCTGGCCTATAATAGATGTTAAGGTGTGATTTTAATTGTACAGTTGAAGAGGGGTCTAATAGAAATCATCAAGAACCTCACTTATTATCTGCTGAACAGTTGTCTTTTATTTTGCAAGTCAGTGTCCTTGATGTATAGGGGCATTATAATCCTCATGCTAAGAGAATATAGCTGGTTGAGCTGTGTCCTTAACAAGAATGGACACGTTTTATGCCTTTAAAAAAATCACATACATGTATTTTTTGTGAGTGTAATAGGGTGGCTTGCCTCTGGGCTAGAGAGCTTGGTACTAACCTTCCTGAGTGAAGAAATTCCCAGTGAAGGGCAACATGCGGTTACAGTAAAGGGGGAGAAGGAACATGAAAACTCAGGAAACTGCAGGTGGTGAGAGAGACTTCTGCGGGGATGATTGTGACAAGAGAGGGTTTGGAAGCCAGAGCCAGAAACCTGAGACTCCAGCCAGGTAGGGCCAGAGAGTGGTCTGCCAAAGCAAGAAAGGCCACATGCAAGAAGACTTAGAAGTAGGGTGACTTGGAGACTGTTGGAAGGGAACAGACTCCAGCAGAAATACCTGAGACATGACGTTTCCCTACAAACACCACAGGGAGGAAAAGCTTATGAGTGACTCAACAGGAAGGTAAAACTGCTATTCTGTGTTTTGACACTTTGAGTTTTATTCTGGAGTTTTATTTATGTGAATAAACTCAGAAGTGGTAAACAAACTCTGAGAATGGGCAAGACAAGCCTGTGCTGAGTTTGTGTGTGGACCCTGTGAGTGTGTGTCTACATGCAATTCAAAACCTGCAGCTAGCCAGTGCCAGCTGACTTGGGCTAAGCGGTTCAGGCTCCGTGGCTGTTTAATTGCTGTGTAGCTGTTCAGGCTGGACTGGAGCCTGGACCTTGGATCCTGAAAAGTGGGGAGAGTCCCAGAGCTCAGACTGCAGCCTGAAGCTGAATGTGTACACCACAATTAAACAGCCATATAGCCCGACCTCTGAGAGCCTGAGTCAGCTGGCACAGGTCAGCTGCAGGTGTCTAGTTGCAGTGTAGACATATCCTCTGAGAGAAGTTATTAGGAAGGGACTGTAGAGCAACCTCTAGCCACTAGCTGGTGCTCAGGAGGTACTGTCCTGGCTAGAGTGAATCATAATGGACTAAATTTCAAAAGCAAATAGTGATTTTCATTGTTGCAATGTTTGAATGGCCACCTAGAGTCTCCTTTACTAGAGGCTTGATATTTAAGAGGCAAGGTTCCCAGCCTTTCTGAGTACCAGACCCATTTAACGGGTGTCAAGTTGGCCACCCCATAAATTGAGGCACCTAAATTCAGTATTCACTTTAGAAAATGTAGGTAATTATCACTAATAGGCTATTTGATCATAGCCTAGTTTGATTTACTTTAGCTTTGCCTTTTCTGAAAGAACATAGTCCTTACCAGGACTTTAATATTAATTTTTTATTGGGGATTGTATTAATGTTTTCTAGGGAGAATTGGTTAAATGTAGTCATGCTCTTCTTCTCTTAGGCAGTGGTAGGTAAAGTTCACATTAAATGCTTTTGGCAACCATATGTGCAGCAGGTAAGTTGAACCTATCTTAGATCATGAAAGAGTTAATGAATGAAAGAATAGAAAATAATAAAGCATTTTATAATCAATATGTTTTTAGGCTACACTTGAGCCTGAATTATAGAAAATTGTTCTTGATAGACCTTTTGGATAGCAGAGTCTAAGATGCACAAGTTAGAGCTAGATTTCAGAGGCTTAACAAGGGGGCTACATTTACTCAATATTCCTTTGCAGTGGAAAAGAAAAGTACTGAGTAGAAGATAATTAGCCACCTTAAAATATCACTGAGATGAAAGTTATGTGAACTTGTGGAAATCCAGTGATTTGTAATGGGGCTTTCCTTGAACTTCTGCTCTACAGAGGCTCAACATTAGACTCAAATAAGGAGTTTATTGAGGAAACTACATGGGTCTCAAGGCTTTCCCAGATGGTGATGCTTCACCTCTCTTGGATATTTCACTTTCTTTATGAACAAATTGTTTAGAATTTAATAGAGAAATGCAATCCTTTCTCTAGGTCTTTTTGACTACTCTACAAGATTTAAGTCTCTGTCATGGAATTCTGTAGAATGGTTAAAAATCTATTATAGAACAGATCTAATTCTCTAATAAATTCTGTAGGTTTCAAATAAATTTTTATAGATCCTATCAGTTTCATCCTTGCTAAATTATATAGGACTTCAGAATAGTTGCAGTGCCATTTCTTTGGTTCCTGCAGAGAAGCCAGGAGTTTTGCTCTATCCCTACCTTTGCCTATATGGGGCAGGGCATCTAAATTTTGGGGATATTTGGTCCTTCCCTATAGAGGGCAAAGAAGATCTTGGGTCCACTGGAGCACAATGTCTGTGATTTGTATTAAAAGGCTTTTAATGTCCACAGAATAACTCTCTCAAATGATTGACACCCCCTCTCTTTTAAAGGCATTTATGTTAGGATTCTTACAAGGAAGTCTATCTCAAGTATACATGTAGCTGGATGAACAACTCATAGTGAACAATTCATTGCTTTTCTATAGGAGAATTGTCAAATGATTTCAACAGCTTTGCTCATTAGTCACAAGTATTTGACTTGTTTTAATTTAAACTTGTGGATTACTCAGATAAATAGTATATATAATTATTCATCTTGGTATTAGATACTAGATATTCATTCTGGGTGATTAGTCACTTTACATGACATAGTAATGTTTCTATTCTCAGTTTGGATGACCTAGCCTTTAATCAGCTCTCGTGACTCTCTTACCTTACCTTTGACTGTTTAGATTGTAAATTCCTTGGGGCAAAAGCTGTCTTTCCCTATGTATGTGTATACTGTCTAGTACAATGAGATTCAGATCTCAGCTGTAGCCTCTAGGCACTACAATAATAAATTGAGAAGAAAAATAATACAGAGAAGGGCATGGTTAATTTAGTCTGTCTTTGATCCTTTCAGGTGCAGAGAATGGGAAGCTCAGGAAGGAAAGTGAAAGAGGAGTGGGCTTAGGGAATTTTAGGACAGTTTCAACATTTTTTTTTGTACATGGACAAACATTATGTTTGGCTACGTATGTAGATCCCAAATTGAAAAATACTTCTATCCCTTTCTGACCAAAGATGTGAGAAAGGGGAGAGAGAGACACATGACAGATATGACTGTTCTGCAGATTTACATTAAATTTCGCTTGCCACATTGATACAATTACATATGGCATATGTGTCCTACTTGTGTCCCACTATGGTCTGCATCTCTTATTTGATTAATTGTCCCAGTGCCCTCGTTCTGGCCAAGGAGCTTTTGGCAACTATTATGTTAAATATCCCATCTCCATATCCTATTCAACAATATTTCATATATCTGCAAATTGTGTTAACTGAATTTTCTGATCTGCTTTTTCTATCACACATTATCATTCACCGCCGTCATTGTCAAAGGAAATATAATAAAAATAATTGGTAGGGCATGCATGTTCTTTTAGCATACTATTATCTTATTTAATACCCTGAGCACTAGCCTTCAGGACAGAAAATGTGGGTAAATGTTGTGTTTGTGATCCATCCTATAAATAACATTTCATAGAGCAAGTGTGTTCACTGAATTGACTCAATCCCGTTTCCTGACACTGCAATCACGATTCACCAAAGTTATTGTTACGGACAACTTGTAGTAATTTGTTCTTGCTTCATTCTAACCACAAATTGTATGTTCAGATCTCTGTAATAAGTTAGGATTCCCCTGCTGTGTTAATATTAAACAGTGTCCCATTAATAATTACATTTTCTGATCATCAGTATACACCATGATCAAGAGAGGTACTTATAGCTCTGAAATAGCAAGTGGTCTGTATGAGCCAAGACTGTATGATTGAAATCGATGCATTTGCTAGGAAGTAGTAATCCTGAGAAGGACACCACCAACATAGATTCCATGTGCCTGTCTGTTAGTGGCAAACCACAGTGCTGTACAGAAATATCAGCATAATTAATACAATTTGTCTGGCAAAAGCAGGATTTGGATGAGAGCATTTTGAATTGAGAAGATGCAATGAATTCTCTTGACTGGTCACAGCATGGGGGTTCATATGTTTGTGTTGGGCTTGTATGAGTAACATGTTGCTGCTAATGGCCCTGTGGCTGTTTGCAGCATTCTTGATCTGAATCTTCTGAGCACCCACAAGATATTGCATAAAATGGGATCCATCTTCCCATCTATTGGTGTCAATAGCAACATTACCATTAATTTCAGAGAGCAAAGCATTAGGCCTGATTCTTGTGTGATATGTGTTGCCCTCTGTATGAAGTGGCAAATGATAAAACTATTTCTGATTCTTACATAACTTGCATATATTCACTGTTGTCCAGTCAGTTCCTGTGTGCAGAGACAGATTTGACTATGTTTTGCTTTCATATAGCAATGTACAATACATATGGGCACACGTACCTGTGTGCACACACTGGGAAGAGATCCTGTGTATGCTGCAGCTGCTGCTGAGGAGAGGTAATGGTAAGGGTGGTTGCTTATTTCTCCCCAGCCCCACAACTACCACCAACCTTCTCATGGATACTGTTGATTTGATTTTATGATGCTTCCTGCTTCTCTGCCAAAAATTCCCTCCTTCCCTTTCCAATTCCCAAGCCAGAGATGGCTTTTAGGATATGGACAGGGATTCACTACTGATGACATTCTGTAGCAAGGGGGTGTGGCCTCCTTCTGAGACTGATAGGGAGCAACATCCAGTCAAACCCCTGAGGGTGGTCTCGGAGACACCATGACCACTGTGCTGGAAGCAAAGGGGCCAGGACAAAGACAGGAACAAGAGGTGTAAAGAGCAGACCCTCCAGCTCAGTTGGAGGAGAGCAGCCAGAGGGGAAGGACATCTCTCCCCTGGTGCTGGGACCCAAGCCTGAATGCTGCCCTGTGGAGGATTTGCCCAGGCTGCCTACTGGCTGGAGTTTGGAGGACCTGCCAGAGCTACCTGGGCCCTGTGAGCTAGAATTGCTATCTGACCCCTGCAATCTGGAGGAGCTGCCAGAGCTACCTGTCCCTCCAAGCCAGATGAGCTACCTGGACCCTGTGATCTAGAGGAGCTGCCCGATACCAGTGATGCTGAGGGCCAGCTGGGACTGACCCTCATGCTCTACCCTGAGGAAGTGGACTAGGACCTGGACCACAAGTGCATTGGCACAGGGATGGAGGAAGTAGCCTAGGGATAGCTGACCTCAGTCTGGCTGCACTCAAGCCTGAGCACCACTCAGCGAGTTTCATCTGAAGCCCCACTGATCCACTACTAGGGCCCTAGGCTGGGATTCAGTGGAGTCAGGTGGGCCTGTGTCCCCCTTCCCCCCGGCCACCTACACCCTCTGGTGACTTCCCTGTGGCCTGCGAAGCCTCAATTGGCTGTAGCCAGCTCGTTTTGCCTGCCCCACCCTGACCGAGGGCCTGGGGCTACAGACTGTGGAGAGCTAATCTGATGTAGCAAGTGTATCCACACCGGTGCAGCAGTGAGAGGGTGTGGCCTCCCTCTGAGATTGCCAGGGAGGGACAGGCCACTCCTTTACATACTCCTTATGCAAATACACATTTGCATAAGTAGTGGTAGCACATGTGAGCCTTCTTGTGAACAAACACAATCTCATCATTTTTAAATAAGTGGCATGGAAATCTGGTCTGACCCCAGTACCCCAAAGGAATCTCAGTAATTGAGACTCCATGAAGCACACGGAAGTCACTGTGGAATATAGTGCAATGTGTTCAAAAGTGATGACACACAATTGGTATTAATTGTTCCTGAGCTAAAATTAAATGGGAATACACAGGTATAAGACAGGTCAAAGTGTTCACTGACACAAAAGCATAACGCCTATCTATGTGTGAAGTGATCATAGGTATTAAATTGAAAGGCCGCTTTCCTTGCAATCAGGTAGTAGAGCCAAGTAATCCAGTCCCAGCCCATTCCTAATAACAAATTATTATATCATAGGCAAAATATACTAAGGGTAGTTCTACAGTACTCAGTAGAACTTATTGGAAATTGTACCAACTACAGAGAAATACTTTTTTTTTTTTTGGTCAACTATCTAATTCTCTAACAAGTCTACTTACAATGTGTGGTAAAGTCAAGCCAGATGGCTATGGCAGGGTACTTCAGGGCCGATATGTGAGCCCTAGAATGCTTAAAGCCCTCTTCCCTACAGGCAGGAAAGAGGTTTCAGCTGGGGCTGATTAGGCAATTAGGCCACCTGGGGCCAATCAAGGAGCCCCGCCCCAAACACTTAAAAGCCTCCAGTGCAAGCAGGCAGGGGGAGGTAGTAGAGTGAGGAGGAGAGGAAGGAGCTGCTGGAGTATTGGAGAGAGAAGTTTTGAGATAGAGGTTTCTACTGCTGGGGAAGCAGAGCTAAGGAAACCCTGATCCTGGACCCCCCAGCCTACAGGGAGAACAGGTACCCTGCTGGGCCACTGGCACAAACAGGCTAGCTGCCCTCCCCAGTGAGGTTGGGGAGACAGCCCCTCAGGCCTACAGAAAGGCCTGCACCTGCTTGCCCTGGCCAAAGAGAGGGGAAGATCCAAAGACTTATCTGGACTGGGGTGGGACTACCTCAGGCCCCACTGCCTACAGAGACTATTGCCAGTGGGCGAGCGCCAGAAAGGGGGGCTGGCATGCCACAAATAATAAATTCTGAATTCATTTCATTCTCTTTCTACTACAACATTATTCTATTACTCTAACAGTCCTTCAGTCAGTGTCTCTCCATATTAAAGAAGGGCTGGCTAGGAATTCGTCCCCTTGAGTATGAGTAAAAGTGCTCTCTCTTTTTACATGTAACACAATTTGTTAATTGCCATCAGTTTCAGTTAGAGAATACTAAACTGAGATTTAGGCTTTTCTCAGAACAGATATTGCTGTAAGAGATTATTTAAAAAAAATCCTTTAGGTGACTTTCCTTTTTGTCACACTTTGTACCTGCTACACTTTTCATGCCATGTTTATGATAACACAAATGACTGAAATGGAGTTACTCCTGTTTTACACTAGTGTAACTGAGAGTAGAATCATGGCCATTATGTACACTGTCAATCATAAAATATTCTAGCAGGCTAAGGCATAGTATGGAGTGTGTCTTTATAGGTCCACTATGGCATTCCTTAAAGTGGGAATTTTGGGCATTCAAGGAAAGTAGGACAGGGCCAGGTGTGCATTTCTGTATATACAGAAATGTTGTCCCTTCTTTCAGAGAGACATTTTCTTTTTGGAAAAGAAAGAATGAGAGAGGGATTCTGATCTCAGTTATTTCAGATGAATGCTGGCATAACTTTATTGAAGTCAATCCAATTACTTTGGATCCACACCTATGTGAGTGAGGTCAGAATTAGCTGCAGTTTCCTACTTACTGGTTTTCTAAATGATTTTCTAAGATACAGATTCCTTTTTTTGTGATGGCCTGAATATTTCTGTGATCAGGTGGAGAAACCAAGTCTATGGAGATTTAGAATATTGTGGATTCCACTGTATTTCTCATATGAACAATTATTCAATATCCAAAGACATCTCAAACTGAGTTTTATGTTTATAAACCTTTCTATGCAATGAGGTGTATTAGAGATTAAGAAAACACCAAGGTTCCCGAAGTCTGGTTCACATACCTATTCAAAGTTAGCTGATAATTTTTAAATGCATCTGCTCTGTTCCCACTCTTTCATTTACTATTCTTCCCCCCCCCCCTTTTAAAGCTATTTGCTGCTCAGTTCTCTCACTCTAGTAGTCTTGCTTCCCTTTCCAAACCACCACAACAAATCCCATTTTGCCCGGTGATATTCCCATTGCAAGTTCCTGCATTTATACACAGGGCTTGATTCTCATCTTACTTACACCAGTGTAAATCAGGAAATCAGTGGATTTGCACCTGTGTAATGTTGGTATACGTGAGATCAGAGTCAGGCCCACAGTCTCTTTGCTTGGTTGCATTCGTTTTTCTATTCTGATAGTTCACACTCTCAGGATCGCTTTGTCAGAGAAGTATGTAAAAGCAGCCTTTGGTTTATCTGATTGAAAAATCCCTAATCACCTTGCATCTGAGCACCAGAAAAGGAGAAAAACGGGTAATCTTTCTTTGCAAAAGCAAAACAGTTTGGACTTTACCATGGTTTAGGGAGGAGAGGGTTGAGGCACAAATGGACACCTACCAAGAACAAGTAATTAAATTTACACAAATATTTGCCAGAATCTCCAGTCATTTTTTCTTCTTCATATCTGTTTTATTGCACCCTGCCCAGCTTCCCAAATCACCCAGCCTTGCCAGAAAACCAGGAATGTTGAGCAGATGGTGAGGCACAGAAAAGGCTGCAAATCTGAGATTCCTATATGTCAGTATTACCTGGAAAGGCAAAAGGCTAACTTGGAGTCACAAAGATGGAGTTAGAATTCAGGGATACTGTTGGAGGGAACAGCTGGAAGAGGAATCACTTTTTCTTCAGACCTTTAAGTAAAAATTAGAGTTTGTTTTCTGGAAAAAAGCTGAAGATCAGACTGGCTTTTTTGTTTTCTCAACCACCGTTCTTAATAGTATAATGTCTCCACTGTGCATAGATATAACTTTTGTTATTAATCAATGGAATTTAGTATGCATGTAATGTATATCTCTGCATAATTGCAAATCCAACAAAAGAGAAGTTTCTGGATGACCCCCCACCTTTTGATTCTCTTTTGTAATATTTACCCTTGACAATAGAACACTGACTTGAAATAATACAGTGATCGAAACACCCCCACCGATGTGTGTTTGTGTAACCAGGAATTAGTAATGTTTAGGCTGAAGTGTTCCTGTTTTATCACAACACTCCACCATTCCCCCCACTCAGTTCCTAACCCTTCTCCCTCAAATTACAAGACATTATGTGTGATTTGCTTTTGTGCGGATGAGAAAATAAGACTGCCTCTATATAAGAAATCAGAGAAAAACACCACTTATCAGATTCGTCAACCCTTTGTGGTCTTTTATATGCAAAGCTTACCTTGCCCACATACTGAGTATCTGGACCTGTGTACTCCTCCAGCAAGAAAAACTGATTCCACATCCAGCCACGTTTGGTGCGGTGCAGGGTTTCTCCATCATCCTGTGACAACCCCAGCATCCTTCTGTTTTGTGCATATTTGTTAGCCCGTTGGGGGGATGGTGTCATGTGAACCACATGAAGCATACAGGTCCAGAACAGAAATGACAAGCAGTGGCAAGTCCTCATCATTTGCAGCTTTACCAAGGACACTGCTGGGCTTGATGTCTCTCCTGTTTCACCAGAACAAAACTCTTCAAAGGTTGTATTCCACTTTTAAAAGATCTGTAAAATGGACAAATGTTTCTGGGTGAATTGTAATAATGTCTAATTCCGTATACTCTGTTAGAGTATATTGACAGCCTGATTGTTAAAACTGCATTCCTAACTGGCACATGTGGTTGCCACAGCTCCGCTTGCAAATCAGAAAACTGCACACAAAAGACAAGTGCAGCAAACAGGCCACTCATTTGTATAACCACTGGATTTTAGTTTGTTACTGAAGTAATTACACATACAGATTAAGCTCATTTTAAAACCAGGCTCTTGAAGTCTTCGCCAACCTCCTCTTTCTCCCTCTTTTCCCATGTGTATGATTGCATACACAAATAATGATTGAATCAGGTGATATGTTTCTTGGTCTTAAAACTTAATCAGGCTCTGATAATTTAGGTACAATGTTTAGCTGGGTTCTAAATCACAGAGCCACTCCCTAGCTGCTACTGTGATGCTGAGGGAAAGTCTATATAGAAACTAAAATTTCAATTCACTCACTGACATGGCTTACCCTGATTTTGCCCCTACCTGCTACTCTCCACACCTTCCCCTTGTGCACAGTGGTTCCAGAGAAGCTAAGATTTGCGCTGCCCAGGGATGAATGCCTCCTGCATACCCAGTACCAAATCCTGCCTTTGCTTATACAGTGGAACCGCATCAGTTCCTCTGCCAAGGGACCTCCTGCAACAGATAGCTGCAGGTAGGATTTGCTCATAAAGGTTGAAATGCAGTCGGTTCCCTTAACTGGGATGAATTATATTTATTGGATGAATTCTGTAACATTTTTATGCACAAAAATCCCACTGGAGTCATTCTGTATTTGGAGAAAAGCTGATCTGAAAATGTTTCCCTTCCCCTTCGTGGAAATTCTAGTTCAGATGCCCTATGACCTCATTCTCTTCCAGAGGTTGAGCTCTCTATCTGTACTACAACTACCATGTGGCGATATGGTTTTTACTCTTGCTGAAAAGTTGCACTGCATTCTGGGAGTTCTAGGGCAATGATGCATCATGGGAGACATAGTCTGGCTGAGGAACTTGCCCCAAAGAGGAGAATGAGGCATCTCAACTGCAATGAGGCACTGTGACAGCAATTTTGAATCAAAGTTTTTGGTTGTCTTTATTTTTCAGATGCCTGTGTTTTTTGAGGAGAAGTTGAAATGTCCTGCAGAAAGCAGACACTTTTCACAAAACAGTGAATTTAATTGAAAATCAAACTTTCTGTCAACAGTTTCAGTGGAAAATTTGGAGAGCTTAATGTTGAGACAGTTAGACCTGATTCTTTACCACACCTGGCCAGTATAGATCTTTGTATCTGTGGGGAGTCCAGTTTAAGTCAATGAGACTCTGCATGGACACAGGGATCCTGAAACAGGATCAAAGACTTGGTGTATTTTAGTAACTTCAATCAACATTTTATCTAAGAAAGAAGTGAAAGCTTGGAATATTTATCACTCTCTAGCATCGTGTTTTAAAAACAAAAAGAAAACATTTTAATAGGTGTCTAATTTATGCAGAAAATTATAGTTATAATGCAGGAAAATTCTAATTTTCTTCATTTCTTTTTTTAATTGAAGAATCAAAGCACACAGTAAATGAACTCTGATTTGCATAAAATCGTGCATGTACATAGATCTTGGCATAAATTAGAAAACATGTTTTGTTTGAATTCTTTAGGTATAGTCAATATCTAATTTTTCCTTCCTGTTATGCTCCGTATGTTCCTGGCGAGTTCAGAGAACCATGGACGAGCTCTCCTGTGGCTAATTTAACACCTGTATATTCCCAACTTGTTAAGTGAAGAATGTGTCCTTTACTAGATAATGTGTTACCTTATAATTCTGACACACCTGACTCAAATGTAATGCTGTTTGTTTATTAATTTAAAATAGCTTTTTTTAATTTTATTTTACGTGGCAAAACTCAGCTAAGTTTAGTTTTAGTTATCAGCAACTGGAGCTGCTCTGAAAATTTTCAAAGAAATTGTTTCTTATAAGACAATACTAATATGGTGAAACCACAAGTCTGCAAGAAATGTTTCATTTTGATGAAACTTTAATTGGGAAAGTTTCTCCGATCTGGGATGAACTTTTGTTTTGACCAAAAAAAAAACCCCAACCCGCACAGAAAGCAAGACCACATTAGCCAATAGGTCAGTGGATAAAGCACTCACCTGGGAAGTGGGTGATCCAGATTAATCTACCTGCTTTGAAGCAGGGACTTGAGCCTGAATCTCTCACATCCCAGCTGACTACCCTATCCAGTGGCCTATTTGCTAGTTGGGGTGGGTCTCTCTTGTTTTTCACAGAAAAAAAAAAAAAGAAAGTTATTAGTTTCATCCTGATGTAGAACAGGACTTTTTTGAAATTTCAAAAATGTTTTCAGGAAGGGCAAATTGTTTCCTGCCCCCAGCTCCATGAGCAACTCCAAATATTCTACAGTGAAAATATATACTTAAATGTATCTTGATTAAGCAACAAGAATAATATACAACATTTAATTAGTTTCTGATCTAATTTTGGACCAAAGGGATTTGACAAAATCTAGGGAATACATTTTGCCTTCTGCTATTTCCTTCTTACAATGCTAAATTATTTTTTTCATTTGCAGTGTTTTTGTAGTCATGTTGTTCTCAGAATATTAGGGAGACAAGATGGGTGAGGAAATATCTTTTACTGGAGAAAGTTAGTGAAAGAGACACGCTTTCAAACTACACAGAGCTCTTCTTCAGCTTTCCCAGATCCAAAGAAGAGCTCTGTGTAGTTCGAAAGATGGCCTGGAAGTTGGTCCAATAAAAGATATTATCTCGTCTACCTTGTCCTTTTTATTTTTTCATGTCTTTCTCAATATACTTTATTCATATTCATGGAACGTATGGACTTTTCCTATTGTTAATTGAATCCCATACATCCACATATCTGTCAAAGAATCTGCCTTCTGTTTAAGTAGTAGGTTCAAGGCTCCTAATATGGTATTACTATTAATCATTCTTCCCAAAATCCACCTATTATATGCTCAAAAAACCCCAAACAAACAAACAAACAAACAAAAACCCAACACCACACACACTAGGAAGTGGGCATCAGCCAATACACCCTATCTCTAAAGCAGGACCATGGACTGATGGACACATCTAACCCATTCAGATAGCTAGTGTGTAGGCTGAAGTCATCAGCAAGTCCTAGCCATGAGCAAGGTTAAAGGCAGTTATTCTAGGCACTCCTGCAATAAGGAATTCCATCCTGATAAGTAGTAATTTTTTAATAGATGCTATACTAGGAAGACTGTCTGCTCCCACATTTTATTCCAGCCACGGCAGAAGTAAATGACATACTGTGGTGAACTGGTGCTTCCCTTTAGTGAGTGGCTCACTGGGCTTGCTTACTGGACAATAGGCCTTACTTCTACTGTCAGCCAAAGGTGTATTTTTTTTATCTCAAGCAGTAGAGGCCTGTATTTTGGGAGCTAACTCGATTCCCACTGTGTATGATAATACAGTAAATAATATATGGATTATCTGTAGAGTTAGATTTGTTACAATGATGGGATCAGTCCTGTCCCTACTGAAGGCAATGGAAAATTCTCATTGATTTTCAATGAAGCAGTGAGACATCTAAGTTTAAGACAGGAAAGAAAGATTGTGTTTGTTTTTCTTTTGAATTTGTGAAAGGTACTGGGTCCAATACTACAGCATATACTGCAATCTCTGTTGCTGGGGTCTCTCCCTACAATCTATACAGTCCCCCTGTCCATCTAGGATTCCTTTTACACAGTGGAAAACACTTTCTCTCCTTATTTACATACGAGTTGAAGACATTATTTATGACAAGCTTCTCTTATATTAGAAACTTAAATGCATGTGTGGTGACCTAAATCCTTTCCTCATGTTGCAAACCAGTGATACCTTGTGATTTTCAATGGCAGAAAATGAATGCTTTTTACTGTTTTATAGGTCTGTGGAAGTAACCTGAAATCATTACAATCTCCCATTGCAGTGAGTGACTCTGATATCAAAGTCCTAAGGGAGTTCCAGGTAAATTAATTACCTTCATATGAAAGACATAATTCTCCTTAATACATAGAAATTGGGGGGGAAGTATTTCTTAAATCTTTTTTAATGTAAAATATTCTATTTAGATTCTTGAGGTATACTGTGAAATAAGGCCTGCTGTGATCAATAGAAGGGATTTGTTAGCAATGGTGCCAGTTTAAATGTTACTATAGCAATCACCATGGTAATGTATTTAATTAGTACTGCAGTCACTCACAAGCATGATATGCGTCTATTCTAACCTTCGGCAACTTTAAAATAGAGCATGCAGAATAGTTTTTCATTTGTTAACACTGAAATAAAGTTCCCTTCCAAAAGGAAAGATAAAAAGAATGGAAAATAGATGCATAATCATAGTTCAGCATATCTCAGCTGGCTAAACGTAGTGCATGTTTATCTGCAATAGAAGTACTAGACGTTTCTCTCCTAAGTCTTTAAATAAAAACGATGCACTTCTTGTTCTTAAAGGTCCAAAGAACCTACAAAGTTGGGACACCCATTTTATACAGGATGCACTGCAGTGTCACCTGCTTTTGTAGCCCATACTCATGGCTTTGACTTAAATGAAACTACACACATGAGTAAAGCCTGCAGAATTACATCCGACTTGACTTCATGTGCAGTATATGCCAATTTTTTTTCCTAAAATATATAAAGATGGGGAAAATAGTAAAAAGAACTAAAAGGGAAAAGAAATTAGACCATGAAATTTTGTGCAGTAGCACACAAGCATAGCAGCTGTGAACCAGCTCTAATAGCATAAGCAGAATACTTTTGTGAATTTAGGGAGACACAAAAATAGAATTTTAAATAAATGTAATGGTTGTTATCATTGACAGTCAATATTAATGATCCAGTGTTGTACCCAGTGGGGTGAGTGGAAATATTGCCATTGAAGTCCATGGGAACAGGATTTACTGACAAATTATTCCAAATAATCAAAGACAAGATTTTTCAAGTGCTCAGCACCTACAATTGAGGCCAGATTTTATGAGAAGCTCTCATCTATTTAGGTACCTAAACAAGGACCAGATTTTTAAACATGCTCAGCACCAACAGCTCCCTTTGTGACAAGAGCTGATCAGTAATTTTTTAACAAAACAGTTTTTCTTCATGAAATGCCAGTTGATCAAAAACAAAACATTTTGAGAAAGGGAGCGAGGCCTGCCCCAATAGCTAAGTACTCACTTGGGAGATGTAGGGACTTGAACGTGGGCCATACCATCCATTCCTCTCTCTGGCCCAATGGCTATTTAATTATATATACAAAATGGAACAGCTTCAAGAGGAAGGAGTGAGAGTTCTGACCCAGAATTCCTGGTAGGCTGGGGGGTTAGGACTCTCAGCTGGGAAGTGGGAGAACCTGATTCAAGCTCCTGCCCCAACGCAGGCAGAGCAGGGGCTTGATCCTGCGTCTCACACATCCCAGGTTATTCTGTGGGTAAAGGGAATGTCTCATTCTTTAATTGTGGCACTTAGTGGCAGGTTTTCAAAAGAGTTCAGCACCCAATGTACTGATGAACTGTTTTTAAATAACCATCCCCTTATTTTGGTACATTAATGGGAGATGAACTCTTTTTGAAAATCTGCCCCTTATCATGAAAGCGGTGCTGTGTTAAAATATTAGTATGTCTATTGAATTAATGTCTATATCCCCATCTATAGACAAATAAATCTGTGATTATTGGGGTTATTAAAATAAATGTTTATCTTATTGGAATTAGAGAGCATTAGCATTATATTTAAAAATACTGCAAACCCTAGAGACACTTCAGGCAGAGATACTGGGCTATGGAATATGTTGGATTCTGTTTGATTATCCAAGGATACAGACCCTTGGTGTTAGAAAGTCCACCTGGAGAGAACTTGGAGCAGTTCAGTCCCTTCTCCACTGAGCCACTACAGCCCCATATGCAAGTGAAGATGTCAGGTTATGTTGATTTGTGTCTAAATAGTCCCCATGGGTAAGGGCTCTTGTGGCATGAGAGCTGAGATTTAAAGCTGCTGGCCTCTGGCATAATTCCTAGAGGAGTTGGCAGTGAACACACCATCTGCCCGCCCCCCCAGCAGTGAATCCCTTTTGAGGAGTGGGAGGGTGCAGTTTTACCCCACTCCAAGACACTGTTATCGAACAAAGCCCACAGTAGTTACTGACACAGACTTTACAGAGTGCTGCTGTGTGAGAGATGGGGCTCAATTAAGTTAAAAAGAATCATTTAGTGTAACTGTTCTTGAGGCAGCAGCCTGGTGAATCACAAGAGAGAGGCCCTCCATTTTTTTTAAAAGGACCCTTAACTCTCATTAATCATCCTTGTTACAGTGTCATCTTTTCATCAACATGAGAGGAAATAAGAAATGTCCCACTTTTTAAACTCTTAAAGCAAGGCCTTTTGAATATTCTCCTTTGATCTTTTTCGACTCCACAGAGAACATATTTCATTCTTGTCATATAACTAGGCAGTCGTACATTTGTATATCGTACCTTATTTACAAATGCAATAGCTTTCTGGTGTTTACAAAACAGTCTTCAGAAGCAAGCAGAAAAAGAATTGTTTTTATCAAAGGAAGAGGTTCCTTCCCCTATCCCTTTCTTATTGCTTCCTCTTTAGAAATATCTCTTATTTGACATGATAGGTCTTATCACTCATAAGCTGGTAGTCTTCGCTTGGCTATTGATACCCTGCATTATTAAAGGCACTTTTGTGTTTCACAAACATCATAACCTGCTGTCTGCCAAAACACAAAACAGAGCAACATCTAGAGGTAGTAACCACTATTTTCCAGATCTGTCTGTTCCAGTCAGCCTGTGTGTTTGAAGCAGATGATAGTCTATACTTCTATAGCAACATTGCTAATCACTACCAGCCTAAGGGATGTTAAAATGTTACCAAGTCCCCTCCCCCCCATGTTATTTGAATACATAGCAGTTCAGATTTTGACACCTCATTCATCCTCACCTTAGCCTAGTCCTTTTATACCACTTTGGTAATACAAATGTGCCAGAAAGCAGGCCTAATGGGACAGCTGCAGATTCCCACTATCTCCCACCTTCCAGTCTGGGAAATAGATTTGGTGAAGTTGGCTTTATGCTACCCTCTGTGCTGGCTTAGAGTGTGACCAAAGAATCCTAGGTAATTATAGGCCTCTCAGCCTGCCATTGATCCCCCACAAAATAATGGAATAGCTGATAAAGGACTCAGTCAATAAAGAATTAAAGGAGGATAATATAACTAATGCCAATCAACACGCGGTAAGGGAAAATAGATCTTGTCAAACTCACTTGATATCTTTCTTGGTTGAGATTACATTTTTAGTTAATAAAGGTAATAGTGCTGATGTAACATACTTACATTTCTTTAAGACATTTGAACTTGGGACCACATGACATTTTGATTTGGAATCCAGATGAATCCAGTATCAACATGGTACACTTTAAAATGAATAAAAGCTGACTAAATGGCAGGTCTCAATTTGGAATGATAAATGTGGAATCATTGAGAAGGTGTGTTCCTTGTGGGATGGCGTGTATTCCTGTGCTATTTAATATTTTTATCAATGACTTGGGAAAAAAATGCATTAAATTGTTACAGATAAAGTTTGCAGATCACACAAATATTGGGGCAGTGGTAAATAGCGGGAATGACAGTTCATTGATACAGAGTGAGCAATTTGGATTATTTGGTAAACTGGGCCCAAGAGAGCAATATGTTTTTCTGTATGACCAAATGTAAAGTCATTCATCTAGGAACAAAGACTGTAGGTCATACGTACTGGATGGTGGACTGTAGCCTGGGAAGAACAACTCTGGAAAAGACATGTGGACCAATGGTGGATGATCAGTTGAACATAAGCTCCTAATGCAACTCTGTGGCCAAAAGGGCTAATGTGATCACTAGAAGTATAAACAGGGGAATCTGGAGTAGGAATGGGGAGGTTTTGTGACCTCTGTATTTGGCATTGTTGTCCCCGTTACTGAAATAGTGTGTCCGGTTCTGGTGTCCATAATTCAAGATTATTGTTAATAAATTAGAGAAGGTTCAGAGAAGAGCCATGATAATGATTAAAGAATGGAAAACTTGCCCTATAATGAAAGGTGAAAGGAACTCAATATATTTATCTTAAAGAGAAGGTTAAGAGCTGACTTGTTCACAGTCTATAAATTCCTAGATGAGGCTGCACTAAGCTATGCTTGGCGCTGACTTGGCCTCTGGAAGTCCAAGGGGTTGGGATAATGCAACTGTGCAGATAATGTCTCATCTATTATCATAGACATCTGGCACCGCTGAATATTTGACCCTATAGTTCCATTAAAATATCCAACGTATTTTATTGACAGTTACAGCAATAGAGTAGGCAATGTCAATATAACTATCCAGTAGAGATTTTCTGTATACTTTCAAAGTCATTATCATAACTCCCAAATGTGAATTAAATCATCTTCATAATCATTGTTTTCCTGACTTATCACTTGTGCATTTTCTTGGCTTTGTTAAAAACAAGTTACAAAAAGGAAAATTTGTAATAGCCTGCAACTACACCAACGGTAGCTCATAAAAGAAAATTACAGTACCTCAGCAAATCCTTATCACAGACAGTGTTAATAACAGTGCTGTTTGTACTCCTGTGGTACAGGTTGTTTCAGCTTTTCTCACACTCCATTCTGCTGGGTTTTATAATTCAACTGTACAAGTTCAGATGTTTGTTTAAGCTAGTTCCTACTAAAGGTGCCAAATTGATAATTCTGAGCAATGGAGGTCTCTGTTTAGCCACAGGCATAGCCCTGGTCCCACTAGTGCAAGCTTTTTACACTCCCTCATCAATGTCTCACATGCCACAGAGATGGATGACCTTATAAAAACTATATAAAGAGCTATCCTCCAACTCTGGCCAGGTGTGATTAATTCCAGGGGTGAGGCAATACATCAGTCTTCATATCCATTTAATCCTTGGCCTCTCTGCTGAGACTGCATTTAACTGTCCTGATATCTTTTTATGATTTGGACACTTGCTTACTAGCAGCTAGACTGAGATCACTACCTCATTTCATCTAGACCACCAAAGAGCTTCAAATGACAGCTGATAACAAATTTTGGTCATTGACATCCTGGGCCAGATTTGAAGTGGTGACCTAGGGGTGGGAGATTCTATATTTCATGCTGAACTCCCAGCTCAGGTTTTGATTTCCATTGAATTATTATTTAGCTTATGATCTGTTTTATCGACATGAATCCAGAGTACTTTCACTAACAGTATCACTCAAGATTTATCCTGCTCCCTATCTCTCACTGCCCTTCACCATCAAATACAATAAAAAGCGGAGGAAATGAGTGTATTAAATCCTGTTTGTTTTCTCTGACACCCGATACACTTTGGAAAACATAGGGCCACATCCCCTGATGCAGCTGCTTTGCTCGACCTCATGAGGATAATTGAGCCCTAAAACCATCTTAATTCATTCAGAGAATATGAAAGTAAGAATGATCCACCAATGATGAAGAGCACTTACACCACTCAGCATTCTCCCTGGGCTACGTGCATTCACACAACCACTTATTGCCAGCATAGGAGGGAAAAGGGAGCATGGCAGAATTCTGCTGCATCAAACTAATCTTCAGCTATGGTTCTGGTCTCTTGGCTACTCTCAGGGATTGTCTACACTATAGCCACCACAGCAGCACAGCGATGATGTGCTGTAGCATAGGCTCTTCCTACATCAACTGAAGGGTTTTTCTGTCAGTGTAGTTAAGCCACTTCTCCAAGATGCGGTAGCTAAGAAGAATTCTGCCGACTTAGCCGCATCTGCACAAGGGGTTAGGTCTGCCTATAGGGTTCAGAGAGTGAAATTTTGTTTAATTTTTTAAGTGTAGACCTAAACAGGCCTAATGGCCTAAAAGAGCATAGGAGAATTAGCTCTGTACAAAGCAATAGCAGGATCAGGAGAATTCATAGGTAAGCAGTAGTGACAATTTAAGCTGTGTTAAAGTTTCTCTTTCCTTGCTTTCTGTAGGAAGGGATATTTTTATGCGCAATGACTGGGTGAAGTCACTGACCTCTGTGGCATCGTAAACATTTCTACAGCATCAAAACTGTGATGTCAGTATAGAAGTATATGATTACTGGCAGGAGAGAAGCAGTAGATGTATTGAAATGCTTTTACTGCAGCTGTCCCTAATTTGAGCTAAATTGTTCCTAAATCGGGGTCTCCCAGATGAGGATTAAAGAACTTGAATGAACTAACAGGCAGAGAAAATACCATAATCTCTTTTACCTCAATAGTGGATGATATGACATTTTATAATAACTATTGCTATTAGATAATTAGTAATAAATCATAAAGTATATTGAAATATTATTGCCCTGTTTGCTAAGGTTGCTTTAGAGAATTATTAATTCAATAAAGTGAAGGTAATGATATAGTGACACAATCTTAATTATGTAATTTTGGAAAAGTTATAAGACTTAAATCTATAATATTGTTTAATAGTATGCCCTTTAAACTTTCAGTGGAGTAGTAGTGTGGTCTGATTGATATTTGAGTAAATAACGTGTTGTAGAGAAAGTCCATCTTTTTATGTGCATGCACATGTTATCTGTAAGAATAATTAGAAAGTAAGAGTGGAAAAGGCCAAAGAGAAAGTAATTCCAATATTTTAGTTGAAAGTCAAGCTGGTTGAAACTTTTAATGAGAAACAGGGTCAATTTTTTCACAGAACTTTTTCCAAAAAAAAAAAATAATTACATTCCTACTTGACACAAAGCAACAGAAAGTAGAAAATTAAGAAAATTGAACCCAATACACCATCTCAAATATGGAACTGTGTCTAGATATTTATTGCAGCAGTCTGATGGTGTGCTGAAAAAGCCTAGGAACCCAAAATGCAAGTTAAGGATCAAATATAGGCCTTTTATTTCCATGCTTTGGTTGTTTCTGTCACATTAGGGTGAAGGCTTGAAGTAAATGGGAGCATGAACTCCTTCCTCACTTGGCTCTTAGTTTTAATTATTAAATTCTAACTTCATTTTATTTTTTTTCTGTCCAAATGGCTATTTATTTTACAATGACAAGTATTTACCTTTTGAATTGAATTTATATATATTGGTCTGGAAGGTAAAAATGTTTAAAATATTTCCCCATTTATATTCCCTTGATGCTCTTATTTTGAAATATCATATCATTGCAAAAATCAAGATCTGCTACTTTTTCATTTTTTACAGTTACTAATATTTTAAAATATTTCATAGATAATGTAGTCAGAACACTAAGTGGCAAAAGCATGTCTATTTTTATACAGTGCACAAATTGTGTGCATTATGATTACATTTTTACAAGAAACTGTTATGAAAACACATGTTTTATTCACTCTGTTTTCCACTGTCGTTAAATAGTATCTCAGGAAAACTTAGATGCCTGTATAATTTTTTGGTGCTCAGAATACACTGAGGTTTCTTACAATTAAGTACTAGATATATGCTATCCAAAAGAGGGAGCCATAGCATTATGCTTTATTTTTTCCATTTTATGTGCCAGTAGACATACATAAGTTTTTCATTGTATTTTCAATGTAAACATGCATTGTACTTTGCCATTTTTGTTCTTATGTATTTATATACATCAAGAACACAGTACTAATAATTTAACCAGTTAATTGATATAGTAATTTGAACTAAACCTGTGTGTTAGGAGGGCTTTCTAAGATTCTTGACTCTGCCTGACTTCTTATGTGACTTTAAACGTGTCATTTTGCCTATCTCTCCTCAGTTCCCTTTCTACACAAACCAAAATGTCTGCCTTTTAGGAATACAATAGAGCGGTAGATAAATGTATCGTACTTTCCTAATTTCTTCAGGAGACTGCCTTTGTTCCCTCCCTAAAGCTACTCCTACTTTCAATGAGCTCCAGGAGATGCCTATAAATAAGAAGGGGAATCCTGCAGCTTTTTGGTGGCAGAGCAGATGGTGTTGGGTTGGACCCCTGAGTAGTCAGATTGAACATTCAAGTAAACTTAGAGTTTCGTTGCCCCTTTTTGAAATCTGATGAACTAGGATATAGGTTTGGCTTGCAAATTCCTTTGAGAAGCGCAAACTGGCTTGTTTGTACATCACCATTCCTGATGCTCTTACATATCATTTTAAAGGTATTCTGTAGTGCACAAACAAGAAAGTTATATAACCATGGTATTACACAGTAGCTAAGTTAAAGGGGAAAATGAGTCCAAACCAAAACCTCAATTTGTAAAACCTTTAAATCTAGGCAATAATTTCATAGAGACCCAGATCTAGATCTAAGTACAATTTTTTTGAAATTTGCACATAAAGTCAAATTATCTAGTGTCAAATTTATATATCACAGCCCTATGCAATGGGCTTTATTGAATAGCGTACTGTGCCTCCTTGTTATTATTTAGCAATAGAGATTGAAATAAGAACTTATGTACATGGTACAAATCTTGTACTTTTTTCATTAATATTAATTTAAAGTTTCTAATTGTCATCTGGGGTGGATAAGAGGAATATGATGGGGTGTGCAGCCAGGTTAACAAGGGCCTTAGAGGCTAATTAGATTACCTGGTGTTACCTGAGAGAGCAAGAGCCAGGTTTAATTGAGAGTGAATCCCAGGTGAGGAAGGGCTGGGATAGTGCTATAAAGCCAGGAAGCCGAAAGCAAAAAGGGGACTGTAGAGGAAGGAGTATGCTGTCACACCCTAGGATGAAGTTAAAGAAGTTATGTGTTGGATAAATGGACTATAAATTGGATAGAGAACTGGCTAGAGCATAGGGCTCAATGAGTAGTGATCAATGGCTCCATGTCTAGCTGGCAGCTGGTCACAAGTAGAGTGCCCCAGTGGTCCATCCTGGGGCTGGTTTTGTTAAACATTTTCATTAATGATCTGGAGGATGGGGTAGATTGCACTCTCAGCAAGTTTGCAGATGACACTAAGCTAGGGGGAATGGTAGATAACTTGGAAGGGAGGGAGAGGATACAGAAGGACCTAAATAAATTGGAGGATTGGGCCAAAATAAATCTGATGAGGTTTAACAAGGACAAGTGCAGAGTCCTGCACTTAGGACGGAAGAATCCCATGCACAGCTACAGACTGGGGACTGATGAGTTAGGCAGCAGTTCTGCACAAAAGGATCTGGGGGTTACAGTGGATAAGAAGTTGGATATGAGTCAGCAGTGTGCCTTGGTTGGCAAGAAGGCTAATGGCATATTGGGCTGCATTAGTAAGAGCATTGCCAGCAGATCGCAGGAAGTGATTACCACTCTATTTGGCATTGGTGAGGCCACATTTGGAGTATTGTGTCCAGTTTTGGGCCCCCACTACAAAAAGGATGTGAACAAGTTGGAGAGAGTCCAGCAGAAGGCACCAAAAATGATAAGGGGGCTGGAGCACAAGACTTATGAGGAGAGGCTGAAGGAACTAGGCCTTTTTAGTCTGCAGAAGAGAAGAATGAGGGTGGATTTGATAGCAGCCTTTAACTACCTGAAAGTGGGTTCCAGGGAGGATGAAGCTAGGCTGTTTTCAATGGTGGCAGATGACAGAACAAGGAGCAACGGTCTCAAGTTGCAGTGGGGGAGGTCTAGGTTGGACATTAGGAAAAAGTTTTTCACTAGGAAGGTGGTGAAGCATTAAAATGGGTTACCTAGGGAGGTGGTGGCATCTCCATCTTTAGAGGTTTTTAAACTGTGGCTTGACAAAACCCTGGCTGGGATTATTTAGCTGAGGTTAGTCCTGCTTTGAGCAGGGGGTTGGAATAGATTATCTCCTGAGGTCCCTTCCAACTCTACTATTCTATAATTCTATGACCTTCATTGGTGGAGGGGATGGAGTGGGTGGGCTGTCATTGGGGATGGTGACACATGTCATCAGTCCTCTAGTCGAGTGTACCTCACCAAGAAAAGATATTAATCCCCCTAGCTTTACACCTTTCCATTTATGGGGAGGATGCTACAGCCTGGGAAGAGTCCCTGAAGGTGGAGCTTCACTGCCAGGCAGGTAAGACATCCCTTCCAGGAGTCCAAACCAATGCAGAAATGCATGGGGGTTACAGACATGGTCTTGGCTTCCTACAGATGCACCAAGTTTTGGCTGGGGTCCTCCAACCTTTTCTTGGGTGAAGGCAGAAGCCTTGTCTCCTTCCCTGTAGGACAATGTGAGAGATCCCTATGAGGAAATACTTGCAGAAATTTCCCCCACTGGGCTCATTCCTTTGCCCTTTATTGTAGGATGGTCCTATGTGTGGAAGCTCTCCTAATTATTTTACCTCTATAGAATGGATTATACCACTGAATTAACTGTTTCGGCATAGCACCCGATTTGTTTCATCACCACTCATACCACTGTCTCCAATATCTCATGGTGTGGCTTCTATTAGTGTGTTCCATTATATATTTCAGGTGTATGTGTCACATAGGCTACTGAAACAATCGAGAGTTTTTTCTCATTTCCTTCTTAACTTATTATGCATTTATTTATTTGTTTTCCTGTGCGTATTATCATAGCCCCTAAGACACCGAAGTCCAGAACCATGACCCCGTTGTGCTATGTGCTGAACAAACACAGAAGAAAAACACAATAACTGCTGCAAAAAGCTCATGATCTAAGAATAAGACAAGAGATTGATATGAACAGACAGGGCAATACAAAGGAACAATGAGACAACATTAATCAGCATGATAAGCTGTTGTTTCTCTGCACACCATCAGGCTCACTGTTGTCAAGTTTTTGTAGGCATCACGGTGAAGAAGAGTTTTTGAGAAGGGGTTCAGAGGAACAGAAGATAGTTAATGAGGCAGCTTTGTGGAGGTTTATGGGGACCGCCTCCCAAACGTTTGTGACATAATAGGAGAAAGCACCAAGATATTTATTTGAAAATGTAATAAGTGGGCAATGGAGGCTGACACCATGGGCAAAACTGGAGGTGATCATTGACAATTCGATAATGAATGAGCTGATAGGTCATTGAAAGTGAAAAGAAGTAGCTTATATTTGATGCAGTAGAGAAAGAGGAGGCAGTGGAGGAATTGAAAGAGAGGGGTAACATAGTCCAAGTGACTTGTGTGTCCATAAGGTGTTTGTTTCTCCATGGGGACCAGGGGCATATTCTTTGAGCAGCACTTGTGAAGGTTCCTGTTTGCCTCTTTGTCACACTGTCACTGGGTTATTCACATCCCAAGAGGGAAATGGCTTTGCTGTCCAGTTGTACTAGCTCTTCTACATTATCTTCTTGAGACCTTTATCTGAAAACACGTGTTCAGAAATCCCATGCCACAAAGATAAATTTCATATGATGAATCACTGTTTCACTAAGGAAATCTCAACACAAAGAATTTGCTGAAGCTGTAATGGTCCTTTAAGCTGCTGTGATCAATATGTGTGACATACTGAACGTTTCATGGACATATCTGCAATGTGTGTTCATATGAGCTCATTAATGTATTCCTCTGGTTCTTTCTACACTTTGACAAACCACACCCATGGCTTTCATGAATGAAGCATACATTCCTTTCCTTCTGCTATGTGGAAGTTAATTTAATTAATTTTAAGATTACATTATCGACCACTATTAAGTCATCATTAAATGAGGATGTTTATCACTAGAAATTCTTATTTCTTTCTTTGCCTTCGGCTATCCCTCAGGTATTATCCTTTTGAGAACTTCTACTTCTGCAAGTTTTGGGGAAGGAAATAAGCAAGTACATTTTGAACAATGGCTTATAAGTGTTTATGTTCACATTGTAACTCTTATTGCATAGCAGACATGCTTTATCTGAAACTTTCCTCTTTTGGATGCTCTTCTCTGTTGAAAGCTGCAAAATCTCTCTTTTTTTTTTTTAGTGCTATTTTGCTTCTTTTTATGTAGATGTTTTTTCCTGTTATTCAATATTACATGACGCCAATCATTTCTTTCACTGACTGGTTCATAACTTTAAATTTACCATGTATATTAACTCCTGAAGAACTTGGTCATTCAGTGTAACTAGATCTTTTCACCGTTGGTGGAGTAATACCTGGGATTTCCTCATAATTTAAAATAAATTTAGAATATGTCTTTGGTGCAACTGATTTAATGAAACAAATCTTCAAATTATTCTAGTTTATTACTTTTATTATGATTATCTGAGATAAAACCTGAATTATACATTTAATCACTCGTAATTTTTTTACAAATTTTATTCTCTAATAGAACTTGTAGGTTCTTTTTCAAAGCCCATTAAAGTCAGTGGAAAGCCACCTACTGACATCAGTGTTTTCAGGGTTGGAACCTTATTGTATTTGTGTAATTTTCAATAGTGTCTTCCTTTACCTAGCATTGCCTCAGTATATCTTTTAATGAAATGTATTGTTTCAAGATGATGTATTTTTTTTTAACAAAACTCACATCAGTGGCTTCATTGTCCAGCTACATCTAAAGAAGGACAGGTGACACTTGATATGGTTTTATCAGGTTTTAACTTTATTATTAGATTGCTGGGTCTACCCAGCAGATAAAAGTATACATTGCAGGTAACCCCATGATCATTAAATATCTACCTGGGGGACTTCCCTCCACTTTTCCACCCAGATCCCCCAGCCAAACTGTTGCTAGGAGCTTATCTTCCCCTCCTTGAATGGGGACTAAAGTGGGCTATAAAGAAGAGAGGTTCGCTCCCTGCCGTGCCACTCATAGGAGCCTAGAACCGCCCTGCCCCCACCCCGCTCCTTTAACATACACTTCTTTTTAAAGTCCTTTACCAAAGCATTTATCTGGTCATTGTATCCCTTCTGTGACAGGAGGCTATCAGCAGTACCCGAATCACTGACATTTTTGCAACCTGGAGATGGCTGCAGGCCCAGCTGAGGGCAATTATGCATTGTCTGGTAGGGGATTGTGAGCACCTGGGTGACAATCACTGGTTAAACTGGGTAATTGGGGGTGGGGGTGGGGGAGAGACTATAAGGAGAGGAAACAGGAAGCAAAATCAGGCTGGGAGGGAGTTCAAAAGGAGTTCAGAAGGAAACGCAAAGGGTGAGCCTGAGCTGGAGAGTAAGGGCTGCTAGGAAGCTCTTTCTTCCTATAATCCTGTTGTTGTGATATAAGAGTGAAACAAATGTACACCTTGGTGAGAGATAAAAAGGTCAGTGTCTGTTTATGATTGTGGAACCACCTGAACTGGCCAGGCAGTGAGGTTCACCATGTAGTGATGTAGTTGGCCTGTGACTCCTTCCTGATGGAGTACTGGCACTGGACATCTGCCCCACGCTCACATAATGAGTTGTGATATAATGGTCCCACTCCCTTTTCTACTCACTATAACAAAGCCCTCTCTGAACCTGCTATGGAGAAGGAGGGGAACCACTCCACATAGGGCAATCTGGTGGTGTAGGAAAAATTCCTTCCCAACACTAGCAGGTTCTGCCCAAACCTAGTATTTTGCAACCTCCCAAGTGGAGGGAAGGTGAGTGCTGAACTGGGGAAAAGGACCTTTTCCTCAACTCCCCAGCCCTTCTGGAATCTGGGGGTATGAGTCAGCATTGCCAGGCTAACCCATTCCTCTTTTGCAACAGCGTCAATCCTATCCACCATTTCCCCTGCCCATAAAGTGCTATTCCCCTTCCCTTGGCAAACTGGACAATGCCCCTCTTCCTGCTTGAGATGCTGTGAAGTCATTTTCTTCTTTCTTCATCAAGGCTTTTATTTGTGATGTATTAATTTATGTGAATTTTCAGATATAAAGTGTTTAAATCATTGCTAAATCTAGATCTCTTAACAATCTCTCCTTCCAGCTGGAGTTATTAATACAACAAATTATCTTGTCAGTTTTTTTTATCAGAGATCTGTTAGGCTTCCAAATTCACATATTTTATTTTTAGTTTCTGCTCATGTGTATCTATTGTCTTGCTTTATTGCTGTATGTAAGTACAGCTGATTACTTTTACATGCTATTTTTTTTTCTTAGTGCACTGTATTTGTGACATCTTGTAAAACTGTATCCAGATTATTTCTTGCATCCTCAGTTTGAAAAATGAATGTGCTGTAACTTGAATGTGCTATGAATGTGTTCCTTCTCCCACCATATACAGGACCAATGAATTCTTAAACCTCTCTGGATTTTCCTTTTACTCACTAGTTCAGGAAATCAGAAATCAGTATTTGAACTTCTTTCTTTATTCAGCATTGTCCTTGTGAAGTTTAATTTCCAAGAAGCATTTAGTTGTTCCATTTTGTTTGAGCAACTGTGGGTGGCTAAAAGGGGCTGTTTAATTGTATAATCAGGTATTAGAAAAGGTGCCCAGTATTTGCCATATATATATTGTACAAATGAACATTTTGTTTTGTTGTGTGACTTGGGCAAGTAACTTAATCTTCCTGGGTGAAATTCACTTCATCTGCACGGAGCCTGAGTGATTGAGTGCTGTGTGGGTGGAATGTGCAAGGGTTGGAGACATAAAATCCCAACCACCTAACTTTGGGCCTGGCTGCAAGGCTGTTATGCACCTCCCTTCTGTTCTGCTACAGCTACCATTCCAGCCTATGGCCTGTAATACCAGTCACCCACCCTCCGTCCCATTTGTACATTGTCTTAAGGATATTTCATCAACATCAGCCCTCTGCTCCTTGGGTGAATTTCACTCTTCGTGTCTTGTTTTGGGCTTCATCCAAAGCTCCAGGAAATCAATGGGAATCTTTCAATTGATTTAAATAGGCTTTTTGGATCAGGTCCTTTATCCTCATTAGTAAGGGGGAGAGGATGATAATGTGTATCTACTGTAAACAGTCCTGATCCAAAGTCTATTGAAGGCCATGGAAAGAGCTCTTTAGAAATCATTGAGCTTTGGACCTGGCCTTAAGTGCATTATTATTATTTATCTATTGCCAGTTGCTTATTCTTTACTGTTAACACAAAACACTTTCAAATGTAACATTCTATCATGTTACAAATTTTTAAAGATATCAATTTACTTGAAGTAATGTGGCACGTACTATCTTTTAAATTTGATCACCGTGGGATGATACCATATCATTATAGTGATATCCAGTACAATGAAGTGATTCTGTTTTTCTAATTAAAATGATTTTTTTGTTTTAAGAAAGTAGTTCTACAATTTCTCTTTTCCACTGTGATTTCAATGTCCTTATTCTGTACTTATTCAGGAAAACCTCCCATTGAGTTGAAAGGGTATTTATTTCTGGATAAAGCATAACGACTGTAGGATTTGGCCCTATTTGTACATTTCTGTGGAAACAGTGAGTAACAGCAAATGTGTTATCAAAATGTGATAACATATTTCTACCTGTCATATTCTTATACCAGGCTTGATTTTGTTCCAATTGAAATCAATGCAAAACTTCTATTGATTTCAGTGGTGCAGAATGATGTCACACAGCTAATAAAATTATTCTTGATCTTAACTCTTTACATGTTTTGTCGTTATGTTTGGATTTCATCCTGCCATTTAAATCTAGGAATTAGCTGCCAATGTTGCATTTGTGCGTTTCCCCCTTACAGTTAGCGAGACGTAGCAAAACTATTTTTGACCATCTTTATTCTGAATGAAAGCCTCCACTCCCAGGGCCTTTCCACAACCCCACCCTCATTTAATGTCACTAGTTTTCCCAGCACTCAATACAGGTACACTTAGGCAGTTCCAAGAGTCAGCTACTAGAAAGTGTTACCTCCGATAGGTGAAAATACTAACTCTGATTTCAAATTACTGTGGTGGAGTTGCCACATGGGCACACCTGCTGTATCTCAGGGTTTCAACCTTGTGGGGGCGGGGGGATCTCAGGGCATCAGAGTTACACCATTCTAACAGAAATGGGCTGTTTGGCTTTATTTCCCAATGTATAAAAATCAATAATTTTTGATTTCAAGAAAGGGCAATGACTTTTATATTAGAGGATTAGAGTAACATTATTTTTCACCAGGCAGTTATTCTCAGTAGGAATAAATGTCACATGGTAGAAGCTTGCTAATCTAGCCTTTGATAAACCGTGCTCTTTATAACAAAAAAAACCTGGTGATCCTCCCCCTGCACACACACACACCTCCAGCTCTCAGCAAAGATTTAATAGCAGATGCTATAATTATGTTTCATATTGCTCAGACTTCACTATTTACAAAATAAGCTTTATAAGCCATATGTGCCTGTTCCTAAATGGCACAATATTTAGGCAGTATACTGACCCAGGCAGAGCTCAGTAAAGCGCAGTCCCTCCCTGAGTTCCTGGATATGTAGGGTTTGTATGTACAGCCTACTCCCCATTGTGCATGTGGCCTACTGTAGTTGGTGGGGAGGTCAGCTGACAGGCATAGGCATGAACACAGTATATTTTCAATAGCAGGGATGGCCAAACCATGGCTCATGAGCTGCACGCGGCTATTTTACAATTAAAGTGCAGCTCACAGAATCCCTCATGTCCCCTCTCCCCCTGCAGTCTCCACATACGGGGGTGGGGAGCTTGTGACTTCTACCCTGCAGTGTGTGTGTGTGTGTGTGTGTGTGTGTGTGTGTGTGTGTGTGTGTGTGGGAAGAGGGGGTACCGCTAGAGGCTTCTGCCCAACTGGGAGGGGGATCTCAGGGATTCAGTGCCATGGGGCACACCTGCTGTGGCTCAGGGCTTCAGCCCTGCAGGGAAGAGGGGATCTCAGGGCATCAGCAGGAGTGTGGCTGAAGCCCTGTCAGGCATGTTCTGTGGGGCAGAAGCCCCGAGCCCCATCAGAGGGCTGAAGCCCCGAGGACCAGCAGGCACACCCTGGCTTTCAAACTTCTGAAGATTGTTGTATGCAGCTCAGAGGGTCAGTAAGTTTGGCCACTCTTGGTCTATAGCAAGCGTGACTTTTCACAATGATGTCAGGTTATTCTCCTCACTGACATTTTCTTTTAATGATTTTTTTTAATGTATGGTTGCACTTCTGTTTAACCTTTGCATATTTTTTATTTAGTTTTATTTGGATTTGTTTTACAAGTAGTTTTAGAGAATGTTAAGCAGATGAATAGTGAACATCTGCTAACACAAAGGTGCCGAGCAGTGAAAGGCAACAGTTGTTGCTTACTGAATTTTGAAAGACATAAGCAGAGGGCTTCAGGAGCGTTTGCTAGACTTTATGAATATGGTAGTAGGTGAAATCTCATCATTTCCACTATCAGGCACAGTAATTTATAATAAAAATGAGATTCTATCTTGGAAAAAAGAATTATTCAGTTTTATATATTCTACTATTCTTTCACAGAGAAATTTTGCCATATTTGCAGAAATGTCCCTATTTTCAAAGCAAAAATTGCTTCTTTTTATTTGCTTATAATAGTAACAATCTGCCTTTTTGTAGAAGACTGAAAAATTGGGGTGGGACCATAAACAAATTTATTTTCTGTGAAACTGCTGAACGTATCCTGTTTACACTAGTTTTGCCACATGTGCAAGAAAGATGGGGTTTGAAGGCTTGAGAGATGGGGCATGTATGTGCACAACTCTGATAACTACTTATTAAGGATTCTGCCTCCTGTATTTATTCATTCATTCATTAAAATGTTTTTTATATCTTTGACTGAGGAATGTGGCACCTAAGCAAATAACTGTTGGTAAATGCAGATGGTAGTGGATAGTTCTTTATTATTAATACCTATAATCCTCTATTTATCTGCAGAATTAAAAATAGTATAATATGGGAGAGTGGCCTTAACAGCTTCCTACACAATCCAGCATGCCTCAATCTTGATCTGTGTGGACCAGCTTTAGAAGTAAGAGAGCATGCCTATTCGTGTTTTGATCTCTGCTGATATTCCCACAGCCTAGTGGTGTGTTTAGTCATGGAAACATTTGTCAAGTTGGAACACACCTAACATCACCTCCCTTGTTTTTATGACCAACAAAAATCTAACTGCAATTAATTGGGAGGGATTAGAAAAAAATAAAATAAACCACAGTTTAAAAAAACCCCTTCTATAGGTTACTAGACTTCCTCCCTTCTTCCCTTGAGCACTGAAAGACTAAAGGTTGCCTTGGTCATTTGATCAAACTTGTATTCCAGTTTTAAAAGGGCATTTCTGTGGAAAATAACAGAGGTTTTTGGCTCTGGCTGCACAAAGGTTGCCTGAGTGGTCCCTTGAGGAGAAGTGAAACAAACCCACCTGTTCTCCCCATGAAGATGAGGGTGTTCACGTTTCTCCAGATAGGGTTTTAGCAAGCACCTGGTATTGAGAGAGAATTGTATGGGATTGGAAAATTAATGGATGCTTATCTCTGAAACTTTTTAAGTCCCATTCAAGTTGCATGATAGTCCTTTAGAACTTGAGTCACTGGTACCTCTCCCAGGAAATAGAAGCTTCAGAACTAACCTGTTGGCTGGAGTAGATGATGTGCTGGGGTTAGCGAGTTACGGTATATGGTAGATTCAATCTGATTATTGATCAGGCGATATGGCATGATGGATACAGCACTGATCTGGCAGATTCTAGCTCCAGCTCTAGCACTGGTCTGATGGATGATTTTTGACAAGTCACCTCTGTGAGTTAATTTTTGTGATGGTGGTTTCCAGAACTGCAAGCCACTCTGTCACCGCCCCAGCAAGTAAAAGCTTTGCTGTTTCTCAGCTAGGTGTTTGCTCCCTGACACACAGTCTTGTCTGCCTTGCCAGCAAACTCTTCAGGACTCTGTCCCTTTTAACTTGTCTGGAAATAAGTCAGTGAACTCCAATTCACAAATTCCCCAGAAATCTGTTTGCAGTGCTAAGCCCCTGTGTTGGTAGCACACACAAAACCTTATCAAACTTACAGAACCCTTAAAGACACTGTACACAGCAGTTTATTAACTGGAATTGCCAAAACTTCCACTTCAAACAAAGCATTTAGTTGGTTTATCATAAAAGTAAAAAAATCTTATTAACAAAAGGGGCGTAAGATTAACTGATACCCAATAGAAAGAATATAGATAAAAATTATTACAAGCAAACAAAAGTCAAACATGCTTCTCAGACTAAAACTTAACTTATTCAGCTATGGTTGTTGTTCAAGATGGTTTCACTACTTAAAGCAATCTCTCGCTCTCTCTTTCTGTTTCTTTATGCTCCAGTAAATTTATAAATTTATTCTTCTGAATGGTTTATCCAGATAATATTCTTTTTCCGTGCTGGGTGTGGATACCATGGTGTCTGGTGTAGACTCCATGTGGTTCCTCCCCAGCTGGTGATTTGGTTACATTGCAAATCATCTCTTCCTACAACTTCCTATGCAAACAAATTACCCATTTGGTCACAATTTGGTCACACCTATTGACCTCTTTCATTTGGCTGGAGAAAATGGGATTATCGGCTCCCCCAGATGTGCCTGGCTTAAACACATTTTAGTCTCATGTTGCCAGCACATCTGTAAAGTTCTTTGTGGGTTAATCATGCATACATCATGCAAGAATATTAATGATCAGTGAATTAGTTTACAAATGATACACATTTTGGGTAAAAATCATGAAAACCGTGTGCCATCTGGCACTGGGGAGCTCTTAGGAACACAGTTTCCCCATCCATGATGTGTGGATCATGATTCTGACCACCTTTGTAAAGTGCTTTGAGATCTACTGATGAAAAAAGCTCTATCAGAGCTAGGTATTATTATTGACTGTTTTATTAATCTTTTAAAGTTTCTCCATCTGCATTGATACTCTGTGCAGAGCAGCTATTTCCCTGGGATTTCCTCTTTGACACTGATTAGTCTGGCCCTGATGCTCAAGATTGCACACCTGAGGTAGCTAACAGATTTTTCCTTTAGCCCAAAACATCTCACCTTAGATGATACTGGCTAAGATATATTCCATAGGGATCTTGTCATGCCAGGGGATGCGTGGTTTACATGCTATGCATAGATTAAAACATATATTTTTACCACACTCACTGGAAATTCAGGGTTGATTTCTTTCCTACTAGCTGCTCAGGCTGACTAGCATGAAATTTAATTTGTGCTAATCAACTTGAGGTGAGGGGAGCAGAAAATTAATTTGACTCATTTATTTTCCATTTTACAGCGATCTCTCCCTACTTATATCCCTTAATAGAATAAGTTTTATATAGTAGCTTTCATGCTTTACAAATCAGAAGCTGAAGCACTACTGATTCAAATACTGTGTGGGCAAACTGGGTAGCTGTTATGCTTTCAGCAGTGGCTCACTTAGCCCCTGCAGTAGTTCAGCATTCCATAGCATTGCACCAAAATCAGGTCTAGATTGAGGTATTCCGGGACTATAGGTACATGACAATTTGAGGCCTCCTGCGACTTCACCCCTGCAGACCTGCTCTCAAAACCTTGGAGTGGCAGTAGGAAGGTTCCTAGTGTCCTTCCCGGGAGTCAATGGCATGTTACTCCCATGTTCCCTTAGGAGAGTCATCGGAGCCCCTTCTTCACTTGTGAATGGAAGAGATGGGCCTCTTAGTATTTACTGAAGTATCCTGGATGTTTATGTTTGGGTGGGTGAGGAAGGGCTAACACGCTCTTCTCCTCCTCCCATATGCAGAGTCCCCTGCAGGGACACTGCTGGCAGGGCCCACCAAGGCAGTCGATCTTGGAGATAACACCCTACTAAGATGTGTGGGTCAGTTCACACTTCTCAGAGCTGTTGTTTCAGGCTGTCTGCAGCCTAGGCAGACACTGCATTGGTTACACTTGGTTCATGTTTTTTAAGATTTTCTTCAAAACCATGAAGCAAGAAATGTACATCAAAAAAAAAAAAAGAAAGGTGAAACTCTCATTTTTTGTCATGAGAACTAGGACTTTAGGCTTGGGCCTATACTGTTTAGGCCTTAATTCAGCCCCAGCCAAAGTGTAAACTTTGGGCATAAATACTGTTTTTGGTGAAGAATTTAAAAACTATGCAGATGCCTATATCACTGTTCTCCAGATGCTAAGACGTGCTTAGGATCATCACCATTCACATTTTGTCTTCATAACTTGAGAGCATCAATATCATGATCCTGCCATCCATTGAAGTGCAGCTTTGCAAGGAGTTAAAGCTAGCCTATAACCTGTGCTTGGGGAACTCTTGGGTAAATCTCCCCCTAAAAGTAAATTTACAAACAAACCATTTACAAATCAAAGGGTTTCAGGGACATCGATTGTTTCTAGAATTAGTGTGTCCATTTTGCCACCAAAAAATTTGAGTAGCATGTATAGTATAGGGCTTCTAACTAGTGTGTAGGCTCTCATTGGGAACATATTTGCATTGAAAAGTAGACATTAATTTGTTTCGTGTAAAAGGGGAAAGTAGAAATGACTAGAGACAATGGTGTTGGCAATGGTTTCCACTCATCTGCCAACAGTTTTCAGCCCTGATCTGTAGCAACTTTGATAGTCCATTCCTGAGCAGTTCTTTATTTGGATTCATCTTTGAAGAATTACGTCAAATTGTGTAGTATTTTGGTGATGTGCTAATGCCTGCTAGTTCTTAGGATGTGCCATCAGTCAGGCTCAATCGCTGATCTCCAGATGGGAAAGGCTAGTTCACTGATGTGTGTATAGATTGGTGGTTATTATGTGATGCAGGGCATAGGCGGAGGCTAGACATACTGTAGTGCTGGTTAGGTTTTGTGAATATTCTTGAATGGCATATTTAACTTAATGTTAATTAATATTTTAATGAATGACAAAGGGTGCCTAGAACCCAGGATGTGGTGCTGACAAGCCCCTTCTCATCTTCCGTTCAATCCTCAGGGATACTTCTGCTTTAATGTGATTATTCAATAATAGCAAAAGTTCTTAAACTGTGGTCTTTTGGCCCTTGGTGGGTCATGGAGCACTTGCAGGTGCCTTGCAGAAAGCTACCTGGTCATGTGTAGCTGGTGCTCCCCATCCTTACTTCCAAGTCCTAAATCACATTAAAAGGCAGCTAAAAGTTCATTAAATACTTTTACTGATATTCCTTTGCCATGTCGGCAGTTGTGTATTTGCTGAAGAAATGTTGTGAACCCATGAATGGGAAGGGGAGGTACCTATGAGATTGTGAATGGAAGGGTAGGTGGTGCCTGAGGCAATCTCTGTAATAAAATGTTATCCACACTGTGAAAATGTTTGAGAACCACGGTTTTAAAGTGACGCGTGTTCCTTGTCCTGTTATTAATAATAATAATAATAGATATCTGGCTCTTATGTTGCACACTATGCCCATAGAGATAAAAGTGTTTTATAAAAGAAGTAAATATCATATCGCCATCTCCCAAAGATGAGGACAAATTTGCACATAGCCTTGCCACTGCCTTGATGTATAACTTGGAATCCACTAGGCCACACTGCCTTCTATAGAAAAGATATAAATGTCATCCAAAAATGTGTCTTAGTCATGAAACGTGAGGTGTGTGATACAGATTGTAAATGCTTTGGGGGTAGAGAACCATCTCTTTGTTCTGTGCCTAGCACAATAGTATTTTGCTCAATGATTTGGGGTCATCCCACAATATAGATTCTAGATAATAATAATAAAATAATTATAATTATAAAGGAGCAGAAATAAGCATTAATTCTCTAGCATTTCTAATTTCCTTCTGGCCCATATAACCTTTGGAATTTTTAAATTTTATTTTTATGCATAAAGAAATAAAGCTTAGACCTATTGCAGACATTGAAAGAAAGGGGGAAAATATCTTCTCACAATGTGATACGTCTTATAACTCCATGGGACAGGATTGTGCAATATTTTTGCAAGATAGAGGTCATTACAAATGGCCAGATTCTGCTACTCTTTCTTACAGTAAACAGTGTGTGCTCACAGAATTAATTCCATTGGCTTCAATGAGACTACACTGATTACTAAATGCTACTCAGTGTGAGTAAGGGCTGCAGAATCTGGTAGAATATTCTGCCTTCAGACAAATTAGATTATAGAAACCTGCTTTTGAAACAACAGGTTTTAAAAGAGGCCCTTGGGTAATCCAAGGGCAGATTGATTTCCACAAGTTTCATATAAGTGAGAGAGCGATCAAGAGAGTGCGCACGTGTTGTTTCCTAATAATATCAAGTGGGATATTTAACTTATCACATTTCCGTGAAAAGCAACATGAATAAGTAAAATATATTCACTATCAGACAGAAGTAGCCTTGTAAAATACTAAGGAAACCCATTTTAGTCTGGTGTTTTTACCTAAATTTGATTTCTATCATTCCTTCCATGACATTACCTGAACAATGCTTAGTAAGAATGACAAATTTCACCCATGAGCTGGGATTACATTGATTCATTACATGCATATGTCACCAATTTACTAGCACCTTCTGATCATATCATAACATGTAAATGCTGGATTTTAAATTAATCAAATTTGCTTTCATAGTACCTAGGAATTACGTTTTTTATGTCAAATCGGATATAATGGATGGATTTTATTTTCACCTCCTGATCAAGAGGTGAATAACATATATCGAATGATGGAGGAAGGGGGAAAATGGAAGATATTAACCATGCTGATGATTTGATATAAAAATTTTAGATCCTTATACAAAGCGTGTCTTTTTAATTTGCATTTATGAACACTTATACTCTCACACTCAATGATTTTTTATTGTTAAGACATGTCAAAAAGTGTATTATTCATCAGAAGAAAATGTGGGCTTATGGATCACTCATTACTTGTGAAATTGATTTTCAATTTCCAGAACTAATGGGGTAAATGAAATATGCCTGTATAGGCTGTCAGATGGCATAGATACTGAGAGAGAGATTCTCAGCTGGTGTAAATTGGTATCAATTGGCTTCAATGGTTCTATGATGATTTGTACCAGCTGAGCATTTGCCCCTAAGAGGAATATTGAGAAGTTCTACTGGTATAGTTAATGATGATTTCAATTTCTTTTCTCTTTTTCACTGATGCTTTCAATGGTGTTAGACTATTGTACAGACTTCAAGAGCTCTTCTTCAATTTGCTTAGATGATCCATAAAACAAAATATTTTCTGTGTCTGAGAGAAAACTTAGGTCTCTGCATAATGACACTTGTTTCCCCACCCCCTCTTTGAGTAAAGGCTTTGGGGTTAAGATAACCTGGACAATGTTTAATAGCTAACAAATGTATATTCACACATTTTAGTCTAACCTCATCTTTATTTTTTAGCATTTCTGAACTCAGTACTTTATAACAACAGAGCCAAGATGATGTCATATTTGTGTGGGACAGGGGGAAAATTGGGTCTAAAATGAAAGGTGTCCCTTATAATGCTAGATACACTGTTAGCAAAAGATGCAAAATATGTAAATATAGGAATCTGTATTCCACTGGTTTCAGAATATATGCTGTGCCATACATGGGAAGTTGCTGTGCTTTCCCATATTACTGCTATATAGAAATGGTGTTGAAATAATAATAGAGTTCATAAGAGACTATTTAATAATTCAAAATCTTTTTTTTTTTTTTTTTTTTTACTATGGAAAGGCAATTGTGTTGAAATGGATAATATATTAGACTGGAGACCCTGATTGTATTTCTAATTCTGCCTCTGACCTGCTGTGTGACCTTGAGCAAGTCACTTCATCTTCTTGTGTCTCAGTTTCCCATCTGTACAATGGGGGGTAGTGCTACTTATCTTGTCAGGCCCCTTGAAATACATGGATGAAAAATGCTATATAAGAGCTAAGTTGTTATAATAAAAATATTGTGCTTTTCACCACTAGATCTCAATGCATTTCACAATCTATAATGTATTTATTCTCACCACATCCCTGTGAGTAGTGAAATGCTACTATCCTCATTGTACAGATGGGGAACAGAGGCACAGAAACTTGCCCAAACTGCCACAGGAAGTCTATGTGGCAGAGCAGGGAACTAAACATAGATTTCCCAAGTCCTAGGCTAGTGTCATAAGCACAGAATTATTCTTCCTCCCTATTATTATTAGCAAATGAGATATGGCACTCCTTTCTATAAACACATTACAGGAAGAGGAGCTCCTGGATTGAACAATTATTTGGTTCTAGAACTTTCTCAGTCTAGAACTTTCTTCTAAGCTGCACTTTATATATGGTATTTTCTATGGACTTCATCCTCCCTCCATTGAAGTCAGCGATAAAATTCTCATTGAATTCTATGGAATTCCAAGCAGAGCCTAGCTTCGCTAGTCATAACATGAACAGTCATCTGATCCAATAGGTTCTTCTTGTTTAGTCACTCAAAAAATTTACTGGGCTTCTCATGTGATAGGCCGTTAAACCATTAAATCTTTTTACCATGGTCAGTCCCTGAAAGACAACACAATAAACTGGCTTTTACCATACAGCAAAATTTGCTATTGATTTGGTATTTGTTTAAAAGTGAAAGGGATGAGTTATAATACTGCTTGACTGCTTTTCTTGGTATTCTGTTTGGTCAGATTTGTGGGTCATTTCCCTTCACTTTATTTCTTCATCTACAGGGAATCTGGGGTTTAGTATCACAAAATTACTTTTCATAAACTCTTTTGCACACACACAATGCAGGGGGCTTCCTCTCAGACATCATGTTCACACATTTGTGCTTCTCCAGATCCTATTTACGTTTATCACTTGCTGCAAGCCCTAGAAATTCAGAAGGCTCTGAGAATAGAAGCATGTTTGTGTAGGTTTTTGTTTCAGCAGCATCCTATGGTTAAATAATACATACTGAGGAAACAGGGAATTAATATAAATGATATATTTTCTACTATCCCAATTCCAAACTTGGTCAGCTGATTTTCCATGGGCACAAGATTTCTTCCTGAACTGTGAGAATTTTTATACAATGACTCTTTGAACATGACAGAGTGTTCATTTCCAGTAAGGATCTGCCACATCACTGAGCACTTGGCAGAAGTGTGATTAGGAAGAAATAAGGACAGGATAGCAGTTCTCTATTTGGAAACAGCTGCTACAGCTTTTGTGTCCTCCTGAACTCAAACCAAAATACCAGAAATAATATGTCTTTAAGGGTCATATCATGCCAGGTTGTTGGCAGTATTCCTTAGATGGAACTGAAATTAGTCTACCACATTTCATCTCCTGAACAAACTGATCTTCAGAGGAAATTTTTAACCATATTATTTACCACACCCATCTCCTACAGTTTCTGCCAGATGAATACCTGTGACTTGGTGGATGGCTAGACTTTCAGAAACCATTTCAATTTGCAAAGATTTCCAGACACAATTAAATGTTACTAGTAAGTTGTTTGATTCTATTCATAGACTTATGCATAAGGTCGTAGTAACATCAGCCCTATTAGTTAAGTAATTACTTTCTATTTGACACCTAAGTTGGGGAAGTAAATTATTCTCTTTGGTTGATCTAATTATGAGACTATTTCTGCCAACCCCACATAACTAACATGCTGTACAGCATCCTGCTGTCAAGCATTCATATGAAAACAATGTGCACACCTCTAAATGAGCTGTTATCCTGAATCTGGATAACTGGAATTTCAGTCCTTGTTCATAATGGCCAATTCACCCGACAAGTCAAAAAGCTTCTATATAGAAAACATGAAGGACTCTTAACATAAGCTACATAGAGAAAAAATATAATTTCTTCCTATTGTATTTTGTCTTTCTAATTCTTTTTCTACTTATATAATGCACATTGCATTTTATGTAATATATTTGTTCATGTTAATATCCCTATTTATATCCTTTATCAGAATAATAATGGTTATACCTTCATGCACCCAAATATATAACAATTAACTGTGATTATGGAAAGATTAGTCTAGTCCAAAAATATTAACAAAAAAAGAAAGACATGACAACTATATTAGTTAGAACTTTGGTGGCATACAGTACGAAAACAGACACACTTTTCTCATTTACGATTAACATCTTTTAAGGGACTTGCTTCTGTTATGATAGTTTGACTTTATAACCTGCTTGTTCATGTAAATGTTTCATGTTATTGCTAATAAAACATTACATTATCTGACAATATACTAAGCATTCCCACCTTAAATCTAAATTACTAGATTATTAATCCACTTTGCAGTACCATATATTGAAGTGCCATATCTCCATGGATAGCAGCAAATGCACATTTCCTAAATTTACTATATTCCCCTATGGGGTTCTAAATGTCCAAAGATAATAAAAGTAACAAGGTCTAAATGTTTAATTGTATATCTATGCAAGTTTAAAATGTAATTAATATCACTTATAGTAAAAAATGTGGTTGGAAGCAAAGATTCTAAAAAAATCCTTTCCTCAAAAAATTTCACTACTATGACCAGTATCGTTAATAGCGAAGGTGCTTCACCCTACTAACTAAGCTACTTTAAGTGTTATGTTTGAGGAAAATTCATTGACTTTTTAACTCTAGTGCATGACTTACCCATGTCATAAGAAACTTGAACTACAGTACATTGCTTTAGAGTATGATTCTGCACATATTAAAGTCAATTGGAGTTTTGCTACTGACTTGACTAGAAGCAGGGCTGGATTCTTGGTTGTAAGCTTGTCTGTTGCAAAAGAAAATTATCTTAAACGAACTCCTATTCTGTTATCCTGACTCATTATTTAAAACTGTCTGAAGAGGATAAATTGCTACAGTATGCACACTGCCATACAATTGCAAGAAATATTGATTTTCTTAACACTGGTATTCATCATTTTTGGTCTGAGACTTTTATGCTCACTGAAATTGAATTGATGTAATTGCATGTTTCTTGTCTGTGTAAAAAAATGCTGTTTATTAAATAATTGCATTCTGCAGATTATTTTGAAATCAAAATATCAATTTTGCCTTTCTTTCTCCCTTGTTTCCATCCAGTTTGCTGCTTCTAAATATCAAGTTGGCTAGGTAGCTAGTAGCACTTCTGGAAAGTAGCCTTATACTTTAAGCTTGCTGCCTTTGACTTACTCTTCAAAATATCCCAAGGAGCATTCACCTCTCTGTCTCTGAATCCTAAGATGACAGTCGTTTTAACGTACTGTCATTTTTTCCCCTATACCAACTATGTCTAAAATATGGTTTTTTTTCTTTTGCCCTACAGAGACAGGGATTTTTTCACTCAAATGAATGGCTAAAATCTGCTTCTTGTTTATCCTTTTATCTGGGGTGAATACTGACTAGATCCTTTCAATAAAATAGAGGTCAAAGATAGAGAGGGATTGCAGCTAACACTCAGTGGAGGAGAGAGAATACCCTGCATAAAAAATGTTAGGATAGATTGTTGAAGTACAAATAAAATAGAACATATTGTAAGTTGGCACTGTCTAATAGCATACAAGTTTTGCAATATACATAAAGCTGTCATGTATATATTGTAATATTCATGGGAATTAACCATGCATTGCAAGTTTTATGTTTCAACTTTAATAGTTTATTACTATCTTTTTTTGGCAACTGCTTAAAATCCCCCCCACACACTTGTTCCAAAAATAAATAAAGCAAACCAAAACAGAAAAGGATCAAGGATCATTACCGCTTTGAGCAACTTCTTTTAAAGAAAAGTTTCCACTTTATGAGGCCAGTAATTTCAAGGCTAAAGTAAGTCAATCCTCTTACCTTATTCACCAATGTAAGTGAACTAGCTTTGCTCAGTGATGCACTGCCCAGTGCCGCTTCTCTGCCTCTTTTCCCTCTGCTGCCTGTTACAGTATCTCCACTGCTGATGTACTTGCATCTAACTGGGGCTCCCTCTCTCCCAGCATCACTTTTAACTCAGGCAGGCAGGGAGCTGAAGCCAAAGGGACTCTCTATCTGATTGGTTTCCATTCACTGCCTCTGATTAATAAGAAACGTCCCTAACACAGAGAGATATTGCTGCTGACAGAGCCGCAGTGCTCAACATGAGAAGGTTTGGGGCTGGGGGGAGTGCAGGCTTTGCCAGACACACAGTGATTTGCAAGTGAATGCAGTGGGAGGGTACAAAGAGGAGGGCTTTGTCAAGGACCCCCTTATGATAGAATGAGCCTCTGGGTTTAAAGTCTCATTTAATCAGCCCAGTTTAATCTGTTTTCAATTTTAATAATAAAGGTGAAGTCATGTCTGTAACCTGTAAATCATCTGGAGAAAAGATTTACCCTCGTTATCTGTCGCTGTGATTCAATGCCATTTATGCACACGCAATCACTGAAGAATTCGATATTACCCTGTGCCAGTGCAGCGACAAAAGATTTTAAGTTGAAAAAAGGAAAAGGTGCAGAAGATAAGATTCCCCCCATGCTCCCCTAAATTTACAGCATTTGATTCATTTACAAAGATTAGTAAATGGTGGAGATGTTATTCTACCTCAAAATGCACTTAATGCCACATTATCAAAAATGTTTCATTTGCTATGGTTAACAATTTTAGCACAATTAATTATATATAGTTCTGCTAGGTAAGGGTAATCAAATTTCCTGCTTCATAGTGCAATCTGATTACCTACAGGGGACAGGAAGGAGCTCTGCTCCCCGCTTCTTACCTCCCCCAATGTATAGCACTACACATTTAGCTAGGTTTGTTCTGATTGGTTTTCATCTTCAGCTGAAGCATCTGTTATTTACCATTACAGTAGCAGGATAACAGCCTCAGGGGACCACATATCTGATTAAATACAAATATAAACCCCATCCTTGGTTCCTACCCTTTCTTGCTCCCTGATCTCTTGGGCAGCATGGGGCTGATTCAGCCAGGGACACCTGGGGTTATTCAGTAGCTAGCATAAGTTATAGTAACCATAACACTTATCATGACCTGGTCAGGATCATTGGTTTAAAGCATGTGCTGCTTCTATGCCTCCAGTACACCCTACAATGGGCATTAAGGGGTGGTGTAGGGCACCAGAGGACTATCCAGCTGTCTATGTAGGCACCACTGAAACAGCACAACGGGGTGAAGCATAAGCCTATGTTCCTTCTCTGTGGCTAATTTAGTATTAGTATTTCACATGCAGAGATACAAAAGCACCTTGTATATAAATAGTGACCCTAATTTATGCTTGTGAAATAGTATTAGGGTTCTTAGTCTGGATATTTGCGGGGGGGGAAATTCTGCTCATCACTGCAGAGAAACGTCACTAAAACAAAGAGCAGTGTTAAGATGACAATACAGAGGAGGATCAGAATATTATGCAGGACAAATTTAGCGACCTAGAGGACTGGGGTAATAGAAATAAAATGAAATGTAATAGTCCAAAGTGCAAGGTCATGCACTAAAGGCAGGATTGGATTTATACCTTCTGTGTCCTAGGCACAGCATCTTTAGCAGCCCCCACCCCAACTCACCTACAGCAGACCTTCATGTTTTCTGAGCCATGGGAGGGTGGGGTGTGGTAAGGAAAAGAGGGGCTGTCCATCTCTGCAGGGGGAGGGCAATGGGGAGTGAAAGGGGCTGGCATGAGCAGCTTGGCCAGCCCCGGACATGGGGAATATGCTCACCTCTGGGCTCCAGCTTTTGGCCTGACCAGGGGGCAAGAACTCGGGGGGGGGGGGAGAAGAGGATCAGGGGGCAGGGCCAGAGTTCTGTCATTTATTCAGGGCCCCCCAATTGGCCAGGCTTTGCCCCGGGCAGTAATCTACCACTGTTTAGGCACCCCCTTGAATCCCGATGCCCCTAGCCATGTGACTACTGTGCCTAATAGGAAATCCAGCCCTGACTAAGGCATTAACAATAACAGTTTCAGTTGTAAGCTGAAGGCTAATTGGAGTACAACAGAGTGGTATGCAGTAGTAAGACAGAGGAGGAGAAAGACCTGGGTTTATTAATAGAACACAGAATAACTGTGGGGCACCAGTGTGATGTAGCTGTTTAAAATCAATACATCAATAAACAAATCCAATCCTATAATGTATCAGGAAAGGTATTTCCAGTAGATATAGGGAAGTACTCATCTATAAGGTACTGGTGGTAAGACCTCTTTTGGAATAATGTATACAGTTCTGGTCACCCATGTTCAGGAAAGATGAATTCAAACTGGATCAGGTGCAGAGAAGGCTACTAGGATGATCAGGACAATGGAAAGCCTACCTTATGAAAAGACGGTGGAAGTGGTTGGCTTATTTAGCCTAGCAAAATGAAAGCTGTGAGGGGATATGATTGCTCTCAATAAATACGTCAGGGGGTAAACACCAGGAAGGAGGATGAGCTGTTTAAGCTAAAGGATAATGTTGGCACCAGAACAAATGGGTATAGATTGGCCATGAATGTGTGAAACAGAAAGCAGATTTTGGCCTATTATTTTGAAAGTAAAGGTGAAAACAAAAACCTAGAACAAAAACAAGTAGTGTATCTTGACTAAACATGTAGCAAATGGGGGAAGTTTTAATAAGCATTTTTATCTCATGCTGTTTCCTTTAATTAACAGTAGAAATACTGAAAAAATAAGTGATAGGATTCTCATCTTCACCAGTTATGACAGGAATGTGTGTTCAATCAATAGCAAAGCAGAATAGGACATCTTGGCCCCAATTTGGTGCTTTTGATGCTCTACTGGTACAAGCAGCCCTAAGCCTAGTGGCTCCAATATCTGCGAGACATTCCCTGTGTAGAAAGATGTGTGGAGGTTTAAAACCAACACACGGGTTCCTGTGTGACACTTCTACAAGTTGCCAGCATAAGGGACATGTCTAGGAAGGGTAAACAGGGTTTCTCTTTGCCTCAGCAATCTTTTTAGGTTTTGGGGTTGTGATGCTGTAGGATTGAAATTTGACTTTTAATATTGCTACTGTTAGACAATTGCAACAAATCTTGTACACAGTATGTCATGTCAATGGAAAAGTTAGTCTATCAAATATGATTATCCAGTTTGTAAGCATGTGTCATCTTTGTTGTTTCTAAAGTTATGAATATTGACTATGTATCTCAATGTGGTTGTTCCGGTGTAACATCTACAATGTAATTTCCAGTCTAGCCAGCACATTGTGAATGGACCATTCAAGTAGATGGCCCATTAAAAAACACAATGGGCCATAAAAGGAGCATGTTCCCGCCTGGTGAGTCTTCCTGTGGACGCTTTAGCCAGAATATGGGTAATGGCTGCTCCTATGAGTTATCAAAACATATAAGGGTATGTGACTTGCTCATGTGACCTTAGACTCCATCTTATGCTTGTAATTTTTCACAAATTAAGACTGAGAGCATTCCCTCCACATGCGAGAAGATATAAAGGACCTGGAAGCATCTCCATTTTTCCTCTTTCCTGCTCTGATCTCTGGTCTATGGATGTACACTAAAAGGAGCATTCCAATCAATGGTCTGAGGACCTTCCAATCTTTTGGAAGTTACCAAGACTTTATAAGGCAGCAGTCCGTAATGTCACTGCTACAAATCTGATCCAAGAACTTTATAACGATTATATCTGATTTTTTTGATCATTTTAACTCTCTCCTTTTTCTTTTCTCTTATAAATAAAACTTTAGATATTCAATTCTAAAGTATTGCGACAGCGTCATTATTGGGCAAGATCTCAGTTATATGTTAACCTGGCTATGTGGCTGGTCTCTTGGGGCCAGAAGAACCCTTTGTTTGATGAAATTGGTTTTCAATAACTACTCATCATGAAGTCTAGTGTCTGAGTGGTGGAACAAGGGCTGGGATGCCGGTGGAGACTGCAGTTTAAACGTCTTGTTACCCAGTGTGGTGAGGCAGAAGTTTACTTTTGTTACTAGCATGATATGTCTTATGGAAGAATAATCACCATTTTGGGGTGAGTCCACCCTTTCTCTAAGCAGTTTGAACCTGGCGTTCTCAGCTGTGACCCACTGAGGCATGGTGACGAGGGGATACTAACCTGTTCTAGGAGACTAGCCTCATGCAGAAAAGCCCCAAGTGATATCTGCACCCTTCTTCCATTCAACTGCACAAAGTGCTCCTCAGCCTTAACTGATGATCTAGCACCTTGTCTAAAGACAGCCACAGGCCAAATCAATAACAAGAACACAGTACCCAAGTGGGAAAGGCTGGTTCTCCAATGGTGCCATACATAAGCTGTGAATAAAACATACAACACTGTTTATGTTACACATCAGAATGCCTATTTTCTCTCATATATTTACATGATATTTCAATATATAGCAAAATAACTCTTTGGGGGGAAAAAGGTGTACACTCGGAAACAGGAGACAATTCTAATACAAACACCATACCACATGATAAAAACCTTTATAAAATATATCATAAGGGGGATAAGTGTCAATCAAGAAGACAAGAAGGAAAAGGTATGGGTGTTAGAGGACTTTCATATTGGTATAAAAGAAGAGCTAGTATGAGTGGAATCTATGTGAACACTATAACTTGTTGAAGGATACCCCATGAGGCAGGAAAAAAAATAGGTTCCTCCTTAGAAGAATAGTCAGCAGCAATGATATGGGAAAGTAGAAAGTGTACCAAAAGGTGCAGCAGGATTTGTTTTAAGTTCAAGCCAGGCTGTATTTCACAGAAGTTGCTTGGTGAAGCGTTTCTGGAATCAAGCCTTTTTTCTTCTTCTTTTTAACTAGAAAGCATAATGAGCTTTATTTGCTGGATTCCATAGCAAGAATTCATAATAAGCCCAGTCCTACGAGGTTCTGAGCACCTTCTAAGTTCAGTGGGAGTGGAGAGGACCCAGCACCATGCAGAATCAGGCCTATGTTTTTACACCTAATTTATTTCTCCCTGAGCATGTTGTTTACATGTACTTGTTTAGGCAAATCAGAATTCAAATTAATTTTACATTTTTACATTTTACATTTACCGCCAAACACGCAGGATACCAGAATGGCCTTATTGAAAGGTTTCATTTGCTATTTTCACCTGAGCAGCAGAAAAACTCTTGGCTATTTCAGCTACAAGAAGACCACATCCCTTTAGGATTTGCCATGATGATGATGAAATGCAAACCATTTTTAAAAGGGAAGCACCTCTTTTAATCCATAATTTATCCCAGTTGCTAGATCACTCCCTCCTGTGTGGAAAGCCATAGAGGGGCACAGTGGGACACACTGTGACCTTGAAACTCCATAGTATTTACTTCAGCTTCCCCTCTGGTATGCTGGATGGGATAGCCCATGGGGAGACAGTCCATGGTTTCACCTTTCAACAGTTATCCTGAGATCTGCTGGGAAAATCAGGCTGGGTTTTGCTAGTAACATTTTCCCATATATAGGTTGCAGTTCGTGAACTTTTCAATAGGTTCAGTGTCAGAGATATTGTATAAGGTGTCTATAATCTTACTCTCTTATAGAAAAAAAATCTCAGAAAAGTCTGGGAATGGAACAATCAAGAAGTACTTGAATAACAGAATCGTCTTCAGACTTACAAGAGCAACACTGATAATTTTTTTTTATTCAAGCATTGTACATTTTGACCAACGTCCATAAGCTTCTGTGAAGGATGAATAAATCAGATTGAGTTATCGCCACTAATTTAAAAGTTGCATGTAAACTATTCCATATAGTCTTCTAGTCAATCATATCAACAGAAAACAATTAACTCCTCTCCCAACTTTTCTTCAAGCCTCCTAATGTCTTGCTGTGAAAGACATTAAGTGATTTATAAATTAAAGAGAACATGATTTCTCCCTCTGTAAGACTGAGAGAACGCTGCTAAATCAGACCTGACAAGCACTTGATTTTGGCTGCCCCTCTGTGTGGTACTCAAGGGTTGGCAAAAAAAAGAGAAAATAAGGAACTTCCGGATCCCTTTGCACTCCTGTGCAAGAAGCAACCACCATTCTGGTCTGAGTGGGAGCTACAGTACTGAAACTGGCTAGAAATTCCCCAAAGTAGCATGCTGGGATGGAGAGAAAGCAGGAGCAAAGGTAAGAATAATTACCTAATTCTTCCCATCAGATCATGGTCAGAATAATTACTTAATGTCATAAAAGTACCATGCAACATTTACCAGTTAAAACAGAGTAAACATAAAATGTAAAGCAGACAAAATAACATGCCACAGGGCCAGTTGGTGTCAACCTCGTAGGTCTACAACTTCTAATGTTCTAATTTCCATTCCAACCATTACCCCCTATATTCACATATCTCTTATGGTGCTCATAATTTTCTTCAGGAAAAACTAAATCTTCTGGGGTCATAATTGCCATCCTTGGTATCACTCCAGAGATAAATTATTTTGAGAAAGTTGGCACACAATTAGTTGGGTTTTTTTTTTAGATACATATATGTGGAGCAAAAATCTTTTTCACGTTTCCATCAGAACTGTATGTAAAAAAAAGGTTACAAATAGAATTAAAAATGCATATTTTGTATATCTCATTGAGATGTAAGTAGGAGCCAATTTTCAACAAGCTTAGTTATGCAGCTTTAAAGTTACAACTATTTGAAACAGACAGTGGTGCAGGTTCGAAGCAAACTAAACTAATTTCTATGATTTCACTATTTTTATTGTTTTAAAATGTGAACATGGTGAAACTAAAAATATCAATATAACCCAAAAGTAAAATATTATATTTTGGGGTCCTAAATTATCATGTTTTCAGATTACATGCAGAGTCTGTCTTACACAGGAGTACAAGCTGCATGCAGTTGGTGTACTATATTTATACTGCAATAGAAACTACATGTTTTCATTGACTTACATGGCAAATATAAAGCTAAAAACAGGAAAGTTACTATAAAGGCATATGTATAAGGATGTAAAGTTTGGACTGAGTTAACTCTGTATTTACCGACTTTCTGAGATGCTAGTTTCGTTAAAGCTGGATATAATTAGTGCCATTTCAACACCTGACCGTGGGCACCATCATAAGAGAAAATTGTAGACACTTGCTCCTGCTATAGGGCTGAAACAACTTTGTTAAAATGTTATTTGGCATGTAGAACATAGTTAATAAAATAATTTGATTTGGGGATCCTGATTCCATTCTGTACTCCAGGAAGTCCCATTTTCCTAATGTTAAGGGCATAGTAGGCAGGAACTGTGTAGATAGCAAAAGTCCTAGGAAGCCCAGCACAGTATGCACAATGGTAACTTCTGCCTGCTCTGCTCATTGGAAATAGGGAACCAAATGTCTTGTATCTAAGTTAGGTGAAGCACAGTTTTGTGTATCCCACTACAGGATCAGGTCCTCCTGGGTATTAGTCAAGTAAATTGACTATAGAACAGAGAGCCAGATTTACAAAAGTAAAGATGCAGATAGGTGTGTAGTGCGATCTAGAAAAGTCAATAAGAATTAGTCTTAATTCCCAACTTACTTAGGCATCTTTTGTAAATTCTACTAGATGCCTGTCTTTAGGCTCCTAAATATCTTTGAAAATCTGGTTCAGAGTCCTTATGTTCAGGAATGGAAGAATCTGTTCAAATTTAATTGAATCTGATAACAAGGTTTTCATAGAGTTAAGATGGGTGAGGTAAAATCTTTTATTGGAGCAGCATCTTTTGGTAAGAGAGACAAGCTTTCAAGCTTACCTCATCCACCTTGTATCTCTATCCTGGGACTGACATGGCAACAACATTGCATACATAAGGTTTTTGGTAGTTTCTCTAAATCTTTTTTTTTTTTCCAGTTGGGATGAGCATTTGAGAACACATACAAACCTTCATCTGCCGTTGCTTCACAGCCTTGATCTTGAAAGTCTTCCCTTGGTGTATGTCATGTGACAATGGTAAAGACTTGCAGGAAAAAAAATTGTATCCGAGGAACTTTATCCAAATAAACAAAACAGTATTATCCCTAAAACAACTTTTTCTTTGTCTTTACTTCACTGCAGAGCTTCTGGGCCTGATTTTGCTATGCTTTGTACAAAATGCTTATTAAATTCTACCAAATCAGAATAATAGCATTTTACACCCACTTTGCTTGGGGGGAAATATCTTCACAAGATGCAAGCTAGTGGGGAATCAGGCCCTCTGTCTAGAACCTTCCCAGTCATCTCCTGTCTGGCTTCCTGTAAAAGATGTAAAGAATCAATACAGATGCCTAATCTTCCCATTGTACATGGCTGTTTTGTTTCTTTCCCATTGCAAGTGCAACTTCTGTATGTCAGTAAGAAGATTAGTTAGATGAAGTCCTCTGCCCTGCAGTGGTAGTATATGCCATGCCCCCTGTTAACTTGCTTCCTTACCGAGTATTGTCCACTCTGGTGATTTTATTGTGCATCCTATATCATTTGGAGTTTTTCTTAAAGCCCCTGTTCATGTGGTCAAATGATTAAGCGAAAATCTTATTTTTAATTTTTTTTAAAGTAAGTTCCTAGCCTTTGCGGTTATGAAGAAAAGCTGGAAAATGTGACCCAAATACACCCAATGGGCTCAAAAATCAGAAGGCAAATAAAAAGATGTTTTATTATTTGTTTAAAATAACATTGTTTTTAAGCCAACCTCATGATGTTTTGGGCCCTAATTCCTGATTTTTGAATGCTTGAGGTTGACAGTACTGTTTATTTGCAGCTCTGAAGGGTGGAAAAAAGTGAAACATGGATAGAGAATGAGTGTGTCTGAGGACACATAGGTCCATGGCTTATGCTATTACAACACTTGATTATGTTTTACCTTCTCAGAGCTCAGTCCTGACCCGTTCAAGCCAATAGGAATGTTGCTAATGATTTCACTGTGTGCAGACACAGATCCTTAAGACTTAAGTCTGTTAGTAGGCAGGAGTAACTTTTTGTTCATGTAGGGTCACTCTCATTAATTCAGGTGTGCTTAATCCTGTGCTCCAATTCTTTCCCATTGCTATTTTTTTAAACTTGTGCAGCTCAATGTCCCTGTTTTCTACAGGATCAAACGCAGTGTAGGGCCCAATCCTCTGGTCTTTACCCCAGCAAATTCCAATTGGCTCTAATGGGTGTTTTCCTTAACTAGAGATCAAGCCATATGTAATTAATTTTTAGAACAATAGACATTTTGAGAGCAATTACTCTAACCCTAGCAGGATAACTAGAGAGGCGATTACCATAGTGGAACATATTTAAAGATATCAATCATCGTTTATGACTATCAGAACAGTGTTTTTTATAAATATAAGATTGAACACCAAAGTGGGAAGGGAAACCGAGATGCAGAGAGGTGAAATTCCTCTCCAAGTTCATCCAGGAGGTCCGTGGTAGAACTAAGTAAAGAGCCCAAGTCTCCAGGCTCCAGCCTAATGCTCTATCCAATTGACCATGCCGCTGAGCTGAGATCAACCATTGCAAGCTGTCAGCAGCTTAATTGGGGCCACATTGCCCCTGGCACTGGAAGAAAGGAAGCCACTGAGAGTTGATATGAGCCTTCTGTTCTCTCCAGCACTGTGCAGCCTCCAGTTTAATAGCAATCCTTTTTCCACCAGTAGGATTCAATAGACACCTATACTTACATGCATGAATTCTCCCCAAATGACTACAGAGTTTAGAAGACCCTGTTTTGTTGCCTATGTAAGCCATCCATAAGGATATCTCAGGAAATGCTGCAGTGTTGTCCTTCAACACTGTTTAAAGATCCTCTGTTCTTCTCAGCTTTATATGCAGTGGCCAGATTGCTTTTTCTCTTTATCGAGGCTTCTACAGCATTGATAATGCACCCCATCTGTTTGCATTTTTAAGCACAATTTGGGCAGTTGCAAACCGCAGTGTTCACAGAAGCATGCGCAGATGCTAGTAGTTTCCCACTTTTCACCAGTTCTAGGGGTTTTTGGGGTTTTTTTTTGTACTGAATGTTTATTATTTATATTACCATAGCACCCAGATTCTCCCACTGAGATCAAGGCCCCATGGTCCTGCACCTTATACGAATATATAGTAAAAAAAAAAAAAAAAAACAAGTCCAAAGAGATTGCTATTTAAATAGACAAGCCTGTCAAAGTAAGTAGTAATATTACTGAGGTTATCTGTTCTTTACATCACTTGAAAAAGACATAGAAATGCTTGGGAACAAGATACAGAATAAAATGGCAAATTTTAGCTAAATCTGCTGCAGCAATAGGGGAAATTAAAACAAAAAAGAACCTTGCTCAAAAGCCTTGAGTAGCATATCACAATAGGTGATAGCTAACCCAAAATTATGTGTTTCAATATTGACACAGTCAGCAACAATTTTCCCTCAATTTCTCCCCATTTTGTCTGCAATTATTCTAAATATTCCACAAGCAATGGAAAAGCAATTTCCATCATTTGCTACCAACCTATGTCATTTGCTGGTACTGATCCTACAATTTTTAATGCAAAAAATATATTGTGGTAAATTCCGTTAAAGATATTAAGACTTTTTAAATAAGGATTATTGTTCCTAAATGTTCAATGAGGTCTTTTGTTACTAAGCTTCAATGATAATTTTATCCAGTTGCTACCAAGAAACCATCTTCACTATATGTATAAAAATTGCTGCACTGCCTCAGGCATAAACTTAGCCATTTACTGCATGGGTTGTTAATACAGTGAATTCTTTTCAATTCTCTCAAGCCAAGTCAAGCATAGAGTAGACATTGCAGCAGAAAAGGAGTCTTCAGGTTAGATTTCCTTGCAGCTTAGCAGCTAGGAAACAAAGAACAACTAGCAATAAATAGAGTGATGCCATTTGCACTAGTATAGCTGAAGGCTTATGAAAATTTCCATTACAAGCCCTACTTTTGAGATATTTCTCTTATAAGTCAAATGTAAAAACATTGTCTGGTAAATTGTGGCTTGCAAGCAAGGTCTGAGTCCAACAAGCAAACCAAATGTATATGTGTGCCTTTTTTGTATGTTTAACTTCTCAAACATAACCTTACATTAATGTCTATCTTTGAACAAAAAACAATGCAATACATACACAGATGCAATCATTAGCTCACTTTCACCCTGACTGTTTCTCTTGACTCTTCCTCTCCTTTTATTGCTTTGTTCTCTGCCGCCTTCCTCTGTAAAATTCAGATGGGCCTTTGAAGCTCTTCCCAAGCAGCTGGGCCAGGAGTACCACTTAGTTGGCCGTTAGAGTGTAGTTGGAGTTTTTATATAAGAAAAACAAACAGTTTGAAGGCAGTTAAAGAGGAGACCGTATGAATTAAAAGAATTTCCTGCATGTTCTACTGTGTGTTTGACGCTGCAGGGTACGTACTGTAATAGTGACAACTGGGAAGCTAAAATAGCTGACCAACTAAGAGGTCTCTAATGTCTGGAATGATTTGATGATCATTTGTCTGGTACACATGTTGTCGGAATCCAGTCTGCAGTACAAAGAGAGGGAATATATTTCAAACCAGTGACAACTTTCCAGACAGAAACAACTTTAAAAGCCCTCCCACAATATTTCACAATGCACCACAACATTTGCATACATTGGAGTCCTTTGGAGAAAACCCATACGGTATATTAACTATATCTTTTCATATTTTTGGTACACTGAGTACAGTATATTATTCTCTTCATAAGGGATGCCCTATTGTAATTGTAGAATACAGCTATGAAATGCTACTTTAAACATAATAGGAACAACAGAGAGTTTCTCACACTTCCTCTATGGTGTCCTGAACTCTCCCCTTGTCCCACTTAATCTACCCTCAGGCCAATGTAACCTCAGCCAAATCCTTTAGTTGTTCTGCCCACCATGATCGCCTCAGTTTTATTTAGACTGAATCTCAACCAACTGACTTGCATCCATGTACCTCCACCCTCTCCCCCCGTCACATCATGTATTGGAGAAATGTTCATCTGCACTCTCAAAACTGGAGAAGATAACAACAGTGGCTTATCTGGTTAATGAAGATCAAGTGAAGAGCTAAGTACATGCCAGGAGATGATCTATTGGTGGTTGTTATATTATCCAGGTAGCAAGTCTGCAGATAAAATTTTGGATTGGAAAACCCAGATGGTACCACATGCAACTAAGGTGGAATTCTCATGACATCATTTCAGGATACACCATAAGCTGAGTTGGCCAGAGCAACACAATTGTATCTTATCTTGGATTACATCTGCTGAGTGTACCTAGGATGGTATCAGAGATAATGAAACTGGCAATGGAATACTATGGAAAAAGAACATCTTGGCAGACTGAATGGTATACAATCTATGCTGACTGGGTAATCATATCTAAATCAAGGAAAAACATTGATTGGAATCAGGCACTTTGATACCATGGTTTCAGCTAATAAATAGTCCTCTCATAGCTGACTAATATTGGGGTATTTTTTTCCCTGGGTCCAAAAATTGGCCTCTGGAAAAATGAAGTCAGAGTTAACCCTTCATTCTTATTAGATAGGTCTGTGGCTGGACAGTAAATAAAAAAAATTGATTGTAGTTTTCATGTCACTGATCTGCTTTCACCAATGGATTACCATATTTTCTTTAACCAGAATGTCATAATCCTAATGACAAATAAATATTTTTACTATTTTTCCTAAAGAAAAAATATTGTAGTAGAATGTGCAAAGGGAACATAAATCCTGTTAAAATGAGACCATTATTACCATTCATTTTGCATCAAGTTGCCTTAAGTTGTTTGTGGTGATGCAATACAAATCAAGATCTCTTAGGAAATCCCTTGCTGTGTCATGTGAAGCATGCAGTTGTTGCACATTACCATTCCAGAAATATTAAAGAACTGCTTGATAGGTTAATTCATCCCAGACAGTAAGCCAGCTTCTCTAAGACAACTCTGACACACTTTCCCTTGCCACAAAAAAGAGTCATAATCAGGTACTTAAAAGCTTTTTTTTTCTTTTTCTTCCCATAACTGACTTTTGTTGTATTTGGAGATTTAAAATACACCAGATATATAATGTGTCAACTGTTGACATCTGTGCACCGTGTTTGCTTGGGGAGGGAGGGTTCATCTTTAGACCCCTTAAAAAGGGGAATTTTTTTCTGAAAGTATTCACCACTCACCCATGGAAAATCAGGTGTCTTGGGTTGGGCACCAAAATCACTTCTCTTGTTTGAAAAGATAGACCATATATTTGTATAATATACACGTGAACTCTCTCTCTCTCTGTATTGCCAACACCATATGCTCAAAAATTGTGTTAGACTCCCAAAAAATCATGATTGTCTTAAAAATTATGAGGTTTAAATAAAGATAATACATCACAGCATTTCTTACCTGCCTTATGATCCTTTTTTCACCTTTTAAGGGAAGCCACCAGCCTCCAACATCTGTGTGATCTTCTCAGGTTCAAAATTCAATCTTTAATACACACAGAAATGCAGGCATCCGTCTTCACTACACAGAGGGCACTCCATTTATCTTCACCTATTAGAGTGTTGAGAACTGCTGTTCTAGTCCTGTTTGCTAGCCAGAACAGTCAACGGCTTTACTCACATTTCCTCCATTCTCCCCCATTCTCCCATCCCCCACTAGCCCTTTACATTTCCTTTCCCTGTATTTCCATCCCTTTTCCCTCATTTTCCTGCCGATTACATTCTTTCTGACTGCTATTCCACATCTCCCTCTTATCTCGAAAGAGGTCACAATCCAAGTATAGACACTACAATTGGGAAATACAATATATTTATAGATGATTGGCAATATTTAGCCAGCAAAAGGTAGACAAATATCAGCTGATTTGCAAATGAATGAATTCCTCATGCTTTTCTTTTTCTGCCTAATTAGACTCATACCAAAGAAGACAAGTGGAGTGCTGATTATGCATTCATAACTCTACCTCAGTGGCTACTCGCTTTTGATCAGCCACCATACAAGCTCTTCACTCTTATTAGCCACTTGGGAGGAGGAGCAAATTTTCCCATCTTAGCTTGTTTTCCATGGACTTCACAACAGGGGAGTGAAAGGTTTAATAGCTCCCCTCCAAAGGAATGGGAGAGCTAATAAGTTCTCCCATCTTCTGCAAGTATCTAGGAGAGAAGCTCTGGTGGATGCTAACACCTTACTTCCTAGAATGGTGATAGGAAGCCTTTCAGCAGCATCCTGGCAAAGCAACAGGAACAGGCAGTGAAAATCAGATACTCCAATCTGGATATTTTTATGCAGATTTCTACTGTAACTTTTTGAAGGATTTAATTGAGAAGCCATCAATAAGAACATTCTCTAAACATCAGATTATTCACCTCACCCCAAAATGGGCTGGCTTATCCATGTTTAACTTGGGAGATCTGATGAGCTTGTTAGCTTATCCATGTTTAATTTGGGAGATCTGATGAGCATTATTTAAGGCTGTAAATAAAAAAAAAATCTTGCCTACTGTTTGATGCATCAGCATGGAAGAAACGGTGTGGAATATAATATTTTATAAAGTAGGATGGAAAAAATAAGTGTTGGGACACAGCTCATTACTATATGTTTTTAATAAAAGTTATGCTTAAAATTAAAAATCGATTGCGAAGTTCACTTTGTAATAGTACTACTTATTATTCAAACCTACTGGTATTGGCAAAGTAATTACAAGTTTTTCTGTACCACTGAAAAGCAAGCTCATTTTCTTTTTTTTCTTTGTTTTTTTTTTTTTAATACTACTGTTGTCAATGTCTCATTATCATCACTTTCAATCTAATTACTTGTTCAAGGTAATATGAAATTGCACTCTTCTCACACAGGAATATATTATGAATTATTAGCTCTTCATACACAAAGCACAAATTTTAACACAGTATGAGCTTCAAAAGAAGCAATAATATATGCTAGTGAAAGAGACTGAAGAATGTTGTATGCAGTTAGTACATCAGGTTGTTAGATCTCTCTATGAAAAGTATTCAAGGCCAAGGCTTTTCTTTTCTTTTCTTTTAATAAAAAAAGAAGTCTTTCTACTAGTGCCTCAACAAATCAGGTGGCATCCTTCAAATAGCATCTGGGGAAGTGTCTGAAGATATCATGGTGTGATGTATGCTACATGGTTTAGCTTTCAGATAGAGTATATCTCTCAAGGATGACAAGTTTGTGTAAAGGAAACAAAATGAAATGAGTCAGAAGAAATACCACACTACAGGTACAACAAACAGAATGAGGAGAAGGGTGGAAGGAAAGGCAGCTCTTTCACATAGGTCATAGAAAGTAGGTCGTGAGTTTCGGAAAACTTGAATTTATTCACAAACCAGTGAAAACTTTGTATTTGCTAACTACATTTTGACAAGCAAAACAAGCACTTGATTCCAGGCAGGTGTATACTACAATCATGGATAGGGTGTGATTTCAGCTTGTATAGACCTACACGAGCTAGTTTTGATCTAGCTCCTTGAATCCGATAGCCGTGAAGCACAGTATTTGTTCAGCTAGCTCATGCTCAAGCATCTGCTGCCACAGTTTAACTGCGACCAATACCCACGCTAACTCGGGTCTATTTACATGGCTGCAATCATACCTCATAACTGCATTGTAGCCATAGCCACTGCCCTTTGTACTGGATAGTACTTTATCATTTCAGTAATAGCACTGATTTCAGTGGGACTACTCACAGAGCACTAATTTGCACCTGCTTGAGAACAAAATTTTGTGTGTATTAAGTACATATGTGTTTGTGAGTATATGCATAATACACATAGTAGGCACACTGATTCTTGTTGTTTGAATTCTACAAACATTTCCATCTTAAGAGGTCACTTTTCAGTGGCTTATAACTTTTAATGTTTTACGCTTTAGACTGAAATTTGGTAGATTGTCAGCCCACAAGTGTATTTACATAGTTATCCATATATGAAGCCATAGCTATTCTATTCAGAAGCACTAGAATAAAAAAATACCAAAAATGATCTTTGTTTAGAAAAAATATAGTTTGTAAATTGTGTCTATTATGCTAACTAAAAGTAGAGATGTCAGAAAATATGTTCTGTGGAACATTTTAAAGAATAATCAAAAAGAATGTTTTCACTGAAAACAGTCTTTTTTTTTGTGCTGAAATATTTTTGTTTTCACTTTCATGTTAAAAAAAAAGAAAATAAAAAGAAACAATGTTATAGGAAAGTGGAATATTTACATTAAAATTTCAATTTTGTCAGCACCCCAAATTTTCCATTGGGGAAAAAAAGGGAAGGTAGGAGAACTTTTTCTACTATTTCTATTTAAAAAGTCAGTTCACAGTTTTTGAACATTTCACAGTATAGCAACCTGAATGAATTTGGTGGGAAGGAGCATGGATTGCAGGAGGGAAGTGTTTAGTGGTGACACCATACCACAAAGCCAGTCTGTCTGCACATGGCTAAAATGATAGCTGCAGGTGCAGCATCTGTGGGAATAGTTCTCTTAAATAATGAGCCAATTTAGTTTTATGAGCATGGATTCTTTTCATGTTATTATGTGGTATACAAAACACACAGTATGTTTTTAAGGACCTGTTTATATGGCCATTTTATTTTTTAAATGTATTTATTTATTTTGTGGTTGCTGTTAAATTATGCACGTGTTAAACATTGTACGGGAATAAAGCTATTCGGCTCTAATTACAACATTCTTGTATTGTTTTTATTATATTTTAAACCCTAGCCTACTCTTTGTTACCTTATCTTTACACACAGTGATTTGTAGTCTCAATCTTAACTCTGTTTTAATATAGTTCTTAATTGTGAATTATGTATTGCTGCAGCAGATATCCATGTGCTAGTAATATTAGTATTGCAAGTTTTTATGTGTTGAGAACTCTTTTTTCATTTTATTTTTATTTTTTTTTAAATAATTGGCTCTATCCTAGTGGGATTTTCTCTGGAGTCATTTCTTCTGTGAGGCCAATAGATTTTACAGTTAGGAAGTAGAAGGCACCAGAAAAGCCCTGCCAATGAAGTTTGACTGGATTGATTTATAAGATCAGAACCTAGGGACACAGGAGAGAAGACTACTGAGTTTGATATGGTTTTAAATGATTTTTTTACCTCAATCCTGCAACTATTAATCCCATTCTCAGTGTTACAAACAGATTTAGTTCCTGTGACTTCCCTGTGTATCATTACTCACATGTGTAAATGGTTGTCGGATTGGGGCCCTCAGTCTTCAATTTCTGGAGGGGGACAAAAATACCATGTAAAAGAATATCATTCATGGGTGCATATTTCTGTAATTTGGCCCAACCTCCATATTACAGGGGTGTCTTGTCAGTAGAGAGGTTCTTTGGCAAGAGCTGTTTGGAGACATTCGAACAACACTCACCTGGTCTATATCCTGTGCCAAACAGTTCTGGCATCTGTCACAGGATTGGGCCCACCTCAATTTTGTAGATACTAACAGTTGCATCTCCACTCCAATAATCTGAGGGTTTGTCTCTGAGCATGTTCATTCAACAGAGCTAATCCCTGAAGCCAATGTGTGATTTTTCTCTGAAAATGTGAATCTAAAAACATAAAATGACTGTGGGCAAGTTTGTACATCAACAAAATGAATTAGACTCAAGTCCAAACAGCATCTGTATTATTACATTTAAGAAAAGTGAGGTTGCACAAGTTACCATGCTTTTTGCCTTCACTGCCTCATTCAAAGTAAGATCTTCACTTTTTTGCATCTAGGGATATCTGCCTAAACACCTGCCTTAGTGTTCTGAAAAAAAATCCGTAATGTTTTCGCCAAGCACTGGGACATTAGGAATGTGGCACTGATATAACACATTTCCTTTTATTATAAGAAGGAATTTAAAATGTCAGTTTATCCAGTCAGGTGAGAGTAATCCTATCCTGGAAAGTAATTAGGAGGGTTTACAGCTATTAGTTGTCTCAGGTCATGATGATTAGAGGAAGAATCCCATTTATTTAAATAAGTATGGGGTGTTATTAATATCAGTACACCTGGGGCTTAGGACTCCACTGTCATTTAGTAAAATGATTTTAGAAAAGTGCTCATCTACCTCAAATTATTTTGACTATACTAGAAAATCTTTCACATTCCTAAATGCTATTTGATAGTATAGTTTTCTGGCTTTCATTCCCTTTTGTTCACATCCCCACCACAGGAATCAACATGTATTCTTTTGGGGAAATAGCTATGAGAATTAGATACTAGAAGCTGTATTATCATTCCCCCAGCCTCAGCTTTAATCCTCCTGCTGCTCCGCTGCTCCGGGGGCTCTTCAGGGAAAGGGGGGGAGCTACAGTAGGGGTTCCCTACTCCCCCTGACCAGGCCAGCTGTTGTGAGGAGGTAAGGGGGAGGAGCACAGGAGCTGTCCTGTTTTTCATAGGAAGAGAAGGAGTAGGGCACCCTTCCGTGAAATAACATTGGGTTGCTGAGGAGAGAGCTACGCCTGCTTCCTTCAGCACCACTGATTGGCTGCTCTGTGTGCTTGCCCTCCTCTTCAGGTACAGCAGCCAATCAGCATGAGGCATGTTTCTCCTAGGCAGGGCTGAAATGTACGCTCCTCAGCGACTGTGATTGAATCTTAGAAATGATATTTCCCAGGTCTTCAACATGGTACAGTGTAAGCACTATTTGTAGGCCTTGTTTCCTCCCCGCTCCACTAGGCTACATATCTGCCTCCTTCGAGGTGAGGATGCAGAAGAAATGCAGCAAAAAGAACCTCTCAGAGTTTCCAACTGACTCTTTTCCCCTCCCTTGGGTTTTTCAATAGGAGGGAAACATTGGGTTCTAAGGCAATTAATGAAGAAGCTAAGAAGCTCAAAGGAGTAACTATCCTCTCCTGAAATATTCCAACAATTTGTGGGTTCATTGTTGCATATCATCACAGGTACCTTCAATTTAGATTCACCCTGAGTATTTTTTGTAGGCGTTTTTGAATTCACTCTTCATTAGCTTGTCAAAAATCCTTAATATGTTGCTGAGCAAGGCAAGCCTGAGCGACTACAGAGGGTTCGGCTCAAGTTAATATTGTACATATTTGGTTACAAAAGGCTGAGCTCTTTGATCTCTATAGTTCTGGGCAAAGGGAGACAGGAAAATAGCTCATGTCAGGCAGAAAGCTGGAGTGAGCTACCTAGCTGTAGTGCCATTAATTGTTTGTTATCTGCTAGTGTCAGAAAAGGTTTTTGGCCTTCAGTTTGGGATGGTCAAAGATTATTATACCATCAAGTTTCCATGGTTTGATAAATGATAATTTCCATTTTGAATGTACAATTCAGACATGACTGGATGCTGCTACAGGGTTTGGTTTAGGGGCAGTTGGCTTGGGGCAGGGTTTGATGCACATAGGCCAAAAGTGAATAGGCAGAGATAAATCTGCATACATGATTACTTTGCTAATTCACTTAAGGATTGCGCGGCAACCATGGTGACTGCAGTGTTATATCAGGTTGTTGTAGCTTATAGGGCCTCACTACTAGCGTTGGTCAGGGAAAAACATTTCCACTAGGAAAAAAGGGACAAAAATGAACATTTTTCATTTTCATCAAAATTCTTCAGGTTTTTTGTTGAGAAGCTGAACCCCTTCCCCCACACCTGCAGTTTTGGCTTTTAGTTGCTGAACCCAAACATTTTCAGTTTTCTGTCTCTTGCAAAAAATGTACATTTCATTGGAAAAAAAAATGTAGACAAAAGCTTTTCATCCCACTCTACTGGGAACACTTTGAATCTGCTGTTTGGAATGCACTTCCCCCAGTCCTGGACCAATCATTGACTCCCATGGGTTGAGCTTAAGTTTCAGTGAGGCACATCTTGACAGTTTGATTTCAGAGACTAAAGGAATCTGAGCATGTCCCAAGAGCTCTGAAGGAGAATAGTGTATTGCCAACAGTTCTATGTCAACAGCTTAGTAGGATTTTATAATGATCTTTCCATATTGATCAACAATAGACTGATTAATTACAACCCACTTCCTTTCATCTACCAGGTTTACTGCAACAGATGAATGAGGGAAGGTGGCACCAGCAGCAGGTTTTAGAATGAGGCTGATTGGTTGCATCAAAGATATGTTTATTTAATTCTTATGGGGTGATTGTGTGAGATGCAAATAAGTCATTTGCACAGGTGTTTGGGAAGGCAGAAGTGATTGTGGTGTGTTTTTGCTGAATTTGAGTGATAGGGAGACGTTTGTTTATAATGTGTTTTGCTGCCTTGGGGTTGATAAAGTGGATGCACTGAAAAAGTTCCACTGGTCTGAAAGATTTCACCACTTCTAAAAATTCTCCACTGTTACAGGTAGAAAATATCTCTGGAACCAGTAAAATCTTTCATACTGGTGGAGCATTTAAAGTGTATGAATGTGTGTGGAGTGGAAAATGTGCTGTTATAAGTTTTTTGTACATTGTATTTTTTAAATGATAGTAATGGCACCTGGGACCTTGGATTGTTGTTCTTTTATGTTACTTTATTTAAGCAAAATAAATAAATATTCACAAAACTCACTTTTGATTCTCTCCAACCAGTCATTTCTCTAGGTCTAGCTAGCAAAGATACCTTTTGCCTCCAAAGCTAAAGAGATGTATAGATTGCACCTTGTTCCAAGGCATTACTTCCCTTTTGAAGTAACTGCATAATTCTGACTTTAGTGTTCTATTAGTAAGTAAGTAAGGATGGACTCATAGATTCTGTCCCACAAGAGGATTGCCACATCAAACTTATGGCAATGAAGCCAGGGATAGGCTAAGCAGAAGGATGAACACTGGAGCTGTGTGAAAAGTCAAATTTCCATCCCAGGGAAAATTCCAGTTTGTCAATTCAGGATGAAAAGCTGAAATAGCAAACATTTTTATAGAATGAATGTTATGAAAAAATGGTATTCTGGAAATGGTGAAGCATTTCATTTTGACATTTTCAATTCAAATTAAACATTTCAATATCCCCAAATCATAATGTTAAGTTTCAGTTTTCATAGATTCTAATGGTAGAAGGGACCGTTGTGATCATTTAGTCTGACATCTAGTACAGCACAGGGCATAGAACTTCCCTAAACTTTGAAACATTTTGTTTCAGGTCAGTTCAATATTAAGCTGTCTTCTTGGTGATACATTGCTTCATGGAAGTTGTAGTTTGTGTACCTCATGCTCCCATTATCTTCTCTGGGCAGGAATTCATGTAGCTCACGCCAAGAAGATTCTAAATTGCAGTTTGGCCAGAGAGCTTGACCCATAAGACAGAATGGGACGTGAGGCTTCTGAACTACAGCTTCCATAAGGCAACATATCACCATTGGAACATGCATTTTAATGTTGAATTGACTTGAAGCAAAGCATTTCAGGTCAGTTCAACAAACGGAAATATTTCAATTTAGCTCAAACTGATCTGAAACAAAATATTTTTCAACTTCCTGACAAAAAACTCAAGTTTCAGAAAAATTGAAACTTTCCCAAAGAAAATTTTGCATTTGAAACTGCATTTTCCCTCAAAAAAATCATTTTGATTCCTGACCAGCTCTAATGAATGTATCTTTGACTGAAATACGGCCCTAAAGTTTGGGAAATACAAAAGAGTCTTACATGCCCCTTGCTAAGGTGTTTTTTTTCTTTTAATTAAAAAGTATCCTATGCAACCTCAGATGAGTGGGACGGATTCTCTGTTGTCCTGCAGTTTGTTTAGTCTTTTATGCCAGTGCAAAGTAAGTGCACAGTAGATTTAAAACAGTCCCTTTCCAATTTGATGGATTTTTAAATCCATTTTACACAGGTGTAATTGAGTATACGAGCTGCAGGGCAACAGGGAATTGGGGTTAGTGAGTTTACGTAAATCTTGGAAAATACGCAATATATAATTTGGTAACAAAGGGTTCTTTTTTACATTTCAAAGCCATTGCTATAAATTCCTTCAGTGGCAGGGTCAAAAATGTATGTATTTGGCAGTTATATGTCTGAATAATTGTTTCCTTTGAGATTCCTGCAGGCCTTCTAGTTTTGGGGATTTTTTTGTCATAATGCTATAAACTTTATAATTTTGTCTTGCTATAGCTGCATTTAAATTCACAGATTCTCTTTATATATAACTGACAAAATACATAGATCCAAATTCTGTGCCACATCGAAGCTGGAAGGGAAGCAAATCTAGCCATAAGCCAAATGTGTGATCCTCAAATTCTGGGGCCAGCCAGGAATCAGTATTGTCCTGATGTAAGTTAGAGTAGTCAAAGGACTGCTCTGGCTTACACCTTTTTACCTACAGTCCCAAAGGATCATTCTACCAGAGTACTAAAGCCTTGCTCCTTTTTCCCTGGCCGTGTGTGTGTGCAGGAATGTAGCATAAAACACACACAGATTCCTCCTCCATGGGGAAATTCCCAGGTAGGTGGTTACACCAATTTTGTGGCTTTCCAAGCTGACAGTAAAACTGATTGAAAAATTGGAAAATGGGTTTTTATTTTTATTATTATTATTTTTGTTATTTAATGAAAATGTGGAAAATTGTTTCATTTTTTTTGTCACCCAATTTTCTCCCTCACCTCTCCTCCATGTTTTTTCCCCTTCTTCTTTTTACCATTGGAAAAGAGGGAGGAAATAAGGGAGAGAAAAGGGGGGAAATAGATATCTAGAAACTTTGTTTTGTTTTTCATTTTAATAAGAATCACGGGAAACATGAAAATAAATGAAAACTTTTCAAGATTTCCCTTGAAAAACAAGTGGTGTTTTTTAACCAGCTCTAGTACACAGAGCAAGGGGAAAGCATCTGGTATATTGTCTTCACTTCTCTTAGGGCTTGATACAAATCTGCTGAAATCATTGGCCATGTTTCCATTGACTTATAACAGCTGAATTAAGCTTTAGCTGAGAGGCCGAATAATTACAGAGTTTCACTATACTTGGATGCTGTCCTCCAGTCTCATTTTCATTATGTATCAGTGGCACCGTGGGAGGTGATCTTGTAAGCTCTCACGAGCCAAAGAGGGTGGATCTCGGTCAGTATTTGCATGATAGTCTTCAGAGAAACATTTTGGAGCTATAGGAGATCACATTAGTGATTTAGTGAACAGTACTGCCAACCTCAACATTTCAAAAATCAAATTTCAGATTTTTGTTCTGCCCTGGACCAATCTTTTTTTTTCTTGAAATTCCAGAATTTCCCATGGACTGGAAATTCCAGATTCTGATCAGCTTTACAGGTAGGTTAATACTGCACCACAGTTCTACTGGAATGAGCAACAGTTGGCTCAGTTCCAGCCTCAGGGATGGCTGAAATTTTTTAACAATTAGAGACAATTAGCACTTGGGGGAGGCCTGCCAAAACATCTCACAATTCAAAAGGTAAGCATTGATGTCTATATTATCAGGCATTGCCTCTTCATCCTGAGGGTTTTTGGGGAGGGTTAATGAGACTTCTTTTGTGGAGGGGGAGGGATGGGAAGTGTGGTTCACCCTAAACTTAAGACTTGCATAATGTAAGTTTGTTTTGGAATAATTAGGTCTCAAGTCTCCTTCTGAAAAAAAAAAAAAAAAGTCTGTCTGTTCCTTTCAACCTTAACAATCACTCCTCAGTTCATTGACACCATTTTACATTTATTTTCAAGTCTCTCTCCTCAAAGAACAGGGCTTAGAAACTCACATTTTTATTTAAAAAAAAAAAAAAGATGAAAGCCAAGCTTCTCCTTTATGGGGCATAAAGTCTGGCTCTTTTAACAGGTCTTCACAGGCGCCTGCAATAAGCCTCCTCTAGCTTGTCATTGGTTTGAACACCTTCCATATATTTCTTCATCTGAAGCTTCCACCACCCTGCTGCAATAGAAACATTCTGTTTCTGCTGCTAATAGGAATCTTCCACATATAATTCTCATGGTCCATGCTCTAATTGCTTCCCAATCTTACCTTCAGAAGTCTAGGTGTCAGTAAGCATTCTTTCAATGTACCCTTCTAGCTATCTTCAAATAGCACAATCCTCTCTAAAAACTGAATTGAAGCATGTTAATAGGTGAGGTAGAAACTTTTGACTTAGGCCTTTTTGTCTCAGGTAGTCCCTTTCCTTTCTGCTGGCATCAGTGATCAAAAGTCCAGTGTCAGAGCATGAGAAACCCCTACTGTCATTCTTGGCACTGCAGTAGTGACATTTTATTGCTTTTCCTCTTCAGCTGTAATATTTTCCCATTCAGCACAAACTTGCTGCTTCTTCGGTTGCTAATATCAGCAAGAGTTCAGCTGAAACAAACAAACCAAATACTGAGGACAATTTCACTATCACACTAGCCACCCATCAGCAAAGAGAGTTCAATTTCTGTTTTCTTGGCTAAGGGCAGCAATAATTAAGACCAGACAGGGGTCACAAGTTGCAGGAGCATGGAGAGAATGCAATCCTAGATAATATACTGTACCTTCCTTCTCTCAAATTTTTCAAATGGATTCCTTGGGCCATATTGTCAAATGGAGGTGCCCAAATTGTACCTATAAAAATATACATGCAACTGTAAAACCTGCATTTGCATATGCAAATGAGGAAATTATGCATGCAAATAGGAATAAAGACATGCAATCACATACATTTTTTATGCAAATACTTACATCTGTGTTACATTTTGGCCAATCAAAAGAGAGTGTGACTATTGACTTCAAGAAGATCAGCATTTGGCCTTCTGCATGCAAATGGAGATTTTCCATATATTTTTTAATTTAGCTGGTGTTATTTAGGTACTTTCATAAGGAAACTTGAAGGTTGTTATTGTTTAATTATTGAACCTGCATACCTTCATGATGGAAGATATGCTTTCACTTACTGTTTCTTATCAAGTTTTGTTGAATTATTTGGTGGTGGTTTTAAGCAAATTTCTCTTTTCAGGCAACATTCTCTGTATTCCAATGCTAAGTGGACTGAGCATGATTCACTGAATTAGCAGAATATGTGCAAATGACATCAATGAATGTTCATGTAAATCAAAATGTAAACAGAGAATATTGTAGTTTGAGGACACACATTTAATTTATCTGGGTATTACGTTTACACAGGAATAAGTTAACGTGAATTTAGGTCCAAAGGCCGTCATTTTTGAGGGTAAAGAATCACAATCAAAATGACCATTTAGCTTCTTCTTTTAATATACAGTATTTTGAAACAAAGGTCAAGATATGTTACAATTCACCTTTTAACTGTGAATGTATTAAGGGGGATTTGCCCTTTTTTATTTAATCAATGTGTCTCAGAACATTTTAAACTAAATAGCAAATAGATCACAAAGATTTTAAAATCCTATTTTGAAAGCTTTGTAATGTAAGCAGGCTGTGAATGAGCACTCCCTTGATATCCACTGACACACTGGGGGAAGAGAGGTCAGGAGTGGAGCATATTTGCATAGATGCACCTACTTTGCTTAGCTGTCCAGCAGACAGACATACTTTACTAAAGTGGTCAGTTTTGCTGGTTTGGGATTATAATTCACTTTAGTATTGAATGCAGGGGTAAGGAAATGTTATTTTTATTGTATGAGTAAAAGCAGAACTGTACTTAACATGCCCTGAGTGAGGGGTTATCCTAAACTAAACCTCAATTGCTAAGCAACTAGTAAGTATGCCAAATCCTACTGAAGATGAAGGGGGTAGGGGACCCATGTTCCTACATGATGGTAAAGAGTCTTAGACATCATTTGTCCCTTCCCCCTTTTCTGCTCCTTTCCTTTCTGTTTAAAGATAGAGCTCACTGAACTCAATTGAGAATCCTTGTATTAGTGATATATTTATGTATAGAAAAGCTCTTTGTGAATATTGTCCATTCTGGATCTTGATCAGAAGTAATTTGAAGGGGAAATTCTATATCTGTGGGAGGGGGTAAAAACATTCCTCTGATAAATTGGCATCAAAACAAAGAAAAACAAGCAGCTAATTGATGTAGCTCATGCATTTAGATTAAGTTCCAGCAGGGAAAGAGTCATGGTAGAGTCATTTAGCACATGGCTTGCAATTAGTCACAGACGTATTAGTTCCAAATATATGGTATGTGTATGAATGTGTGTGAACACATGTATGTGATTTCTTGTAGGCATCTTGAATGTATGCCATACTCCCCTTGTGTGCTTTGCAATGGCAATAGGGTTCTTTACATGCAAATGTAGCATAAAAGTGTGTAGGTGTGTGTATGTTTAATATAATAGTATCTATGCCAAAACAGGCCAGCCATTTCAAAGAACAAGGAAAATTGCATTGTTTTGCCCATGTTAAAAATTCTGCTGCCTTTTTCTTTGAGAAGCTCTGGCAGCCCTATACTTTGGAGCAAAGACTGTTAGTTTGGCAGGTAGATGTGCCTTTGTGCCATGGATGAGCCATTTGCTGCTCCCATTAAAATCTACCTAAAATAGGGTTGACAGCTTTCTAATTTCTGAAAACTGAACACTTAACAGGAGCGCCATAAACTGCCCCTGCTCTGCTTCATTCCCCCCCAAGGCCCTACCCTGCCCTTCCCCACCTCTTTCCCCCAGACCCTGCTCCTGCTCCACCTCTTCCCTCAAGGATCCACTCCCACTCGCTCATCTTCTCTCCTCTCCCCCATCGCTCTCTGCCTTCTTCATTGCTCAATCCTCTCCACCTCCCTCCCCTTCCCAGCTGGGCTCCCACTCTTCCGGGGCTGGGACAGGAGATGTAGCCCCTGATGTGGAGCCTGAACACCCATGAGATGCAAGTAAGAGGTGGGCCTGGATGAGCAGGGGCTGGCACGGGTTGATGACCTCTTCCCTATAACCACAGTAACCAGACTTCAGATGTATTAACTGGACAACACTGTACAGGTCTCCTTTTGACTGGACTTTCTGGTCTAAAACCAGATACCTGGCAACCCGAGCCTAAAATTGGCCACGTTGTAACCCTTTGAAAAATCACAGTTTGCAAATGCTCAGTAGAGACTTGCTAGAGATTTATAACTTAATACCTCAAAGCTTCCATCCACACTAAGCATGGCCTAGTTCAGGGTTCAACAGGACTTTCCCTTGAAATTCTTGGCTGGTCTTGGGCATTCTAGGTCCTAAAATTAATAGCATGAGACTCTCTCCTCTGTGCTCATAGACTCATAGGTCAGAAGGGACCAATATGATCTTCTAGTCTGACCTCCTGCACAAGGCAGGCCACAAAACCCTACCCATACACATTTATAACAACCCCGAACCCATGACCGAGTTGTTGAAATCCTCAAAAATGAGATTTGAAGACCTCAAGCTGCAGGGAATCCACCAGCAAGCGACCCATGCCCCATGCTGCAGAGGAAGGCGAAAATCCACCCCGGAGGAAAATTCCTTCCCGACCCCAAATATGGCGATCAGCTAAACCCTGAGCATGTGGGCAAGACTCACCAGCCATCACCCAAAAAAGATTTCTATGCAGTAACTCAGTTCCCATCCCATCCA
>ML675601.1:16602399-16623184 GCA_007922155.1 Mesoclemmys tuberculata
TGCCTGAGTGCCTGGCTCCTTATATAGGACCCCTAATCAGCTAAGCCTGATTAATCAATGCCTCTCCTGTTGCCCAAGCAGAATGAAGGAGGAAGCCACTTGAATTGAATGAAGAGGGGACAGAAGTGGGACCTGAGGGGGTGGGGTGGGCAGGGGGAGTAGATTGGGACAAAGAGCTTGCGGGAATGGGCAGAAAGATGAGGATTGAAGGCTGGCAGTGATCCAGTGAGAAATCAGATCTGTAATTAAAGATTGTTTCATAATGCATATGCTTATTCGGGCTGAGTTCAGTTTGCACAGGAAACCTTCGGTTTGGCATTAACTAACTTTTGAGTGCTTTACTTTGCAATCTTAATAGTATTCTTCTAATGTAGAGGGGGGGTGTATATATAAAATATGCAATAATCTCAGTAATTAGTGTTTGCAGGATCAGGCCTTTGGTCCTGAGTTCCCTGAGTTGGGAAGTCACTGCATTGTGTACATTCAGGTCTCATTTTCAAGCTTTTCTTCACAGACATAACATTTATTTCCTTTCTCTGGATAAAGCCCGTGAATGCTTCTGCGCAGCACCCATTGCTTGTGGGATGCTTCTTAATCCTGCAAGACAGGTGTTCCCCCAGAGCACATGCTCCACAGGGTTGAAGAGAGTGCAGCTTCAGAAATCTGCATTCTTCTATGGACTTCCACCACAGGGGAGAATGCCAGGAAATCTCAATATGGGGACAGCATGGAGACTTTGTCTCCCATTAGTCTCTTTCTGCATTTTTTTTCATGGGAGGGACAATGTAGGTAGGGGCCAGGGTATGGCAACCTTGGACTTTAGGTGCACCAAAGTATGCCTTTCATGGCTCTGCCACCTCCCTTCCATTTGAAGTGGTGGTGGCGGTGGTAGCGTGGCCCTTCCCTTCCCAGACAGGAACAAGGCCCCGTCTCTCTCCTACCCCTAATGACAGCAGGGACTTGTTCTTCTTGTGAGCAGCAGGGACGAAGTCCCCGGTCTGCTCTCTCCAAAGAGGCAGGAGTGGCAGCAGGGAGACACCCAATACTTACTCCACTTCAACTGTTTGGATAGGTGAGTGGGCATTCCCACCGCATTCTCGCCTTGCTCCCCCAACTCAGTTCTCTGCTGGGTTGGATTTGGAGGACCCCCAAGAGCAGTGGGTGTTGAAACCCCAGTAAGTGACGTGGGACACCTCACAATTTTTAGGCTCTTGCTTCAGGGTTTCTGCAGACTCAGGTAGCCATAGCCGCATCAGTTACACTCAGATCACATTTTCAAACTTGTCTTCACAGCTGTAATGGCTAGAAGTATCCTCTGTATTTTGAGTGGAAACTGAATTCCACGTCTACACTTAGAGCTGGAGATGTGATTCCAAGCTTTAGTCACCACCATAGTTCTCATTGAGCTAGCGTGCTAAAAATGGAACTGTACCCCCAGTAGAAAGGACAGTGACATGGGCTAGTCATCCTGGGTGCAAACTTGCCCTAACCCATGGGTGTATATGCAGGGCAGCTATCCCATGCCAGCCCATGCTACCCTGGCTACACTACTATTTTAGTTCGCTAGCTTGATCAGCGGTAGCATGAGTATGTCCAAACAAACTGGGAATCACACCCCCAGCTCCAAGTGTAGATGTAGTCTTTGATTCTGACATAAACATGGGACTCCAGGCTTCAGGACCTTAGGCATGGATCTATTTTCCCTGTATTTTAATCCAGCTCTGAAGCTAGACTACTGTTAGGACAGTAGAAACCGCAGACAAAAGAGCCTTTATTAATTATTTTTTATACTAGATCTTGCTGGGCTAGCATTAGGGTACATTTGGAAATTAACCTTTTAAATCAATAGTTTTTGTTGGATACAGTTTTATTTTTTTTTAATTCTCATGTACTTTCAAAGTTATTGCTTAGCTTTTAAACCATTGCCAGAAAATGTCCAGTGCCTGCACATTATTTCAAAAGCATTCACAGCTCTGGATATTAGGGGACTTTCTGCACCCCCCTCAAACGATTCTCAGTAATCTCAAAATATTCTCTTTTACTTTTTTTCCCTGAGGGCAAATCATTATTATAACCAATAAAAAACCAAAAACAAACAAAACGTGTCCATGACATCCTTTTACCCACTTCGTAGTTCATATTAAGTAGGTGGCCAATAATTATTATTTCATTTGGTATTCATTGAGATAATATTGTCATAATGTATTCTTTTGTCATTCATTTGTACGTACTATATAATTCCACAAGAATTACTTTATCATTAATATACCATTAGTTAATGTCTATTTACTTTAAAGTGGTTCCAATTTACTTCAACTGTCAGTTCCACTAGGTGTTCCTTACCTTCTATAGCTGTAACAACCCTTTTCAGGTTTACTGCCTGATTCCAAAATAACCCAAGAAAAGCATTATTCATTGGCTAATCTAGTATTTTGGTCACTATATCATAAAGTTGCCTATAAGTATTCTTATAGCAGTTCAGGGAGGAATAAACCAACGTGCAGACCATTTGTGGCAATTTAAGCTCTCAGACCACTTTTCACAAGAAAAGGGTGTTAAATTAACCCTTCCATCCTGGTTGAATGCCAAATTCACTTTATAAATTCCAGATTCTACATCTTTTCCCCTGGTGTTTCAATTGAAGAAGTTATTGTTCCTTTTTCCTCTTAAAACCTGTTGCAATATTGATGTACTGTCGTTGGAACAATAAATTGTTGAGTAAGTGAAATCTATAAACTCAGAGCTAGATTACATCCAGTCCCTGCATGTCTGTACAAGGGAGATTGAGGACTAAGGGAGCCAATTCCCTCATTGCACCTCCAGTGCAAAGATCAGGCACAATAGGATTGCAAAAACACAGCATGGCTAGAACATCTACCAGCCTTAACCTGTGTAGATGGGAAAAAGGTGGGTCTCTGACAGCACATGAAGGAAAGTATATGCTCGATTCTTATTCTGAATGGTGCAACATTGTGCTTTTCAGCTCCTGCTTTGGTAGTGTGACTCCCTCAATGGCTGAACTGTGGCTTAATGTGACAATTAGCTCATTCTCCCTGAATTGCTTTGGGATCCTTCAGGTGAAAGGTATGAAATACATGTGGGTTATTAGTATTCCATTAAAATGATTTGTACTTTCTGGATTTTTAAGTAATTGAACTAACCTTCCTTTTCTTAATGTCAGCCAATTCTGCCTACTTCTCTAGATATATTTTTTTCCCAATTTGAGCTTTAGAGACAGATCACATCTTCCCTAAAAATCTCATAGTGAGAGATAGGGGGAGTGAAAAAAAAACCCAAAACCCTGCAAAACTTTGGATTTTGTGGAAGAATGGCGTGAGGTTGGGGCTTAAGTACTATTCTGCCCTGTCCCTTTGATTCTGTCATTTCAGCAGGGCTATATATACATGTGTATATATATACATTTTCTGTAGATGGTTTTAGAGTTTCACTCTTGTTGTCCCCTTCCCACTTCTGTATTATCACAGAGGGACTTATTACAACATCTATTATTATAAGTTTAGTCCTCTATGTCCCTGTAATTTGTAATTGTGCTGAGCACCCTGCACTCCATGTTTATCTGACAAAAGGCAAACTGCCTCCCACATCTTCCCCAGATTTGGAGAGCCCCATCCGTCCCCTTCTTCCTAACTACCAAAGCCACCAGCTTCCTCTGACAATTTCTACAATTCAGTTATGCAGTTTCAGTACACAATTCTGCAGCACCTTGGAAATTGAAGTTTGGAGGTAATGCAAAAGTAATTGAAGTATATTTTAAATTAAGTTAGAGGGAATTACAGCTGTGATTGTATTGTTCATTTTCATATTTAATTCAACAAAATCCTCCATTCTGTAATTCATCTGAACCTGGCACCTAATATCCAGTCTGCTACAATGGATAGCCACAGAGTAGGGGTCTCATTGGTCAAGTCTGCTATTTGATCTTGATCATTATGTTCTGTCGGTAGCACAAAGGTAGCAAGGAATTCTCTTTATTAAATGTAATGAGAGCTGTAGAAGAGTGTGTAAAAAGTATTGTGACATGGTTAAAAACTCAGTCCGACATACATGTACATGTACATTCATATATATATGTTCATCTGTGTAGAAAACAGTTCTTTAAATTATTTTAAAATGCTTTTGATGCCATCTGGAATTGACTTACTATATAAAGTCTAATTGTTTCCAGTGCTGGCTGCTTACCAGACAGAGCATTTTCTGGTTAGCTATTATTAACAATACCTAAAACCTTACTGGATAATACCTGTTACAAACCTCTTTTGATTTTACATTTTTCTCTTCACAGTGTGTGGCCCTGTACTTTATTTCACAGAGCAATGCTCTGTTGAAAACTGTCACTCTAACAAACAGTATGATAGTTGTTAGGGCTATCCAAAGAAGACCAAGTAATATGTACATATCTTACTTTTAATGTCCTTGTCACACATGGACTTTCCTGGCTTTAGGAGCTAGTAAAAGAGAATCACCATAAGGTGAAGCGAATCTCCTGCTGGGTGGCCAAACAGCATGAAATCTCATGCTCCATTAATGATGCTTCTCATACCAGCTGGCCAGTGGATCATGAAAATGAATTAGGAGTATTACAGAGTTCTTTTTATTTATTTCCAGTGGCAGCATTCATAAACAGTCATGAATTGCTGGATTCCACTACTTCAGTAGGTAGAGATTTGATTTCTCTGTTTTCATACAGAGAAGGAGCATAGTCTAGTAGTTAGAGCAAGGGATTAAGACTCCATCAATCTATCTTGTATTGCCATGGGCAAATTACCTAACCTCTTGGTGCTTCACTTCTCAGATCTCTGATAATACCCCATAGCTAAGATTTTTCAAAACTGACTAGTGATTTATGATGCCTCAGTTTTTGGTTTTCCAACTGGAGATGCTTTAAAGGGCCAAAAGCGGCTTACTGAGCACTTTCTGAAAAGCAGACTCATTCTCAAGTTGTTTTCTCAAAAGAGAGATGCCCCAAATCGCTAGTTACTTTTGAAAATCTTGGCCCACATTTGTAAAGTTCTTTAAGATCCTTTGACAAAGATGCTATATTAAGTACAAAGTGTTACTGCTGTCTAATGGGACAGGTCTGTATTCTGATGTATTATGCTCTAAAACATGTATTAGACCCAGAAGTTATTTTTTTCAGATCCAATGTACCAAAACCTTCCAAAACTGATGGAGGATGAAAGAAATTGCATTTTTCTTCTTTGTAGTGCAGATTCAAATGACGGTATGCAGTTATGTTTCTCCATGTATCGGAACATAAATTAAGGATGAAAAACATTTCTTCACCACCACTCCGCTTGTCATAGGGCAGGCCTAAACTTAAAATGCTGGAGCTGCGTCACTGTAGTGCTTAAGTGAAGATGTTTCTATGCTGATGGAAGAGCTTCTCCCGTCAGTGTAGTTAATCCATCTCCACGAGTGGCGGTAGCTATGCTGATGGGAGAAGCTCTCCTACTGATGTAACGCTGTCTACAGTGTGGGTTAGGTTGGTACAATTATGTTGCTTTGGGGGTGCATTTTTCACACCCTTGAGCAATATGGTTATACCAAAATAAAGTCTGAAGTGTAGACCTAGCCACAGGAATGTAGGAAATGCTAAACCAGAGCAGATTGTTTTCCCTCCTGTATCAAGAAAGATTCTGATGAAGACTGCCACTGGCACGTAAAAATTTGACCAGCTGTAATGGTGAGTTTTTAAAGCACTGAGGGGACATGACTAAAAAATCTTTTAACAGCTGTTTTTGGTTTTCATTATTAGGGTCTTGGAGTCCTCATGAAAAATGTTTAGCTTGGTATCTAATGCCATATTTAGACACCTATGAGAATAGTCTGGTTTCAGAGGTTCTATAAGCCCATAGCTCCCAATGGGAACTTTGGTTGCTCAGCATTTCCAAAAATCAGCCCACTTAAGTGATTGCCTAAATACAGATTTGGAAATAATATGATATAAACAAAGTACCTCTCAGTTATGTTTAGAATTTCTGTTATACCCAGGGCCTTTGAAAATAAAAGACTTTTTCAGAGTTAAAGTTAAAAAAACAACAACGAAGAAAGAGCATTAATCAAACATTTGAAAATTTTTAAGTGGACTGTGTGCACTTATGAACTTCATGGGCATTGTCAAGTATTTTTTCTCATTCCTAGAACTTCTGTCCCCAAAAGTGGTATTACTTGAAATAACACTGCAGTACTGGAAGCCATCAATTTACTTACACTGTGGTGATATGCTTAGAAGTAGCCACTTCAGAAGGTGGTACTATTAGAGTGGAGCGTTCTTACAACGTAACAGCCAAAACACCACTTCAGATTAGCTGATAGTGGATTAGATAGTTGTCAGAGCTGTATACTTTGACTATTCTCTTACTAATACAGTGTACAATGAAGGAGGCCTAAGTCTTTTAATCAGCCTGGCTATTTTTTGTATGGCCTTTCCAGTTAAAAGATTTAACATGCTGGGTTTTTTTCACTTGGGTCATTTTAGTGTGCCCTACAGTTCATAACTCTGTCATACAAACTGTAATGCCACGATAACGTAAGAAAAAAAAAAGGTGTGTGTGTAAAATGCTTCTCTAAAACATTTTAGTAATAATTAGCTATAGTTGGCACTAGCATCCTTTTTGTTGGTGAGGGTGGTAGCCAGGTTTTGTTGGTGGGGCTGTGGCTGGTTGTTTTGTGTCTTGGAAAAGGAGGCCCTGTGGGACCCTTTACTCCTACTGTAAATAAAGTGTGCCAGTAAAGAACAGTAGCCTTTAAATACTGATGTTATGGTCCAGCTAAAAAGGATGATATAGGATAGTTATCCTTGATACCATCTTGCATTAGGTAGTCCTGGCTGAGTTGTTTTAAAGAGGAATATTCATTTGAACTTTTAAAGACTTCTACTTTCCTCTTTCTCATTTAAGTTTCTTAACAGGTAGTTTTAATAAATCTGTGGAGATCAACATCCTACAGTGATGATTGAGAGACCATGCCATAAATATTGTGGGACAGATTCTCAGCTGCTGTAAATTAGCATAGCTGTATTGCTTTGAATAGAGTGAGGCCAGTTGAGCTGTATCCTTACACTGGCCATGTTTCACCAAAGAACTTAAGCACATGCTAAGTATGTGCCAAAGTCCTAGGTTAAATAGGTCTGAACTGCTGAAGCAGGCCCATTGCTGGCAGTTTAATAAAATAAAATTACTGGAAAGGCCGCTCTTCATATACAATAGGTCAGGGATGATGAAAAATAAACCACATAAATAAGTACTGGGATGAATAACCTATCTAATGCTTTTGTGGACCCCTTCATACTTCTTTGAGTCCATCTACTGGGGCCTGAATTCTCACTTACAATAAGGTCTCTTCACACTACTCTGGCAGTTTAAATTGGGTCCACTTTAAGATCCACTTTATTTTACTTCCACTTTAAGATCACTTTGCGCTGTCAGAGTGGTTTCAATTGGCCTTAGTGTAAATGTGCCCTTGAAGTTTACCCAACAGTTGAACAAATGCTGAGTTAATAGCCAGTATGTAATGTTTGGTAAATTAGGCATGGATACCAGTGATGACCTAGAAATGACATAATAATCAAGAAAAATCACCATTTTAAAAAGTATTTAAAATCACCATTTTAAAAAGTATTTTGAGTGAACGTGGTGGTTATAAAAGGTGCCCACATGACAGTCATGGGGATCAAAGACATCCATTTAATAGTGGAGCAGGCACAATGCAGCGTACCTGACAACCTACCTCAATTTCATTCTGGGAAGATTATTTCTGGAGGTGGAAATTGATTCTCACTCTTTCATTGGTTTTCTCTTTTAAGGGTATTATATCTCCATCTTTAAATCAAAGGAGTAAGACCTACAGTGAGGTACATAGCTATGAGCTTTATTCATCATTCTGCACTGCATGAGTGTTATCTTATCCTTGACTAAGCAGTCCAAGACTAATACAAAACTCTGGGAAAAGTATCTCCTTCATTTGCTCCAAAGTCTGGCCAACAAACTGGATTGGATACAAGGGTGCTTTTTGTCATGTGAATGCTTATGCAGTAGGAAATGTCACAAAGCAGCTACCAGTTGATGATGGTTTCTGTTATCACATACATGAGATAAATCTGAACATGGTAACCAAAAGAAAAATAACTCTGTAGCCATTTCCTATGTTGTAGTATCCCTCAAACACTTAAAAAACAGAGCAAAATACGTTCTTGACTTTTAAAAGTAAAATAAATATAGCCTTTCAATGTAGCCACTTTGTGGAAATATGCAATATTTTGCATTATGGTAGGTGACATACAATGTGTATTGAGCACCAGAGAGGGTAATGCATTCCAGGAATCAGACACGCAAGTTGAGAATACACTGGTTTGGCTGGAGCTGGTTCAAACAAATTCATTTTAAACCACCTACTCTGAAATCAAAGCGCTTAGAAACAAATTACATATGAGCTGGCACCTCATATTCAGAATCTGACCACAAGTATGACCTCTTTTGATGTGGCAAGCATTTTTTTTTAAATAGTCATATAGTTTCACTGTATAAAACAGTTTTTGATTTATTTGATTGCTGCCTTTTCTTTCTAACATCCAATTTCTATTTTGTATTCTACACTTAAGGAAACCAGGATAATTAAAATATCTTTTAATCTTTTTTCATTAGTGACATTTACACCTGTTTTTTTTTAAATGGTAATGTTTTATTTATTTATTACTGTCTCCTTGCTCTTTGTGCTATTCACATTTTAGCTAAGGCAAGACAGTAATAAAAACCTTGTACCATTTATCTCCATCATTGGCATAATAACAGCTTTAATGAAAAAAGGATAAAAACTTGGACACTGGTAATTACTCCAATCACATTTACCATACAATGGAATATAATTCAATGCATCCTTATACCATGTCCTTCATGTATTCACATCACAGTGAGAAATACACAGAGCTGTCGCTAAGCATAAGTCAAGCTGAACGAATGGGTTTTTAATTTTGACTGGAAAATACAGTCAACCCGCTGTTCCTCATCTCATGTGGAAGGGCATTGCAAAGGCATGCAGTAGCTAAAGTCTTTGAACTAGCAGAGTCAAACTGGTTTGATGGAAGAGATTTGAAGATGAAGCAATATTATCACTAAATAATGAGAAGAATAGGCCACACATATATGCGGAACAGTGAATATAGATTGATATGACTAAAAATAGGATAGAATAAATCCTAAAGGCCAGGTTAATGAAATAGCTTAAAGGCCAAAAATGAAATTTTGGAATGGTTAGGAAAACCTGGGTGGTTGAGGATTACAATAATTAATCTATTGAAGCTGATTGAGGACAGATGGAGCAAAATGCCAAAATCTTGAATAATAGAGCTAGTAAGGTTATGACAAATGACAGAAAATCACTGATGTAGGAAAAGTGTAGAAAAGGCTTTAGTTATAATTAGATTAAATGACAAGGTCAAAATCAGCTTTCATTTATATTTGGTAGCAACACTTTCTGAGAAGAGGGGAGAGCAGAATTTTGCTCAAAGTTTTAAGATTAGGTTGTGGTGAACCACTAAGAATTTTTTGTTTTTGTTTGTTTTTTTTAAATTTTGCATATATGTGTTCCAGAGAGAGCTTCTAAATTGAGATATGAAAGTTCCAATTGCAGATCCTTCAGAGTTTTATTTAAAGCTTCATACTCCAAATTGCTTTTTTTGTGGAGACGACTTTATGTTCGTGAAGAACGTTTAATATGGACAACTGGTTTCAGTATAATTTTGATCCATATATCCTGTTATTCAGCATTTGGTTTTGTAGAAAGGGTGAAGTCCTGGCCAGATTGAAGACAATGGTAAATTTGCTATTGACTTCAATGGGATCAGGATATTGCCAATACTATACATAACCATACAGTATACATAACCATGCTTGGATTTAATTCTCTCATTAGCAAAGGATGAACCACTACAGGTTCAGTGATTTGCTTCAGATGAGCACCAGAATGATTTGCATTCTTTTCCAAACTGTCTATATTGATTGGTGAATGTGTAGGAAATCCCAGGAGAGCAGACTCTCTCAGGAGGTGGCTAGTAATTACTGCATCTATTCAAGCCAGAGATATCATAAGAATTTTGTCAGTTTTACTCACATTCTTTCTTTGTCAGAATCAGAAAGTGTAAGATTCCAGATATTTAAAAAATATTAAAGGAAAATATATATCTGAACTACACTGAACCTTAGGAAAGATTCATCTTGGTCTCACTTAGTTTTGGGCAGAGGTTTCTGGTGGTTTGATTTCGATCACCAAGAATCTCATGTACTTCCCAATATGAAATGTATGTGCCTAAATATTATGTGACTGATCATCACTGATTAAAGAATGTAAAACAGTTTCCATACAGGCTTGTATTTTTTCAAATAGTTGGACTAATTGTTTGTAGTGTTTATAAAGGATTAATTAATGCCACTATGGACTGAATTATCTGTGGTGTCACTCCATTGAATAGAAGCATATTTTTCAATTCAGTGCAACATCAGTAGGGATAGTTTGCTTCTACATATGCAGAATAATTTTGACCCAAAAGTCTTCATGTAACCTTTAGTGAACATCTTAAAAGGAGATGTGATCAAAACAGCTTCTATGAAGACAATATAAACAGCAAGAATATCTAAAATATGTTAGTTTAATAAATAAGGCTTTTGCAGCAAATCTCTGGACATGCTGCACATTATAGACACTTGGAACTTCACGTTAAACAGTGGGCATAGAATGCTGGTGGTCCTACTTCTAAAGCTCATTTCCTTTATTCACTGCTAGCAGTAGATGGGCAGTGACACACAGTGGGGAAATCGATTATATTCATTAGAAGATAATGTTATACTTATCCATTAGTCAGTTCCTTATGATATATGAGATTCTATTTATTGAAGCAAAGCAACATACTCATAAACCTTCTTAACTTAAATATCCAATCAAAGATTTCACAACTGGCAATAAAGATATCAGAAAAATGTAGCCTCTGGAAATTAAACCAACTTGCTAAAACCTTGCAGGAAACTCACACAAATGTAACAAATAATATTGCCATAACAAACCCAACAGGCAACAACAACTATTAGTGACGTCTTATCTCTATTACATCAAAGTGATTCTGAAATATATAAACCAACCAAGAAACAAAAAGTCCTATTTTATAAAACACAAACAAAGTTACTTGATAAACAACAGAAGGACCTTCCATTACCCTATAGAATTGGTCATTCTGCAATTCAGAAACACTTACCTGGATATAAATAAAAAAGAGTCATGGGTAACACTGGAATAGTTATTTGTTAACCAGAGTGTAACTGCCAGCAGAGAAGACATTGTTATAATTTACACCTATTGGTTTCTGCCAAAAGTGACAAGATAATATTGCACATAAACGGAAATCCTTCTCATAACCTCTCAGGTCAAGGGAGATCAATTGCTATTTTGGGTATGTAGATTATGATTTCACATACAAGAAGCCAAGTTTTGCATTCATTTCCATTAGTGTAAATTTGGAGCTTAGTATTTCCATTAATTTCACAGGAGATAGTCCAAATTTACATCTGTGAATCTGAAACCAGAATTTGTCTCAAGGGAGAAAAAATGTTACAATATAACAAGGATCTGAATTCTGTCTCTCTGCATGAAGGAAAACTTCATCCAAGAGGAACAGCGTTGGTGAGACAAACTTTCTTCGTCTTCTTCAGGACTTGAGGAGCTCTGTGTAAGCTTGAAAGCTTCACTCTCTCAACAACAGACATTGTCTCTAATAATATTACCGACATATAAAGCTAATATTTCAATTCACTCAGTTTGATGCACCAATTGCCTCAATTATGGCAGCAGTGACTTGGAAAATGTGACCATTAGAAAACAGTGACACCATCAAACACTGTTAAAAGGGACTGTGATGGGGTGTACCAACCCCACACTGGGCCAAGATTGCCAAACTAATCACTGTGGGCCCAGGAGACCACGCTGCCTCACCACCACTGTGCAAGCTCCAGATGGAAGGGACCTGCGGAGGAGGAAGATACAAAAAGGGAACCCAGCTCCGGGCCTATGAACTCAGCAATCACATCCTGTTGTTGTTCCCCTTGTCTGAGTCCAAGCTGCTGGCCAAATGGCAGGGGTCATTTGAAGTGGCCCAAAGAGTCAGGTGGGTAGACTACAAGGTCTGGCAGAAATGACCAGAAATGCTGCTAATGAAATTCTTATAATAGAAAATTGGACATGTCTTTTCTAATTGGCCAAGAAGTTCTGAGTTTCTTGTTACAGATGCAAATTAAACAAAAAAGACAAGTCATCCATTAGTCATTACTAACATCAAAAGAAACTTGCTATTGTGTGGTCAACTATATCCTCACAAAGTAGAGTATCGTGCAGAAGGAATAACCTCTTTGGTTGTGGATATGAATGTCAGAACGAGAAGCAAAGTGATATATGATGTCACAAATCATCTGATTCCAGAACTTCAGAGAAGATGCAGTCAAACAGAAATCAGAAACTAGAAGTATGATCAAAATACATCAGATTAAGAAGAGGTGCAAACTTTCATATACGCAATCCATCAAATTGGAAGGGTAACCAGCCCCCAAAAGACACTGTAATTAGTAGACACAACCATAGAATTTGTGATTGTGGGAATCTATCAATCTTGTAGATTAAAGCTATCTCAAATATCATAACAAGAATAAACTGGTTCAAAACAGAATACTACAAACAAAATAAAATAAACTACTGACCACCAAAAGAGATTTAGTGCATGGAAACAAGAAGCTGCTACCAAAAAACTGGGCTCATTCAAAACAAAAAAGGAGAAAAGGTGTTTTACCTTCAAAAAGGTTATATGCAAATCTGCTTTACTGTGCTACCACCAATATCCTTTGACAAAACTGGCAAATATATCCATTTACTAAATCTCCATGACAATTGATAAAGTAAATACTCTACGAGCTGGACGTGACAAGCCATGAAATGTGATAGGTATAATAAAGGACTATCTGGTTTGTCAACCCTTTACTCAGACAATGATTCCTGGACCTGAGAACATAGAAAAATTGCTTTTCCTATCAAAAATCTGACCGAGGAGGCATTTGGAAGCTAAAAGATCAGTGCAGAGATCTACCCCATGAGTATTTGCATAAAGAACAAGAAAAAGCTGCACAATTCATTTGGGTAGATGTGAATTGCAGTTAAACATGAACATCATGTTACTCCAACTTTGATCAGGTTGATGAATGCCTTCATAGAGTTGCATCCTTGCCAAAACTAGACCTTAACAAGGGTTTCCAGGAACTTGAACAACACCCTTCATCCAGACAAATCAACACAGTTTCCATTCAAACTGTCATATGGCATGACACAAGATTGCTTTTGGAATATTTTAGACTACTGAAGTGTGTATTCTAAGACAACAATAAAATCTTGACAATACTATTGTAAGTTCTGTGACAACATTCTTTGTTTAGAAGAATGCACTGAGAGCTGAGGCCATGGTGATGGGCACATTACAATATCTAAACTGGCAGACAAAACTCTGACCCCAGTTTAGCAAGGTATCTAAAACACATCTATCTGCAAGCACATCAGTAGTTTCATTGGCTTCCCGGTTCTTAAATCTGAGTCAGAGTCATAATGAAGTACTTATGGATGTTCTAGTATTTCTGATAACATACAACTTAACACTGGCAAGGAATAGGAGAAGTCATTTTGGATCTGGACCACAGTGCCAGGAGGACACATTACAGCTCCAGATTCAAGCTGTGCCACCTTTTCAAATCACTGATATCTTTTGTTCTGTACATTTTTGCTGCTTCTGAGGATCTGGCCCTAAATGTTCAGCATACTAGATAATGGGAGAGTGATCTACTTTTTCGCCATGGTATATAATTACACTGGACAACAAAGATTTTGCTTCCTGAATACTTTTGGATGTATCTTATGGATTTTGGGCTGCTGATTACAAAAATCACCATGAAATTTTCCTATCCGTACCATTTTTTTGAAATCACCTATATTTGTTCTTTCAATTCATAATTTAAGTCTATTAAAATGTTGCCCACAATGTAAGCTGAAAAGTTTTCTCTCTTGTGTCAAAGCATGCCTGGGCATGCAGTGATACTGCACCTAGAGCAGGCCACACAGCATGCACTGAGAATGCTAAGGCTTAGGCAGGGTGGATGCTGGCAGGACAGGTTTTAGAAAGGCTATGAAAGCATTTTACAAACACTGTTCTATGCATTGCGTTTATATCAATTTGCATTCATGTTGATGCGCATGCTCTATGTGCATAGCATATTGTGTGTACTCACAATAATAAAGCAATTGTATTTTCAGGAGGATTCGTGATAGCAAAATGTCTCGCCAATGTCGCAACAGCCATGATACATTTCTTGGTAACTACAGAGCACCAAACTACGTGCAGGTGGTTGACAACATGCTTCAAGCATACAAAACCATGAAGTGCATCATGTCACTAAAGATTCATTTTCTGCATTCGCATTTAGACTTCTTCCCTGCAAATCTTGGTGCAGTCAGTGATGAGCATGATGAAAGGTTTCACCAGGACATTGCAATCATGGAAAAATGGTATCAGGGCACCTGGAATCCATCAGTGCTGGCCGATTATTGTTGGACACTTAAACGAGAAGCCTCCGACACTGAGTACAAATGAAAATCATCAACAAAACATTTTTAGCTCAGTTGAACTATTGCAAAGCATCAGCACCCTTATGCGATAAAACGCACTATATTCAATAAAAGTCAATTTCTTGTTTCTCCAAATTCCTAAGTGATACAAGTAGTCTGAAATTATATTTGTGTTCAGCTTCAAGCAGTCTAACATAATCTAAAAAAAATTCTGAGGAAGCAACACTTTCAAAAAAATTTGCTGTCCAGTGTTAGTAATTAGCTAACCAGTAATTTAGTAATTACTGAAGAATGCTCCGTTCACTCACCCTGTATTTGAATATTAACATCAGCAGTAAACAGTGTTATAGATCCTCATGTCTGACTAGGCAGTGCTTGAGGTAGAATCTAATTGAGGGGAGGAAGGATACAGGTCATTTGCTTATTCTATGGCCAGCCAGGAACTGACTTGGTCTCCAGGGCAAATTAGAACCATCTGATGGCTGCTCTCATTTGCTGCAAACTTCAGTGGGCCCCACAGGGCCATTCCAGCAGCTGGTAATCAGTGGATTACATCATTGCTCTACCCAGAAAAACTTCCCATGGCCACACCGCAACACCAGTGTCTGCAAGGGACAGTGACATTGATTGGCAATGCCAGCTTTAGACGTGCAAAACAGGAAGTCTGACAATCTGGCCCAAAGTATTTACAACTTTTGACATTTCCAACAAAGTCCTTTCAGATCCTGGACTCCTATTTTGAGGTCAGAATTATTGCTGGTCAAAATTGTTTCATCAGAATGATTTTCTGATTTTATTTTCAAAACCACAATTTTTCATAGGAAGATATTCCCCTTTTTTAGGCAGTTCTTGTCAGAAGTTTAGTAAGTTTGTTGAATACTTCAGTGTCATACACAGCCAAATAGAATGTTTGAGAAATTAATGGAAAGCTTGGATAAATAGATTAAAAAATCAGCACAATGTCAAGGAGACAATATCACTACAATGAGTGTTACTGTGCCAATTCTTGTGTTGTTATGGATCTTGTCGCTGTGAAGTGTGGCCTCCCTTGGAGATAGATGGTGAGGGAGAGCCAAACCCCCTCTGGGGGGGAGGGGGGAGCCCACTTCAGTGACACCAGACCAGAAGCAGGTGGGCTGGGCAGGAAATATAAGAGGTAGGCCTTCCCGCTCATTCAGAGTACCCCAAGGCACCAGAGTGCAATGGAAGAGACTAGGTACTATAAGGACAGGATGGAAGGAAGTAGCCCTGGGTAGCTGACTACAGTCCAGATGAGCCTGTGCTTGCTCTAAGGCAGCATGTTTGGCTGGAGCCCTGCTGACGAGACACCCCATCATTGACAGGGACCTGGGATGGGACCCAGTGGAGAAGGGTGGGCCTGTGTCACCCTCTCCCCTTCCTATCCTGACCTGGGGTGATTGCCTGCTAAGGGCCAGAGCTTGTTCCCCATGGTCTGTCCCACCCTGCCTAAGGGCCAGGGCTTTGGGACTGCTTGCCCATCCCTCTGGGGCTACAGACTGTTTTCCTCACTGCCTGCCCACCCTGCTGAGGACTGGGCCTTAGATGAGTTCCTCGCCTGGTAATGGCTAGAGACGGTTCCCATTGATAGGCATGCCCAGCCTAAGGGTCGGGCCTCAGAACTACTTACTTGTCCTACAAAGGGCTAGAGACTGTTCCCTGGTGCTATGCCTGCCTTGCCTAATGGCTGGGACCAAGACCCACTTACTTGCCCTACAAAGGGCTCAAGACTGGCCCCATTCGCTGGCCTGCCCTGCCTAAGGATCGGGGCTGGAAACTGGGGCTTACCCTGCTAAGGGCAGGAGGTGGTCCCTTTGTCTTGGGACTCCCCATAGGGCACAGGCATTGGGAGGTATGGCCTCCCTCTGACATAGACGGCGAGGGAGAGCAACCGGCACCACCCACAACAGAGTGCCCTTTACAATCTACATCACATGCATTGACAAATGGCATTGAAAAGAGCATTGCTTTAAATTTCTCTGTCTAAGCCACCATACGACAAAGAAATTATAAAACAAGCAGAAGACCAAGGCAAATCTGCACACTGTTACTTTGAGAAAAGCTACACAACCTGATCTCAGGAAAGGTGACCAAGTACTTTTAAAGCAACCAAAGACTTATAAATTACCTTGTCTGACCAATGCCATTTTTCTTCAAGAAGAGGAAAAGAAATCATCTCACTGCTGAAACTAATGACAGATTAATCTCCCAATATTCTTCAAGATACATCTACCCATACAGTTAACAAGTCCCAAGGGCTTTGCTTGCCCATGCTTGCAGTCTCACTTTGGCCATGTAGTTATTGCTCCTAAGAGCCTACCAGAAGAACCTTAGAAATATAAAGGAATATTTTCAAAACCTCAAAAGAAAGTTTCTAATAGTCAGTGGGCGTTCGGTGCCCTTGGTGCTTTGGGAAACCTCACTCTTTATATCTCACCATTTTAAGGGAAGCTGAAAATGTGTTCTTACATGTTTATAATAATTGTTTTAAGTATCTCTTGGATAGCTTTTGAATAGATAATAATGCACCATAGCATGTTGGGTAGGACCATTAACTTTTTGGAATATATTACAGGCTTTTATTTTTGAGGTAGAGGGGTGATGTAGGTTTAATGGATGGCATTATGGGCCAGATCCCCTACTAATGTAAATTGGTGCTGCTCCTAAAAAGTTAATAAAGCTATATCAGTTTAAACCAGCTAAGGTTATGTCTGTTATCTTCAAGACACCTGATGTTCTTCTCATTGTTTGACAAGCTGAGAACATTCTTCCTTAGAAGTTCCCATGTATGATGCTACTGAACCAGATCCTATGAAAACTTAGTATGCTTCAGTGTAGTCTAGTTGGTAAGACGCTACACTGGAATCAGAAGGTGTGGGTTCTATTCCTACTATTCTACTCCTATTGACCAGCTATGTGACCTTAGGCAAGTCATTTCAGAGTATTATATTCTGGTGTGCAATCCAGACTAGTGAGGGGTTGTGTCACCACCTGCCCTGCAACCTAGGATGCCTCACAATGCTTTGCTGCTGTAGCTCCCAACCTGGGCCACTCACAAATAGCCAAACAGCATGCTGGTCACACCCTGAGAGTTTCTGTATTGATGCAGTCTGCCAGCTACTTACCAGCCATGCTCTGGCTTCTAACAGTCTTCATTACTGTTTGTAGGATGATGCCAACATATTCTCAGTCCCAAATGTTCGTCAAAATGTATGTTCTGCAGTGTCCAGCCCTCTCCTGGACAGCTCAGATGTTAGAGGCCCATTGCCCCTGTAAGAGATCAACGTACAACAGTTTGCTGTTTTAATTTAAGTTACAAAACAATTCAATTAAAACACAGTACTTGATTAGTTTTGATTAAAGAATAAAATGTTCATTTAGCTACAACTAGAGAGATGTTAAGTCAGTTCAAGTAAAAAACATTAAAGTCAGAAATTGTTACAAGAGAAATAAAGATAAATTGATTTCTAGTAACTAAATTTTAACAAACTAGATTTGATTCAAGGTAAAACGTACCACAGGTTCCCAGCAACATAGCTGACCAAATTCTCAAGTCAGGCTCTGCCCTCAAAGTCCAAAGGGCTGGTTTCTTTGTCTCTTAGGTGAGAGGAAGAACACCTGGAGTGTTTTTGCCCCTCACTTTTATAATCCAGTCACCCTTTGAAATATATGTACTTGTAAGTTACCCCTAGATAAAGTTCCTTCCAGCTGTGAGGATGGAGACATGGAGTGTCATGGTGAAAGTTTCCATGTTGTTGCTTGCTAAAATGCAAACTGATCTGTTCCTACTCCCCTTCCTTCCCAAAGAATGGCCACTTGACAGGTGATTGCCAATTAACTTTGATGACACTTGGCTTGAGGTGTCATCTTGACCTTTGTCTTTGAAAAACAGATCTACCTGCGCCTCAAATTTGTCTGGTAAACACATTTCATTCATAATTTCAGTTTATATTAATTTTATATGTAATGTTGTTTCATACAGTTTACCATGACCAGTGTGGTGTTAGTTTCAAATGATATTTCACAAAGCATATTTTGTACAAAGATTATTACAATAGTATATAGGGTATGAATATAGGGGTGCATTTGGTCACAGAGAGGCTCTCTGTTTCTCTTCCGACTCTTTGTTTAAATTGCAAGTTTTTTAAAGTTGGGAGTGTCTCTGGTTATGTGTTTATAAAGTGCGTAGCACAATAGGCCTACAGTCTCTGGTGGGGCCTCTAGATGCTACCGTCTTTTGAATAATAATCTCTGTTGTATGTTTATATAATAAGTAGCTGAAAATAAATCAATGTATATTTACTGATATAGAGAAGTATAAACATAGACACCCCACGTTAAGCTTGGCATAATTTGTCTTACCTTACTTCAATAATCGTAAGAGATAAGACAGATTGGAGGTTGCCATTTCAGCGTCACACCCTGCATTGGCATTGTAACACATGTACATAGTCCATTGTTTGGATCCCTGGACTATATAGGCACAAACAGAAAGAGCTTCTGCATTGACTTTTAATTGCTGTGTTTTCATGAGCTGATCTCCAGAATTCCATTATTTTAATGCATGGCCTTCTTGTGTGTGTTCCATATGGGGAGACAAGTTTCACAGTGAAATATCTTATACAGTAGGAGATATTTTCAGGGCCATCACAGTAATGACCACCCCTTTAGAGCAGATACATTTTCAGGATAGCCATTATGATTTAAATTCAACCATAACTTTTTTTTTTATCCTAGCTGTTCACAGCTGTTTTTTTTTATCCTAGCTAATAAAACTAAAAATTTTAGAAAGTAGCGAGTTACTTCTTTATCATTAAATCTTTGGGCAGTTAAATAATAATAAAAACAAACAAAGACAGTATTCTACTATAAATACTGAGGGCCAAATTTAGCTCTCTTGAGGATACAAACTCATCAGAGGAAAAATTCGATAGAATTATATATTAAAGAAACAACATCACTTACTTAGTATGCTGCCTTGACTTCTGGAGGAATTGTGTTGGCTGATCTGGATGTGTGCTGCATGCATTTTCCTAGATACGCAAAGTAAGATCATATTTCAACCATGATCTGGCCAAGGAAGAAATTATAAATCTGAAAATGATTTAGATAAGGGTTTGTATTTGAATTAAATCATGGCTGCTGTTCAGGTTGAAGTTAACATTAACATTGAATATAGGTTCTGCTCTTACATGCTTTTGTCCTGAAACCAAGCAAAATCAGGCAATCACACAAGGTTCCAACCATATTGAGTGGTGTTCTTATGTTCTATTATCATCCCAAAATCTTGGGGAAATTACTATTCTTGCCAATTTCTACTGCCTCTGAACCAGAAGCGTGAGGGAAAAATTTTTTTTTTTTTGGTTTTTAATATGACATAAAATCAAAAATTGTAGGGGTATATTTGAAAGTGAACTTGCCTGAAATATGGGCTTTTAAAGTAAATTTCAGGGTTCCAAATTCAGGGTTTTGCTATTAGTCCACCATTAGGGCTTTGTGAAACTTGCATATCACAATCATTCATGTGATTTTGGACTTCATTACAAACTTTAAATTGTGGCTGCGTTCACTATATCTCATCAACCTGGAATGAATTTCAAGTAAACCTGGGCCATTTTTTAATTGTTATTTTACTTTCAAAAACACTTTTAGTACCAAAAAAATGTATGTAGCACTTTACAAACATAAAACATAATATACTCTCCCTTTCAAATAACTTGTTCAAGATATGCCAAGAGACACAAGGATTCAGGTAAGGAAGGTGTAGGGATCTTAGATGATGAGAAGAAGGTAGGATAATTTGAATGTTAAGAAATACAATGAAGATAGAAAGAAAGAGGGTGTAAACCTGGCCTATTGACATCAATTAGAGTTTTGCCTTTGATGTTAGAGGGATTAGGGTTTCACTCAGGGTGTTTAGTAGATAGGGACCAGGGCCCAGAGCTGAAAAGTTTCACTGGAAGTTAGGAGCCTTAGTACATTGGAGGATCTGGGCCAAGGAGACTGTCCCAAGGTTACCAATCAGCCAGACTTTTAAAACATTTAGAAAAAAAGTTCTTTATCAGTTAAACTATTGAAGAAGCCTAGATGATTAGTACTGCCAGTT
>ML675601.1:16623584-16767296 GCA_007922155.1 Mesoclemmys tuberculata
CAGTTGATATATTTGGGCAGATCCTTGCACCTACCTCAGTTCCCATTGAAGTCAACTGGGCATTAACCTGTTATCCACCAAAGTGGAACAACTTGGAGCATCAGGGCGAGTTTATTCTTCAGTAACTCATACATGTGGAATGGATTCTAACAACCCCCATTCAGAAAGGTGGCAGGATATGGAAACCTGAAGATTTTTAATAATCTCATCCCTTTTTTGAGATCCAGTATCACAAATACAGACAACATATGAACTGGAAGATGTGTGTATTACAGTGAACACATATAGACAACTTGACATGAAGTGAGCTGGTGTTTTCATACCCTTATCTCTCACATTACTATGCAAATATATATAACACATATAAAACTGGATATCATGGCAGACTCTGGCTCCAGATAACTGCTATATATCATTTTAAAAATCAGTCTTTTAACTTATAGTTTCTTAAAACTAATATGTAACTATGTAAAGCTTTTTGGCTTTGTTGTTGTGAAACAGATTCATCTGATACACGTTACTTTCAGAAGATACAATTTGCATTATGCAATTTGAATTTAAAGCTGTCTAAAATGGTTTATAGGTTATTGCTCTGAATATGGGTATTTCTGATTAAAAAGTTGACATTGATTTTTAATCACTCATTCAATAATGTGTAACAAATGGCATTCTGAGCAGAAAATGGTGTAAATATCATTGATGGATTTTCTTATTCTCAGAAATCAATAATAGAGCATAGTACAGATGTTAATTCTGAACAGTACAGATAAAATATATAATAATCCATGATTTCTTAATGTTTTGTTGTGTTTACCATAGTTAGAATACTGTTTTTAAGTGGGATTTTATAATAAACCTTATGGGTTATATAAGACATACTAACTGATCCAAAGTACATTGCAGTCATTTGAAAGATTCCAGTTAACATAAATGGGCTTTGGATCAGGCCATAAATGAATATACACCCTGAATAAATTGATATGATGCTGTATTAGGTAAAAATTAATGCATTATAGTAAATCTTTCATTTAAACAATAAAACATGACAATGGTTGAGTTCTGATATAAATCACACTGTGTGCATTGTTAGGGATGAGGCCATAGGTTGAATGCTGTTAAATGCATAAGGTGTAAATTATTACACTATATAGTGTAATATATATATGTATCTTATTGAAATTCTACAACTGGCCATATACAAACACTTAAATTAGAAAGCAGTCAGAAATATATCCCCTATTTAATGAAATGTATAAATATAATTAGGAAGGCCAAAAAAGAATTTGAAGAACAGCTAGCCAAAGACTCAAAAATTAACAGCAATTTTTAAAAAGTAATTTAGAAGCAGGAAGCATGCTAATCAACTAGTGGGGCCACTGGACAATCAAGAAGCCAAAGGAGCACTCAAGGAAGATAAGGTTATTGAAGAGAAACTAAATGAATTCTTTGCATCGGTCTTCATGGCTGAGGATGTGAGGGAGATTCCCATGTCTGAGCCATTCTTTTTAGGCGACAAATCTGAGGAACTGTCCTAGATTGACGTGTCATGAGAGGCGGTTTGGAACAAATTGATAAATTAAACAGTAATAAATCACCAGTACTAGATGGTATCCACCCAACATTACTGAAGGAACTCAAATGTGAAATTGAAGAACCACTAACTATGGTATATAAACTATGATTTAAATCAGCTGCTATACCAGATGACTGGAGAATAGCTAATGTGATGCTAGTTTTTTAAAAAGCTCCAGAGGTGATCCCAGCAATTACAGGCTGGTAAGACTAATTTTAGTACCAGGCAAATTGGTTGAAACTATAGTAAAGAACAGAATTATCAGACACATAGATGAATACAGTTTGATTGAGAGGAGTCAACGTGATTTTTGTGAAGTAAAATCATGCCTCACCAATCTACTACAATTCTCTGAGGAGATCAGCAACATGAGGACAAGGGTGATCCAGAAGACATAGTATACTTAGATTTTCAGTAATCCTTTGACAGGGTCCCTCACCAAAGGCTCTTAAGCAAAGTAAGCGGTTTTGGGATAAACAGGAAGGTTCTCTCCAGGATTAGTAACTGGTTAAAAGATAAAAAACAAAGGGTAGAAATAAATGGTTATTTTTCCGAATGGAGAGAGAGGTAAATAGTGGTGCCACCGAGGAGTCTGTACTGGGACCGATACTGTTCAACATATTGATAAATGATCTGGAAAAAGAGGTAAAGACTGAGGTGGCAAAATTTGAAGATGATACAAAATTACTCAAGATAGTTAAGTCCAAAGCAGACTGCAAAGAGTTAAAAAGAGATCTCACAAAACTGGGTGACTGAGCAACAAAATGGCAGATGTTGATAAATACAAAGTAAGGCACATTGGAAAATATAATCCAACTATACATATAAATGATGTGGTCTAAGTTAGCAGTTACCACTCAAGGAAGAGATCTTGGATTATGGATACTTCTCTGGAACCATTCACTCAATGTGCAGAGGCAGTCAAAAAAGCTAACAGAATGCTGGGATTCATTAGGAAAGGGATAAATAATAATACATTAAATATTGTATTGCTTCTTTGTAAATCTATGGTATGCCCACATCTTGAATACTGCATGCAGATCTGGTTGCCCCATCTCAAAAAAGTTATACTGAAATTTAAAAAGGTACAGAAATGGGCAACTAAAATGATGAGGGGTATGGAAAAGCTTCCACATGAGGAGAGGTTAATAAGACTGGGATTTTTTATCTTGGAAAAGAGGCTACAAAGGGGGGAACATGATATAGGTCTATAAAATCATGACTGGTGTGGAGAAAGTAAAAAAGGAAGTGTTATTTACTCCTTCTCATAATATGAAAACTAGGGGTCACCAAGTGAAAATTAATAGGCAGCAGGTTTAAAATGACCACAAGGAAGTATTTCTTCATACAGTGCACAGCCAACCTGTGGACTCTTTGCCAGAGGATGTTGTGAAGGCCAAGACTATAACGGGATTAAAAAAGAACTAAGTTCATGGAGGATAGGTCCATCTATGGCTATTAGCCAGGATAGGCAGCGATTGTTGTTCGCCAGAAAGTGGGAATGGTTCATATGCTGGATCACCTGATGATTACCTGTTCTATTCATTCCCTCTGAAGCACATGGCCTTGGTCGCTGTTGGAAGGCAGGATACTGGGCTAGATGGATCAGTGGTCTGGCCCAGTATGGCCATTGTTATGTATTTTACAATTATTAGCTTTACATGCTTTATTTTCTCTCCTTGTGGTATTAAGAGTTACAGGCTGCTCTTGACAGTCAGTCTTGGCACAACAGTCCGAAGCTTATTTTGTTATGCACAGTCAGTTGGTACTGGATGGAGAATAAAGCAGAGCTCTTGCAGGCATGTTAACCATTGAGTAATCACAGAACACACCATACTTGTTATGGTGGTTTGTTTTTTTTGTGGGGAATCCCTGATAAGCTGTTTGCAAGCTTCTTTGTGCAAGAAGCCAGTAGTCTCTTACTGGAGTGTTTTCAGGATGGGTTTATGACCTGCAACAAGACTGGGGCAGCCCTTTTCTGCCATCAGGTATCTCTCGATTGGCCTTTAGTTTTCTAGTGGCAGTGGGACTCCAGGGAGCATCACGGAGCATGGCATCAGAGCTCTAGGAGCAAACTAATTGTCTTCCCTGACTTGACAGGGACTTGTGAGGAAAGCCCACAAACCTCCAAAAGCAGAACTACTTCTGGAGCAGCCAGATGATGCTTTCTTCAGGAAAGACAATACAGCAAAGAGTAATGAGTCATTCCAAATTAATCACAAAAATCTCTCACCATTTTATTAATTAAAAGTGCTAAATTTATACCAAATATCACTTGAAACAACAGATATCTACCAGCCCTAGCCCTTGGGAATTGGCTGATAAATTTAGATGCCAAGATTATTAGATTAAAACAAGATTCAGAAATGCATCAGATTGAAGCATAAAGATGTAGATTATCACAGAACCATAACCTAGCTTAGTATAAATAATTGATTGTAGAAGAGTGTTCATTTTCTTGGCTGTAGCTATTTAGATTTCAGGCTTTAAGACATCATGTGTTTTGGCTGCATGGAAGGTATTCTTCATAGCAAATATAGGAATGTAGAAGGGGATTCTGTGTCAACTGAGCAGACATCATCTGCTTAACTGTTGTTGAAAAGAAAAGAAACCGTTTTGAAGAGTGACAGCAACATCCGCTAAAAACATTTTATTTCCAGTTAGTGGCAGACATTAAAGAGCATGTAGTGGTACAATACTGGAATCTGTCTCACAATATCTCCTCTGTCTTTCAAAAACAAGCAAGAAAACAAAGACCAACACTCCTGTAACAGCAGTGGACTTTGGCTCTCGAAGTACTTGAAAATCAGTTTGAGAAATGGTCCTTCTTTAGATGCTGATGAGATACTTTATGGAAAACCCAAGTTTGTTACAGACAAAGATTTACCTTCAACATTGACATGTTAATTGAAAATAAGCTGACACTCAATGTTTACTTGCACTGTGCAAAATCCAACAAGATTGTAGCTGACTTGCTAAGACTGCTTGAATGCTAACTGATACGAAGGAGACATTTTCATAGGGGGCTTCAGTTTGAGTGCAAGATGTTTAAAGTTTTTGTGTACTGCTATTTAAGCACTCCAATTATAATATTTACATATTAAAACCCATATGTATGTATGTAAATTTTGTGTGTAAAAAGCATTGGTGTGTAAAAGAAATATGTGCCCAGATGGAGACAAGCCTGATTTGCTAGCCCAGTTTTACACTGGTATAATGCTATTTCTTTGACTGGAGTTACATCATTGTAAAACTGCACTAATGTAATGGAAGATCAAATTCCAGGCGTGAAATCCTGACCCCATTAAAGTCAATGGGACTTTTTCCATTAACTTCAATGAAGCTAAAATTTCACTCTGTTTTTTGTTTGATTTTTTTAAAATGTGGGCTTAGTTATTAATACGATGAAGCTGATGTCAAAGATTAGAAAATGGAATCTTTCTGGAAAATAAAAGATTTACAAGAACATTTTTAAAAGCACTTAAGTGATTTAGATCTTAGTCCATTTTCACAAGCACCTAAGTCACTTAAGAGCCCAAGGCTCACAGACTTTGAATGTATATAAAATGTCTATTTTTCTGTCCATCTGCACTGCTTAACAACATGCATGCCAACACTGAACAACTGTTTGGGATAGGAAGCCTCTAAGATATCCACAAGCCACAAGGCTCATGTACAAAAGGCAGACTTACCCAAATTGGAATTTGGGTAGATGATATATATATACCAAACAAATTCTGTATGTATGTTATATATAATAGATCATTTTAATTATGCCGTCAGGAAAAATGGAGCTAAAGGATACTTTCATGTATTTTCCCATTTAGCACAGCATGACCTTCCCTCCCTGGCAGTCTCAGAGAGAGGCCATGCCCCCTTGTTGTTTCATACCTGAACAGGCAATCTGCATGGGAGAATTAGCAGTAGAGAGGCTCAGGTCCTCAGGCAGGACAGCACTAGTAAGCAGGCTCTAGCTCTCAGGCAGGGTGGAGCACCAGACAGTCTATGGCTCTGGCTCCAGCAGATGGCACGCCAATTGCAGGCCTTTACGCCTAAGTTGAGGAGGCTGCCACTCCAGGGGTGGCATTGGCAGAAGGGGTTATGGGGATGTAGGCCCAACCTGCTTCACTGGGTTCCAGCCCTAGGCCCTAACAATGGAGGATGGTTCCTCCACTGGGTCAGTGGGGGTCCAGACAAAACACTCTGATCTGGCTTCAGGTCACAATATTACTGGACTATCATCTGGTTTCCCTGGGCTACATTCCTACTCTCTCTTCAGGATGTACCTGTTTGATGGGGTCATCTTCTGTCTTCCTGGGGTATACTGCGAGCAGCAGTCCCAACAGATCCTTGGCATTCCGGTTAGCTAAAGGCTCTAGTGGTCCTGATGAGTCATCTGTGCCATCAAGGTTGTTTGCAGGATCTGGCTCTAGCAGCGGGCAGAGGCATCCATCATTCTTGATGGCTATAGCTCAACTGAACAGCAGGGCTTGCCTTTTATATGTCCTGTCCTGCCCTTCTGCTTCAGGTGGGAGATGGACAGAGCCAGGATGGGCAGTGGTTCCTCCCTGTCAGTCTCAGAGAGATGCCAAGCTGCCTCAATACTGTCATAAAGACTAAGATTTAATGACCTTGAATCTTTTGTGTAGCAGCATTAGCCTGTAACTGGATTCCAAATTGGGTAACTCCTGGTGTTTACATTGCCCCTAGAGTTTCAGTCCATAGTGTATGTGTCATGAGGACTGGATTGGGGGGGGGGCATTTGTGTTCTTTGACATTAATATGTCAAAATCATAGTGATTCATGTGAGACATACCATGTCAGGTGCGGTTAGAAAGGTTATGATATGCTGAATAAGATGATAATATTTGTGTTCATGTGTAATATGTGTGAGGAAAGTTATGGAAATCTTTGAAATACCTGTATTTCAAACTGTGCTGTAAAAGACACACTCCAGACAGAGAGGCCACAGGACAATAGCCCACTTAATGGCCCATCAAGACCTTTACAGAAGCCAAAGGCCCAGGAAGAAACTAAAGGCATACCTGAAGAGTTACCAGGATTGGCCCATGTGACTATGGACTCCATTTTGGTTCCTGTAAAATTCCACAAGCCACATGGCCAGTAACAGAGGGTATATAAGATCAAACCACAGCAACCATTTTTCTTTGTCTTGTTCTTTGTTCCTGTCCAGCTGCGGACACACCTCTGGATCAACACACTTTGCAACTGAACTGAAGGACTTAGACCCATCCAGGTACCAGAGGGACTATACAAGCCTGCAACTCCACAATTGTCCTAGAAACCTGATGTATATGGACTTTTAAATCATTTGTATGATCTGATTGCTTTAAGCCTTTAACACTTCTCTTATTGTTTGTTTTTCTTTTATTAATAAACCTTTAGTTTTAGTTACTAAAGGATTGGCTGGCAGCATGGTATTTCGGGTAAGATCCAAACTTATAGTGAACTGGTACTGTGGCTGGTCCTTTGGGATCAGAGGGAATCTTTTAGTAAAGAGCATAGAGTTTAAATGACTGGTCTCTTTACTGGACCTAGTGGACCTAGTGTCAGTTTGGGAGCCAGAGACTGAAATGCAGTAAAGGGGGCTGTGTGTATTTGCACAGTGGCTTCTTGATAACCAGTGTGGGGGAATCAGAAGCACTGTTTGTGGCTGGTTGGGAAGTCTGACAGCAGTGTCACCCACCAGTGCTGTGAGAATTCGCTCTCCTTTTACAGCCTGCCCTGAGCCTAGCATTATCAGTGGGCTACCCTGGGCGTGGACAGGTCACAGTATGGTCTTCCTATCTTAAACATTTGTTTAACATTGATGAACATGTGATAAATAGCATGGAGATTACACAGAGATGGCAGACAGACATTCTCAGTAAAGATCTTTGGAATCTTTCATGACGAAAGTCAATATGCAAATGTCAAAATACTGCAATTGGTGTTTGACAAGGACAAAGAAACAGGTTTTATTTCCATGTTCTTGATTACAGGACCATACTGAAGATGTTTGCCTGAAGTTTCACTAGGATCTTTGTTTCTTACTGAGTTGATCCACTTGTGCTGATTATTCTTCCTAGGCAGTATCAAAAGATCCAGTCTGGAAGTTGTAATTCATATGAATAATTCCGCTTAATCCCATTGAACTATTCATGTGAGCAACAGCTATAAAATCAGGGCCATATTCCTGTGTTTCTCACATCACAGTTGGTTACTGTAAAAATTCTTGTGAAGTCTTAAATCAAGAAATATGAAGCTGATTCTGCACCTATTGCTCACATGAGCACTAACAGCAGTAATCTCAGAGTAAAGAACTGTGATGTCACAAACAAAAGATTGTCTTTTGTTGAAATTATTGAGAATTTCGCTTATTTAAAGCCTGCAAGATTTGGTTTCTTGTGATTAAATAGCAGCAGCAGTAAATAATCTAATTAAAAAAAAACATCCTTTACTAATCTAAACTCCATTGCTATTAGAAAAATAGGGGCCAAATTCAGAAGTGATGTCTTAGATGGTGTAAGTTAGACCCATTTAGGCTGCCTTGGACCTGGTTTACCTATGTGTAAGGGGATGTAAATGGGTATAGTTTACATGGTAAAGAGCTGGAGGAGGTTTAAAGAAAATGTATGTTAAGGCTGTTTAGGACTACTTTAACTTACAATTTCTTCCAACTACTTGATGTATTACATTCCCTTACCTATGTATATAGAAGGTCTAAGAGAGCCTAAGTGAGTATACGAGCGTTTTACTTACGCTGTCTTATCCCTATCTTCTGAACTTAACCATAGGAGAATAAAAATATAGCAAATATGTTATCTGAATGCCAAATTATTTATAATTACAATGGCATGATTTGTAAACCATTTTGGGAGATAGGTAGAGAGCTAGTGTTCACTGAATACTAGTAACAGAAACAATAGATTTGAAAATCTGCTTTTTTTGCCTTCAGACTGTAGAAAAGCTTAAGCTAGTTAACAGCAAAAGTGGGAAGAAAATTACTGAACTGAAAAAGATGTCAATAGAGTTCTTGTTCATTGGTAGTTACCATTAAGCTAACTTGTCAAGGAAGAGGGACATGATAAACTGACATAATTAACATCTGTTTTTAATTAGTATCACTGTTGCTGTTAGGAAAAACTGAAGGCCTGGAGAGAGTTCAAGAAGACATGAGCTATCCCAGTGTAATTACCACAACTCCCAGCAGGGATTTTCTCATCTGATTAGCACCACAGCAGGATAGTTGTCTTAGCATCCATCTAACTGCCACAGTCATGGGATAAATAACAAAGATGCTGACCGAGATACAAAAAACTTTCTATTGACATTTAAAGTATCCAAAATGCACCATATTCTATAATGGTATAAGGGCCAATTTAAGTAATGGCTTTGGAGCACGAGAGTAAAGAAGGAAAAAGACTGTAAATATAAAACTTACATTAATTTAAATTCAAAAGAAGTTGCTAGTAAACAATTTAAATAAACTTAAGAGGAAAAACAAACAAAAACATTGAAAGTTAGTTGTTCAATGCAAGCGTTGGAATATCATAAAAACTTTTTTGCTCACCAATTACTTTCTGTTGCCCTATATAAATACTGGATGAATTTCCAAAGTGCTTAGGGTTGGCCTCACTCTAATCTCATTGAAGTCAATGGGTGTTTTACTACTGACTTCAATGGGAACATGTTAGGCCACGCCTCAGGTGAAATCCTGGCCCTACTGAGGCAAATAGAAGTTTTGCTTTTGACTTCAGTATGACAAAGATTTAACCTATAGTGGTTACTCAATGCCTGATGGGTGGGATTTTCAAAATAGTTCATCCCATGGACAAGTATCTTCCATGATGGCTCTGTACCTAGCACAACTTAATCTATGGGGATGGAGTTTGTCACTACAAAGCCCCATTAAACCAGTGTGACCCCTTCGCCCCTGGGTAAAGAATCACCTTCACAGATCAGATTGCAGAACTGGGCTCTAAATCAATTCAGGATATTATCAACAAGTTTATATGCTGCTTGCCACTCATGATTTTTCTGGATGAACTACATAACCTTCCATGTACAACCTGTAGAAAACATCATGTACCATTCATCTTGCATGTTAATGAATTAATAATGTAACCTGGAGTAATTAGCATTTTATTTGAGCAATTTCAGAAATACTTCTGATAACTTTGTTCTCTCAAAACTTCTTAACAGTCCATTGATTTCTTTACAAAGAATTAATGACCTAAACATTCATAAACAAGCAGCTGTACTTGTTATTTTGTCAATAAAATTTAATATACTTTAATCTAATTTTGAAATTGCAATTAACTTTTTATAATTGGCACAGACTAAGTTTCAGTCCAATATAATTTGATGAAACATTATTTCATTAGGCCTCTAATTAAAATGTGTTGGTATAAACTCAAGGATGTTATGTTGTAAGGATTCCACCAATGCGCCACGGTTTGAAAGTGTTGAAGGGTCAAAAATGTTTTAGTTTATTTTTTTCGTTGTAAGTTCTGATACATACTTTGGACTAATTTTTATACTGTCCTGGCCTGATGCAAAAGGATGGGGCAAATGGGAGAGAGAGAAAATAGGTAGATTACTTAGTGCACTTCTCCTGGAGGGCAGGATCCTTTCATACCCAAGAACAGGAAAAGTAGGTACTGGATGCTGCACTGCTATATGTGCCACATCTGTAGGAGGCCATGGTCTAAGGATTGGTGGGGTCTAGCCAGAGATCTGTTTAACTTGTATGCTACAGTTTTGAGTTGAACAGTAGCTTCTGCATTGTGAAAAAGAACGAGTGCTGCTCAAAATGAATGATTCCTTGACAAATCAATCTAAAAAGAATATTTTCTCGTCATCTGTATAAAATATTTCATAACAACAGTTATATAACAGTAACAGATCTGTAGGCTTAACTTTCTACTTTTCTCTTCTGAAAGGTAATTCCACTGAATACACTGGACTCCTGTTTTAAGAAAGAGACACTTTTCCTTCAGGTGTGGTGAAATTTTAAATCTCCAAAGCCCGTACTGGTTTCACAATAGCCAGACACTTTAAAATGCCCAGTGAAAAAGACTTCAGAGATAAAGGGTACAATTTTCAAAAAGGACCTAAGTGATTTAAGATATGAAATCTCATTGAAAGTCAATGGGATTAAGGCTTTTCATTGCCTTGTTCACTTTTTTGAAAATGGATATCAGGCTCCTAAATCAATTTAGGCATTTGTGAAGATTTTAGCCATTATCAGAGTAGGTTCCATTTGTGAATACAAATATTAAAGTAACAGCAATGTTACTGAAATAATTGGAATCTGCATCTTTATGCAATAGTATTTTTACTGATTGATCCTTCTGTTGAATACATGATGTCCATGAAAACTTCCACCACATGGATACCACAGCAGAAGAATTCATGCCTTCAGACTCACACCTTGCTAAACTGATGCATGATGGGCTAATAATAATGAAGCTGGGACTGAGCTGCCAATGTTTGCACAGCATATGGTACATAAAATGAAGTACATGCAGCAAGGGTACAAAAGAACTGTAAATTACACACACAAATTGTTATTACCATCTTTCTTTTGGTGCCACAAAAATATTGATAATGAACCCAGAGCTTGTTAATTTGACTTTTAAATGTGGGAGACCTTTTTTTTTTTCAAATTAAAATTTATAACTCGAAAATAGAAGGCCAGCATAAAACTTTATAATGTTTTCATTCGGGTACCATATGCCATTTCTGCCTGCTCTTATAGTTGGCTCATTGAAAGGATAATTTGCAAATACAGCAAATTAGGCCAAGAATTATTTACATAAAGTACTTATGAACTGTAGGCCCTGAATTTAAATCCACTATAGAGAATATACAAGAAATTACTTCAGTTCATCACTGTCCACTGATCATCATATGCAACAAGGTGGATGACAAAGCTTCCAATTTGCCTTTAATGTATCGTCACCTCTGTTTTTAATACAGAACTGGTATCTAGAAGGATTTATGCAAACCAAGATGGACAGTAGACTAGGATTCTCTAACTGGGTTGTCTGTGAGTGCATAAGCAGGGGCAATGAGAATCAAATTATCACAGATCCCAGCTATGCCCAAAGGAGTGTTCAGTGCTGGGAGCAATTAAAAAGAACTATTCCATTCTTCTGTACTGTCATCCCACACATTGACAAGTCTTTGAAAGCAAAGAATAAAACTCCTCACACATAATTAGCTAGTAAAAACTGATGAAAGAATTAAATAAAAAGTGTTCGGCTCAAAGACATGATCATCAATCTACAGTTCATTCCATCACCACTGATTTGGAAATGAGGCGAGATAGTCAAATTATCCCATCCTCCCATGCAGGCCTTAAGGGGCAGAGAAGATGGTCTCAGACCCCTTCTTAATTCTTTTTATTTTTTTTTAATTTTTGATGTGAGTAGCTTAGCTTGATTAGTTCAGTCCCAAGTTGAATACGCAGAAATAAAAGGACTTCTAACACCTAATGGAATTGTTCTGAAAATTAAAGTAAAATATTTAACCAATGATTTAAAATTCAGTGACCTTTCATAGGACAAATTTTTAAGTGTCTAACCAGCATAATTTTTACATTCGGACCTACATGATCCAGGCTGAATTCACTTGCATATATTAAGTTGCTCACCTACTCATGTAATCACTATTGTAACTTTTTTTGCAAAGTCAGATTGTCAGTTTAGTAACATGATCAAATGTCTAGGGTAAAATCCTGGCATCACTGAAGTCCGTGGAAGTTTTGCCATTGACTTCAATGGGGCCAGGATTTCAGTCCTAGTATTTTCACTTATTTACCTGCTGCATATTGGTTTTACAGACCTAGAACAGCAATCTGATGCTGAACAGGTTAGACCCTTCAATATCCAATTGAGAGATTGGGGCAATTCTTTCCTCAATTATACCAATATAATGAGATTAGGGCAGACTCTTTTGATTGCTTCACCAGTAAATCTGAACCTGGTTGATTACATCAGTAGCTTGTTCAAGTGTAATTGAGGGTACAATTTGTCCCTAAATGTTTCTACAGATGATCTTTCAGTAAAATCTTGCATAATCTTCCAATAAATATGCAGTGTAGTATATGGACATGAGCAGCTTTGCTTGAATGAACTAAAGCCATAGAACTGTCATCCCACACAGTCACTTTCTGTCTTTCTTCTTTGGGTGAACACTTTCTGTGGTAGAATATGTAACTATATAGTGGTACATTTAACTGAAGTGCAAACAATGTACAGGTAATCATCCCTCTTAGCAGTGGTTGCTTCCAATGTTTGCATTAGTTATGTGAGCACTTAAAATGATTTTAACTGGCAAGATCCTTCTCCCATTGAAGTGCAAATTCTCATTAAATTCAGTGAGAATTGGATGAGACCCAAAGTTTACATTTTTGTGGTACAGGGCTTGATTCTCCATCACGGAATTCAAAGAGAGCTTGCAATTGACTTAAAGGGGAATAGGATTGTTCCTATAATGGATGAAAAGTGGCCAAGTCCTGTAATCCTTACTTAGGCAAGATTCCTGTTGCTGACTTCAGTTGCAGTTTTGCCTACATAAATCCTGCAAAAGTCGAACTTTTTACGGTAGTCTGAGAGAATAAATAAATGTGTACATAAATAAAGGCATTTCAGGTTGCTGACCATTGCCATTATTTTATGGTGCAACAGCAGAAATTTAGCAAAGGCTTCTCCATAAGAAGAGAAGAAACACATCTTTCTGTTGCTCAGAGAAAATTCAGACTTCAGTGACCCACAGAGTTGTATTCCCACCCTTCTCATGTAGGATAGATTCTCATATTAGTTTGTTGGGCTGTAAAAAAGTGGAAATGTTGTTTGCACAAGATCTAATATTGAAGGTTATTTAAACTTCATTCCCATTCATTTCACTGGGAGATTTACTTTATGTTTCAAATATCTGTCTCTCTCTTTGCATCCCTATCAGATCATTTTAATCAATGGGTGTATACTAGTCCTATAATACATATGGTTAGATGAGTAAATTCATGATCAGAAACACCCTAATCTTCTTAGTATATCAATGACATTTCATATTTGAAGTCACTTAAAGAAAGAAAGAAAGAAAGAAAGAAAGAAAGAAAGAAAGAAAGAAAGAAAGAAAGAAAGAAAGATTTAGCTATAGCTAAAGTGCTGCATTTTCAGATAAGGATTAATGAAGATCCTCTCTCTCTTTGTGTGTGTGTGTATGTGTGTGTGTGTATTTCAGCAAATGAACATTAGATGAGAACTGACTGGCTAAATAGATAGATTTAAAAATACACTTTTGAAAATAAATGGCATTTTTGCAAGAAAGGTAACTATAATTTGCAGAAATGTTCTGGATATAATACACCTGCAAGACTGAGATCAAAATTAATCAACTGAGTCATTCCATGGAGCTCAATGTGGTTACATCACAGATTAGTTTGCCCCCAAAATCCTTTTATCTTCATTTATCCTACTTCCATTGAAGTCAAAGACAAAAATTCATCGCTAGTTCTTATATTCTGTTTTCACTGATATAATATGGTTTTACCAGTTCTGAAAACAAACATAGAAATCCACATTCAGCCTTGTGTTTTGGATTCCCAATCGATCCATTGCTCTGATGGTTGGCTTCTATGTAACTCTTCCAGGCTGGAGCGCTGCTGTTCTCTGGTGATTCCCAGCTGGCAGCTGGGAGACGTAGCCAGTTGACAGTTTAGATCAATCGCCATCCTGCTCTTGACTATGCATGGCTGTGGCTGATGTGTAACTGGCCCCAGAAGATAGGAGCTGAAACTGGCTCTATTGGTGATGATTGCAGTTCTATATATAGAAATGTTTATTATTTAATATTAATTGTTAGAGAAAAAGAGAGGAAAGAGAAGTGGGTGCAAAAAAACTTTCCCTACAGGTGTTTGAGTTTTACTTTTCTCTTGTTGAAAAAACATGCAGTTGGAGTTAGTGAAAAAGGAGGAATTTCTGGCTGTATTCTCCCCCTTCCCCTGCTCAAATCCCACAATTCATAATTAAAGTGAATTAAAGTCAGTTTAGACCAGCTGAGGATCACTCGAGTATGTTTAAATAACTGACAGGAAAAATAGCATTTTGCAATATATAAATATATATGTTCCTAAAATGCTTCTCCTCTTATATCCTCAAATATTTACATTTTGGCCAGTTGAATTAATTGCCTGAGAAAGGGCATGCTCAAAACATGCACAGCAGGTGCCTCTTCAACTTAACATTAATTGCTTTCTCTGTTCTTTTGAAAGCCAGCACTGAGCTAGCCCTTGAAATTAAGCTAGCTTGTTACAGTGGGATTTAGCAAAATCTTTTTTTCTTTTCTTGAAGACTGCAAATAGCACTGATATAATCTGGGTTTGGACAAACAACTGTGATGTGCAGCAGGAGATCCAGTGCTGAAAAAAAACCTGATAGGGCCAGGCAAAACGAGAGGCACACTGATCAGCATGCTCCACGCTTTCATGACAAAGATTTAGGATCCAGACATTCGGCCACACCAGGACCCTTTATGGACTTACATGTTATCTCAGCACCTACCAAACACAGTTAAATAAGTGTAGTGTACTTCAGGAGGAGAGTCAAGTTTTCATCAGAAAGCAGGTTATGTAGTGGACCTACAGGTGTTGGGTGAGTGCTAAGATAGGCATTTATATCATGCTCGAAAACAAACTATCTGAATCCTGCTGTGGCATCAGAGTGATAGCGAGGAGGATGCCGTAGACTGGGATTTGGCTATGTTTAGGGAGATACAAAGCAAAGCTTAGAATGTGCTCAGGACTCTTCCTGCAATCATGAGTGAGGTCCCAAATGTTCTCCCTCTTTGACTCCCCAAGCAGAAAAAAGTAAGAGGAAATGGAGACACAGGCAATGGGATGAGAAAAGACAACCTAACCTGTTATATGTAGGGGAGTTTTCTTTTTTTTTACAAAATGAAATGGCTTCCCAGAGACTCCAGTTTTCTACATACCCGATCTTAACTTTGTCCCATTGGGGCTTAAACATCTGCTTGAAGTCAAGTATGTGTTTAAGTGCTTTGCTGAATAGTAATGCTTTCTTGAATTAGGTCTGGATCCTAAAGGAGCCCTGATCCATTGCTACCTCCTAAGGCAATGTCTGGTCTTAGTGACAAGTTCAAGACTGCACTAAAGGATTTAATGAATAATGTGACACCAACAGTCTGTGACTCCAGCCCTTCAGTGGTTTGCAATAAACAACAGTCTATAGCCCTCAATCTCCTGGCTGAGGTCGGCAACAGTGATCTGAGTGGGGCAGAGCAAACATGGTCAGTAGCAGGCCTTCTGGCCTAGGGTGAGCGTGCAGCCATCCCCAGATGTGAGGTGGTGGCAAGGACCCACCCTACTACACCAGATCTCAGTCCAGGGCCATAACAGGGTCAGATTCCATGCTGGAAAAAGACCCTGAATTTGTCATCAGGTGGTGCACTGCTGCTGATGATTTATTATTTGAATTACCACAGTACCTAGGAGCCCTAGTCATGGACCAGGACCCTACCTTGCTAGGTGCTTCACATATATAGAACAAAGAGACGGTCCTTTCCCTCTGAAGAGCATACAGTCTAAGCAGGTAAGACAGACAGAGGGGGGATAGGATAGAATACACAAGCAGAGTGAACAGTGTGATGGCAACAAATAATTTTTTTCTTTTTGTGGGTTTATTTATTTAGGAGGGGATAAGCTAAAGGGACGGGAGAACAGACACTGAAGGGAGGGAGGCTAAGAGGGACTGGGCAAGGAAGTAAAGGTGAGAGGAGTTTAAGTGGATACTCTAGCAGGCTTCGAAGACTGGGTATCTGAAGTCTTTGGAAAAGATGTGCATGGGATAGTTACAGTGGCACTTCCAGTTAATACAGGTAGATAGAACATGGTAGGCTGGGCTTTCTAACCCATGGTGAATGGGTGTTTCTGAACTGTATGAACACCAGAATGGTAAATGAGAATCTTGGCTGTGTAGTCACTTTAGTTACACCATATGAAGAGACAATGACCATAGAGTTATTGGAACACAATGACTTTTTTCTCTGTGTGCATTTAAATGTATTATTTTCTCAAGTGTTTATTTCTGTGTTGTAGTAAATAGGGTAACACTTTAAATATAATCTGCACCAATCTGAGTTTTCCATTCATGATTCTGCAATGATGTTGAATAGTCAGATTTTTGAAAATGACGTTACTTATTGTCCATAAAGTATTGTGTACAATAAGTAATGTAGTTTTCAAAAATACTTTATGTTCCAATAAGGTGAGACTGAATGGTGTGGGACAACTTTTGGGGAAAGTTAAATATTTACATATAACAAACTTAATACTTTCTCATTTACTCCATTTCCACTGGCTAAACTTTACTTATGAACTTTCTTGTTATTTGTTTGTTTATTTAACATTTCTCTGATAAATTATTGTTTACTGTCACATAATTTCACATCCCTGAGATAAATTACTTTAAATTGTATATCATTCATCAATTACTTATGTAAAAAATATCTATACCAACTCTAGACTTTCTATAGAGATGTTGTTATGAAAAGACTAGAGGGGCTGATGAGTATTACTGTTTCCTGAGTGATAAATTTCATAATGGCAAAGACATCTTGCTGTAACAATAAACCATTTTCTAACCACTGTAGTTGATTAGAATAAAATGTAAGCATATTAATGGATTTCATTTTCAGAAGTACTGCCCTTTTAGGAAAGAGCTATTTTAGTTGCGAAGTGTATAGCCAACAGGAATCCTCAAAATTATACCAGCTACTTTGCTTATTTTTATTTTAATAAGCAGGTTGAGCAATTCCAGTTCAAAATGGTATAATTATTCTTAAACACTTTCGGAAACAGTTGTTTGAGAGTTGATATGGCACTGCTGGAAGTTATTGTAATTAGTAAATCTGCAAAAGCATTGTTAAAGCTATTTTCCTCACCTTCAGTATACTACAATTTATTAGTGAGCCTATTATTTATGCACCCCCTTGGGCCATTTAACATTTGCTTCAGTTAATGAGAATCTTCATCTTAATTATCAATATTCAGATACGCTCTCCCTGCAAAATGAATCAAGCACTCTGAAATATACCCCAGAATAATGTCTCTTTGGTGTTATTAAAGCCAAAGAATTTCCATTGCATGATACTGCATTATCATCCAATCTTCTTGGAAGATACTTACTGAAATTTGATATATTATGTATATCTTAATTAAAAGCATGAGCTAATAAGAAAAGACACTGAATAATTCAAAGTAAATGTCCATGTGAAGGTTCTGTATGAATGCTAATGAACTTTTGTTTGCTTGTTTAGATTTATAAGTAGTTTGGAATGCTACTATGCAGAATTAAGGTCAAAACTGCAGAAAATGGAGTTTCAGGTCACCTCTGTATAACCACCAAGTTATTGTGTCAATATTATGCATGATCATAGACCTCTAGTTCAGTCCAATTAAACCATGTCCTCCCTTCTGCATTATCATAGGATTGTAGTGAAAGGAAAATAAGGGTTGTTGTTTGACAGCCAGGAGTTCAGGCTAACCTTTTGACCAATGGCAGCTCAACCAGAAATCCACTCAATGTGTAGGATCATTTTAACAGATGCTGCAGATGTTATGGTGATTCCATAGCTGTAGTTTAGAGACAATCCATAGAATCCATCTAAAAAGCATTGTGAATGCTTGAATATTGTAGTTTATCATTTTAAAATTCAGGAAAGTGCCTCTGCAGTAAGATTGGGTAATTTTTACACATTGAACAGACGATGTAAGATTTCATCACCAAAATTATGGCATGACTATGATATAAAAATGAAGAACACAGATATTATACTTTGGATACTGAGCTTAAAGTAATTGTATCTTTTTTATCAGTTTCAAGTACATTTGCAAAACCATAAATGTATGCCTCCCCTGATCCCTTTTTCTGACCTACCTCCCACTTCTGTAATCTTTGCTGAAGTAGTGAAACGTAAACTGAGGATAAGAACAAACCAACCAATGTTAAACACTCCAGTGGAAAAAAGCAAATGGTTAACTCTGGTCAATAACATACTTTAATATTGGTTGCTCAGTCCATTCCCATTTGTTTGTTCTCACGGCACTATTTTCAACTATTTTGTGTTAAGGCAGAGCCTGACTTTCTTGCCACTTACACTAGTAAAAACTTTCAGATATATCCTTATTCTCACATTGATCCACTGAATTATATTACTTTCCATTTCTTATTTTCAAGTGGCAAATAACTTCAAATGCTAATTTATGAACATAAGAAAATTTATATAACCAAACATATGGTTTATGTAATGTTCAGCCATACTATTGGCACACACTCAGAAAGAGCAGTGAGAGACAGGGAGCAGTGGATATCTTCTGTACCATGTACATATTTGATCCTGCTATCCCTGAATAAGTGAAGCTCCTCTTGTTTACAGGGAGGGTTTTGCCTGCTTGAAGGTTAAGTCTGGATGTACACAATATATTCAAAATCTATGGTGAAGCTCCCATTGAGTTAAGTAGTGATTATTGCCAGGGGAGATCTGGAGAATTAGGCCCAATAGATTATTTTAGGGCCAATCCTTAATCCCTGCAATACTGGAGCAAGGAGCCCTCAGGCCTCTTATTCCTGCATGTGGTGGCTCTTTGCTTGCCTGAGTTACCTGGAAACCAACATATTGAGAGTGTTGAGCAGCTCTTCAGCTGTTCCACAGCCCAGATCAGGAAGCTACCAAAGTAGGTTGGAACTCACGCCCCATCCACTAATTTCTTGGATCCTGCCTCCTTTGAGTTACAGTTCCTCCATCTCCAAACTGGTAAAGGTTGGGATGGCTCAGGCAGAACCTTCAAAGATGATACCTGAGGGTGGAGGACAGTAGTAACGACAAGAGATTCCTACAGAAGGATGGTGTTGGTGAGGTTGTGTTTGCCCCAGTGGGCAGCTGACTACCATCTCCATTTTGGAGCTGATCTCAGTTCCTTCCAGTGTCTGTGGACAGGCTGCTTAGTCACCATCTCACTGACTTCCTGCTTGTTAATCAGCTGAGAGCTTGCCCCTTACACAGAGAAGTCAACTGCCTAATTCAGGAAGGGGACGGTGCAGAGTCTTGGACTCTGCCTTCAGGAGATGGGGTGGGGTTGTGTAGCTGAGAAGCAGTGCTGCAGCTACTACTGTGGGAGTGCTCCCTCCTCAGGAAGCCCATAAAGTACAATCTGGCTCTGTATATATGACTGAGTTGTGGCCCTCTGTCCAGTGAACGAAATTCCAAGCAATTATGTCTTACATTATAGCTGTCATACAATCAATCTTAGTCCTGCATTTGGGCAGGATTAATAAATAAACAATAAATAAATAAAATAAATCTTTCTGTGTATGTTTGAAAACAATATTCTACCAGCTATTCTCATCAGCCCGTGGTCTCTTTTTGGCGTGCTGACTTATTTATTTATTTAATTAATTTTAAGCAACAATATAAACATTGGCCTAGTTGAGTCGAACTGTGCATTGTGACTTGATACTATACAACATGAATGCAGTGTAATACAGCCATGTTGCTCAGAAACCGTGTATTTGCCATACGTTTTACTGATACCATGGCACATGAACACATTTTCACACCACCTTTGCTATTTCAAGTATCATCTGAAAAGAGAGCGCGCTTAAGAAAACCATGAGGAAGTGTAGTAATAAATTGACTAATCCTGAGGTCCAATTCTGTGACAGCTCTGTAATAGTCGAAGTTATCACCCGAATTATTTTTATAGTAATATAATTGTATGTGTATTTTAATGGGATGCAAACTAAAACACTGTTATGATTATTACATGAACCTTAACGATAAGCTCCAGTATGCTTCCATTCCTGTAATGTGATCAATCCATGAACACATCTTGCCGGGCTATGCAACACTATGAGAGACAAATTCATCTCTCACACCTTAGGTTGCTGAATGAGCAAATATTTCTTGTGGCAATCATTAGAATGTGGACCCAATAATACTTGGACATCTGCCTCAGTCCCTCACTTCAATTTTAAAGACTGGCTGAAGAATATCTGCTTTTTAAAATGTCTTTTCAGATGTAATAACTTTTGGCTATTGTGTGACCCTTCTAATGAGGCCAATTATTTTTGCCTTTTAATCTTTTATTTTATGATATTTTGACTGCAAGGTATTTTAACTCCTTAGGGGGAAGCATTTAAGTGGGGATGTGAGGAAGGGTGAGAGAAATGTATATATTTATAAATTCTTACCCTAATCAGATTATTCATACACTGCATTCTTAATATTGTCTACCTATAAAATTATGAATTGACTTCACTTTGGATCAATAAGCTTTTGAAGCCAAAATTCTGCTTTCATTTAGACCTCTGTAAATGTCCAAACGAGCTCCATTAACTTCAGTGAAGTCAACCTAGGATTGCACTTCTTGTAAAAGAGAAGATTATTTCAGCCAGCTGATGTCTTGTTATTGTAAAATATGCAGGGTCAGGTTTGAAATCTGATGTTGGGTTCCCCAATGCATGTAGTATAAAATCAAGTGCTAGTCTCAGTATTTTACCGTTGTAGTTTGTTATCAGAAAATCAGCACAGTCACAGGGTCACAACTTCCACAAAATCAGAGAAATTGCTGAATAGTTACACAAATCCATTCCAAAAAGCATAACAGTTCTTTGTGCTGTTGAAAGCTCTTCTTTAAAAAATGTTTTTTAGTCAGAACATCTAAACTTGTTGCTCCCACCTGTGTGACTAGAAACGGTCAAATCAAAGGACTTGTTCATGTATAGTTTTGCATTTTTCATCCATTTTGTAAATTGTTGTTTGTTTTTAAATGATGGCATCACAGGATGGAAAAGAGTTACATGAGCCCAATTCTGCTTTCAGCAGCATGGATATAACTCTCAATGATTTCAATGGGGAATTATATTTGTGTAAGTGAAGCTGAAAAATGAACCACAGCATGAAAATAGCAATTGAGAAATGAGAGAAACTCATATGGTGGCAAAAAATGAAAGATTTGTTATCAGAGGTGAAGAAAGGCTTTGGAAAAGTTCATTACATCTGAATCTTTCTGTGTGTAAATTAGACTGCTTGAAAGTCAGTTAAAATTCCTTGAAATCACATCACAGATAAACATGGAGCCTACTCTTTCTCGTACATCACCTCTAAACTTGGCCCAATGAGTCTGAGTATTAAGGCCACGGAATTAACATATCAAGGGGTCAGAAGAGTATGGTAGCTATTAGGAAAAAGTAAGATGATTATAGTGAAAGTAGAAGGCGGCCTGCCTCTTTTCAATATACCTTTTTTCTTTCTCTAATCCTTGTAGGTCATGAAGTCCCAGAGCTTTAGGATCTCAATATTTTAACAATAAAGCCATTTTAATGATTTTTTTCCTAGAGTCTCTAAAACATTTTTTTTCTCTCCTTTTGAGGCCTGTACAGCCAGGTATCCTGGCTTTTACAGACAGAGGGATATAGATATAGATATTGTCCACCCACCTCCCCCAAACAGACAAAAATACCAATACAAGTTCTTCATACTGTCTGAAACATTTCTTAAATTCCTGTGGAAACTGGCCTGAATTTGTGTTGTCATATAAAGACATTGGGCTGAATCGTGCCTCATTTAGGACAAGGTGACCCCTTAGGTCCCTGAGTCATCTACCCACATCACAGATTGCTATACAGGTGGAAAAGAGATGCTGCAAATCTGCTAGGCACATCTACTAGTAGGTTGCAAGGGCAGAAAATGGATATCTGGAGGCATAACTGTGATGGTGCATTAGGGAAGATACTTTGCATTTCATATGGACCTGTTGCAGTTTACTCCCTCCCCGGTGCAGTTTAGAGACTCTGAGCTATTCCATGGACAGTCTAGCTAATCCTTTATCATCATTTGTTTGGGATGGAATCTATAATGCCGTTGTGAGGAATGCGGACATCCCAGTTTTCCATCAGTAAAATAATACTGCGCTACATCTTCATGTGCATGTAAGCGCTTTATGGTCATCTCCACCAATTTTTAGCCCATGTAAAACTTGATCTAATTTTCTTGCTGGTTTATATGAAGGTCAACATACACTTTTTTTTTCCTTTCTTGTAGGAAGTAGATGTCTTAAAGAACATAAGCTCCTGGTTAGATGCCACAGTAAAATGAAGCTGACTCCTATTTTGAAAAACTATTTAGGTAAATCCCTCCGTGTTTCATTCCATCCAGTAGTCTTAACTTGGACCTTTAACTTTCAGACTTTCATTGTTATTTAGGATCATATTTTCTGGGGAATTTAGAGTAGAATTCCTTCTATTACCATCTTAAAAATGTACACAAACGCCTCTGTTTCAAGGAATGCTGACCAAAATTTCTTGAAACTAAATATCTAAAGTTAGACTTCTTACATCTATATTTAGGCACCTGAATAAAAGTGATTTGCAGATTTCATCAATTTCACTGAAATTCTGAGTGCTCTGCATCTCTAAAGATTAGGCCACTTTTAATCCGGTGCCTGAATATTGGTTTAATTGTCTAATTTCTAGATTTTATTATTTATTATTTATACTGTGGTAGCACCTAGGAACTCCAATCATGGGTCAAGACCCCATTGTGTGGGTGCTGTACACATCAAACAAAAATCAGTTCCTTAAGAGCCACCTTTGGAAAATTTTACATATTATTTCAATCTGAATTTTTATTTTATACTCAATATTATTTTTAATATTCAGAAGAGACATCTTGTTTCATATTTAACAGACAATTACTCTTATTAATGTTGCTTCTTGTGGTGAATATTACAATATTCTTTTTTCGTAACATCGGTTTCACAGTTAGTTATGACCGGAGAGTAAGCCCTGTTTAATGGTATCTGATGAAAAGATTTTTAGCAGAAGGGTCTGCTGCTACAAAGTTATTGTAAAGGGCAATTTGAACACTCAAAGATAGAATAATGTGGATTTACTCCCATGAAACAGAATTGCCAGTTCTTTAAATCAAATGTAACATAATTTTAATGCTACATCTTCCACAAGTAAACAAACCTTTGGTCTTAGTTGGATTATTTTAAAAAATCCTAAACTAATCCAAATCAGGATGGTCTTCTTGTGGAGGCTGTACTACTAAAAGAATACATATGAGGGACTGGCAATGAATCTCTGAATAAAAGCAATAAAACAATCTACCAGTGGATCAGTCAAGAATGGTGACCAGTAATGATGGAGACTAAAAGGAAAGGTCCAGACTATGGAATGTTCACCCACAAGTATGAAGAACCTTATGAAGAAGAGCATAATAAGTTTATTCTTTTATTAGCTGAAACGTCTATCCATCCAAAAGACATATTTTTTAATATGTAGGTTGATACAGGTTTGGAAAAATAAATCTCATCTTCCTTTACTTGAACTTTCAACCATTTCAAGAATAAAATTCAAATGGAACCTTTTTTGAAGTTCTGGTAATTGAATAATGTTTATCCTTTTCTATCTGGGACCAGACCAGAAGTGACAAAATGTGATGAGAAAGGCTATTCCCAAGTGCTGGAAATTTTGCAGCCATCCCTATTCTGGCATGATTTCCAGTCTAAATGTGCTGTCCCAAGAAGTCTATATAAGTTAGATAGGCATTGCAATTTTTAGATATTTATCCAAACTGAACCTGAGTGTCATACCTTTAATATACCAATAGGTAAGATTTAAATTCTTCCGCCATGGGTTTGGCTCTGCAAAGTGCAGAGCAAAAAGCACCAATTGCACAAACTTCAAAAGACTTCAACAGCAATGGAGGTTGCTCAACATTTCTTGGAAGCACTCAGCACCTTCCAGGATCAAGTCCCATATGAATAAAACATAAGTAAAGTCCTACACATATGCTAGATACTCAGAAGTAAACTATCAGTCTTCTCAAGAGTTCAAATATCGGTACAAGGTAAAATGCAAGATCTAAGCACAGAGCTCATTTAAAAGAGTGAATTGATTGTTCTTATTCAAAAATAATTTCTCAAACGATGTGTGACTTCCATTAGAGAATTTTTACATCCATTTTGGTTCTGCTAAAGAGATTTTAAATCTAATAATGATGCTAAACTAAATGAAGCATGGTTTCTCTTAAATAATTTAAGCTTGCTGCAGCAATACAAATTTAATAAGGATAATAGATAATAACATCTGATAAGGTAAGAGGATAGAATTATAGGTGCAATAGTTTTTAGTTAATATGATTAGCAAGAAATATTTTCTATCTATGTGGTGTAACTTTTCATTTATACTCTGTTAAAAGCCTATTTTTCTGAGAGACAAAAATTAATAAAGACATATCGTATCTATCAAGCTAATCAATTTTTTAATTTTATATAGTTATAATTTGAAATAATGATTGCTTTTTAATTTACAGTCAGTACCTTATTGAACTAGACAACAAAAATACATAGGATTATATTTTTCTACTTTCACTTTCACTTATTTCCCTTCAGCTTGATTTATTGAACCATCTGTGTTTTACAACACGATCCCCTTTGAGTTTCAGTTTACATGAATACAAAACAAATCTGATTTATTAGGATTTCTTCCTGTGAAGCAGGAATGTAAAGGTAACCTAGACAGTATTTCAAACAAAATAAATAGTATAGAGCATGGAACCATAAACAACAATTTCTAAGTGTTGGGCTTTTTTCTAGTATTAAAAAGCAGACCCTGTAGTCAAGGTCTCATTTTGTTTTCAGACTAATTTATTGTAGCCTATACTCACTCTCCTGGTCTGGATCTGGCCAGCTGGTGTCTTTTATCTCTTAGTAAGGACAATGATAACGATGAAGATCATGTTGATCATTGTATCTTTGAGCATCTGGCTTCTAAATGAGAAATGTGTTTCTATGTATTCTTTTTTTTTCATGCATTTAGTTACTTTTAGTGGCTTTTCTGTGGCATTTGTCATTATTGTATGAGAAAGTGATTTAGACAATCTCACAAAAGAAATCTCTGCCACAGCTAGGAACTGAACTCCAATCTCCTATATTCCAGTTTCTGGATCCATTTTATTACATAAAACATCCTTCCTTCAGATTATTATTACTACCTGAGTTCCTTATTGTTCTCAGACTTAAAACCTGCAAACCTCACTCATGATGGTTTTCACAATGAACTCAATGGGATAACTCATCTGAGTAAAGTGGGCAAGTTTTGACCTGTGATAAAGACGTCAATCTCTCAGCATTTCTAAATCCTGAAGAACTTGAGAAGGCCAATCCATATGCTCCGTGGACCACATTGTGCCATCAGTTAGCAGAAATCCTCTTTTGATACCAGTGGAGCTTTCTGCTTAAAAATGAACAGCACTGTACTACTCAGTGTATTTGTGCATGAAAACATATAGCTCATTATGAACATATCATTTCAATTCTGAGTGGATAGGAAAGAGGATTAAATAAAAATCTATCCATAGAACTGTAATCTTTGTACAGACTAGAAATAAATCTGATGAAGATAATATTTTTTAAATTATGGAATTAAATTGTGTCCCATTTAAGTGAGTGGCAAAATTTCCTTTGACTTCACTTTTAACCATTAAACTTTGACTTAACTTTTAACATAGCAGTGGTGTAAATACAGAAGATTTAAGACAGAATTTTTGGGTTGGTCTGATTTCCAACATGCAAAAAGGTGTAAATTGAGAGACTTGAAATAGGAGGAAAGTGCCATATATTACCCCCCAATCTTATATCTGATACCAAAGAAGAGAAAATCTTCTTCTGAGAAGTAATAGGAAATGGAAAAGAACTTGCAGGAAGAAAGAAAAAGAATTACCATGGTATCAGAAAATGAAAGAGCCTCTAATGGTAAACTTATCTACCAATTTACCAGTGAAATTCTATGGGAAGATGTCTTTTGTCTTATGCAGTACATTATGTTGCATGTTAAAGGAATTGCTTTACATCATCCCTGAGATGACACTCTGTAGAGTCAACAGATCTCAAGGTACAGAGCTCACAGTATGTGTGAGAGTGTTGCCTGTCCCAACTAATAACTTCACTTGAATTTTTAAAAGATATTATAAAGATTTTAAATAATAAATTTAGAAAAAAACACTGGGTTTTTCCAGACAGCCCCAAGTTTGAGAGCTTTGCTTGGAAGATGTATTACTCATCCATCATTAGAGTACTGTCATAGGGTATTAATGTAATACATCATCAGAACACCATTACTCCTATGAACATTATTCATTAACCCAGAGCTCGTTGTAAAGACTCAGCAGCTTTTAATATACTACTTAAAAAAAAGATTATAAATATTTTTTGACGTGTTAAACAGTGAAGGGAGGGTGTGAAAAAGGATCAAGCTACTTTGAATGTTGTGAGGGTACAAATCTACCTTCCCATTTTTGAAAGCAGAGCAACACCCCTTCTCATCTTTAGTAAAATATATAAATAGACTGAATGAGATTACAAAGAACTGTCACTGACATGAGGACATTACTTTGGTGGTAGTGGTGGTGGTGATGGTCAGTATTCCACAATTTTGTATCAGGAAAGGATCAGTAATGGAAGTGGATAATCATAGGGACATATAGTAGGAACCATTTCAGCTGCCATTGAAATGGATGGTAGATTTTAAAAAGAAAAGGAACAGGCTTCATATCAATTGCTAGCATGGCAGCAAAATTGAAAAATAGAAGATTAGTAAATTAAAAAATCAGAAGGAAAATTTTTATTTTGTGGAGTCATGTGGAGCATAGGACTTATCCTTGCCCTCTACACAGAGGAGAATTTTATCCTCAGGACTTAAATGAGCCTTAATATTTGCATGGAGTTTTAAACAGGCCCTCAGTGAGTTGAATCCCATCCCGGCTGAAAAGCATCCTTTTAGGTGTCTCTGTTGCATCAGTTAATGAAATCTATTACATAACTTTTTAAATCCACTACATTTCTCCATCCATTAGCATGCCAGTTCTGACCAAAAAAAAGTGAAAGATAAAATTGAAGAAAATGAAAGAAAAAGTGGACAAAGGGAAAAGATAAAACGTTACCTAGAAAATCGCAAATATACATAACTGGGTCACTCTGACTGAATGTTGCCCCCAGTGTTATTGGACTGTTCTTATAACATTTTAGCCACTTGTCAACTTTGTTTTAGAGCTTTTATTTATTTATTTATTTCGTTTGAGTGTGTGGGGGGAAGATTTAAAACAAATATACTAAAGAGAATTTAAAAAGTAAATGAAATAACAACAGAAAGAAACCTCCTAATAAGGCTAGTAAGCAGAATACTTTCACATCCAATCATGTTCTTCACAACTGCAAGGAAATCTGCTGCTCAAGCAAGCCTGAGATGTGACATCTGTTTTATGGCCATATTCAGTAAGTGCTTGAAATGATTTGAAGGCTTTTGAAAAAGAAAAACACACACACACACACACCACAGCAGGGGCATCAACAAGCATCTATGGGAACTACAGCACTGAGGCAGCATTTTGAATAATGCTGCATATGTAGTATAGTGGCTGACAAAGGGGAAAAATAAAATATCCTGACAGCTCTATTTTCACTCCCAGGAGAGGGAGTTATGGTCAACTTACTCTGTAAGAAAAGGCACCTTTAACTTTGTCAGTGACAAAGGTGTTCAAAAGTTCAGCCATCCTTGGTGGCAAAGCAGCAAGAGACAAATTGTGGTTGGCTTATTCATGCCAATAGGCAGCACTTTGAACTAAGTGGAACTATTTGTGGTCCTTATTTGGTCATAATTGTCTCACTATTGTCTTGTGCTCCCCCACTTTGTGTATGGTCTCCATTTTGTTTAATAAATTCATAGTTTTTTAATGCCAGAAGGGGCCACTAGGTCCATGTCTGACCTCCAGCATAACACAGGCCATAGAATTTCACCAAGTGATTCCTGCATCAAGCCCAAAACCTCTGATGTGGAGCTTTTGTTGTAATTTGTCTCACAGTTAGATTGTAGATTCTGCCAGGCTGGCATTGTCTGTTATGTTGGTGCAGTGCCTAGCACAATGGAGTCCTGATTGAGGCTTGTAGACAGTCCTGCAACAGAAAACAATATGTAATTATTAGCCTGGGTGAGGTGAGAATGATTTGGCTTCAAATTACTGTTGTAATATTATAAATAAGGAAATATAAAAACTCTAGATCATCTTATAGCCACTAATAAAATGAGAGTGTAACATGTGCAGACTCTGGGTGTAGTTTCATGCTGAGATATGCCATATGGGATTTTACTAGGCTTGTATACTTCATGCCATAATACATATTTTTCAAACACAGATGCATCACAAATCCATATTGCAATCTATGCTAAACTGTAAAATATATGCAAATATATGCAATTGGAGATGTAGTGCATCTCAGAGTTGGCATTATGCTATCTGTCAACAGAAGCTTTGTGACAGCCTCTGATAGTGCAAAAGGAATTCTTTAGCCACTGTAGAGGTCAAGATGAACGGCTGTTTTCTTTCAGAAGGTGCCTTCTGATTGATTGCACGTCAGAGAGCATTTTAGTAAAACTGATCAGGGAAAAGCCCATGTCTCATGTTACAGTGCTTCTAGGACTGGCATTCAAGTTTCACAGGAACCTGAGTAACGCTCAGTGCTGTAATATTCAGGTTAATCCAAATACAGTTGAAAATGGCTATATTCTTGTAAACCTGATGTGACGGACTGGGCTGGGCCCAAAGGGTCTGTCACACCCATCCCAGGAAAGGAGCAGTGGAGCTAAATCCCCCAAGCAGCATAGAGAGACCGTGCAGGAAAGTAGCCAATCAGGGGAAGCTTCAAAGGGCAGCCAGTGAGAGAGTTTCAGACTAGTATAAAAGGAGCTGCAGTGCAGACCAGAGTTGGTTCCTTGTTGGAGCTAAAGGAGTGCAGCACCAAGGACAGCTCAGGGCTGGCAGGGACTAGGGGAGTGAGAAAGCGCTCCTGGCTGGCAGTTGGGCTTGAACATAAAAGAGCCCTGAGGTAAGGGTGAAGGCTGGGACTAGGAGGAAGTGGCCCAGGAATGGAAAGCAGTTTAGTTAAAGGGACTTGAAACTGCATGGCTGCTACTCTTAGGGTCCCTAGGCTGGGCAATATGTCACTGGGGAAAAGTGGCCTACAATTCGATAGTGAGAACCGCCAGAAGGAGAACTGAACTACTAAGAAGCTGAGCTGGAGCCAGAACAGACCAGAGTCTCCAGGGAATAAGCCTTTGTGGTATGGTCCCCTATGTATCAAGTCCAGGAGCATTTAAAGACTTTGCTGAACTAAGACCCTGGAAAGGGTCTGTTTGAGTTGTGTTCAATATTGACTTGTGTGTGACTCAGCTGGAGGGCTGAGTCACTACAAAATGCCAGAAGAGGTCACTATAAACTGAGGAGTGCAGATATACCTGACGTGAGGGGGCACTCGGAAGAGGTGAGTACCATGCCATTTCACTGCAATAAAACCCACTGCCTTGCTATTTGGAAAATAAATACAATGTCCCACCAAGTAACTTATTGGGTCAAAATCACACTGGATATGATTTTGCAATATTTTCAGAACCAGAAAGTAAACTATCATGAGAAAACTAATTCTCACTTCATTCTATCCCATAATTGGCTCCCTGAGGAATGAGGGTACCACAAACACAAATACAAATGAAGAAAAATTATTGACATATAAAGAGATTCTAACAGCTTCACGCTCTTGGAGATTTGGTGTGGTTCTGACCCTAAAGCACTTGGTATTCATCAAAATTATGTAGCAGCAAAACATATCTTTGTCAAAGTGAAGCACAGTCTTTCACAAGAATGTCTACATACACAGAGGTATTTTGTCACAGTACTGCCGATATGTTATGAGAGTGTACTATTCCCAGAACTAATATTAGAGATGAATAGACTGCACTATGGAGTAGATTCAGAAAAGCATCTCTATTCAGGAAGGCACTTAAACATATGCTTAAAGTCAAGTAGTTTCCTGAGTCAGAATCTGTATATAGTCAAAGTTTTATTATAAAAGTTTTCTTTGCTGCTACATAAAAACAATAGAATATATGAGTTCCTTGATGTAGAAATGTAAAAAAAAAAATTCCAGATGAACCAAACAAGGGATTCAGAAGGCCCTTAATCATTTTAGAATTTAGATGTAAATATTCTGCATTCTTTGAGCAAGCATAAGATGCGCTGGCCGTTGAGGACAGATTTTCAAAGATATTTAGGTGTCTAAAGATGTTCAAGAAATACAAAGGAATCCGCAGACACTTAGGGCATGTCTACACTTAAAAAGCTCCAGCAGCACAGCTGCAGCTGTAGTGTTTTAGCACTTCAGTGAAGATGATACTCTGCTGATGGAAAGCTTTTCCTGTCAGTGTAGTCAATCTACCTCTGTGAGATGAAGTATCTCTATCGTAGAAAATTAGGGTTGGAAGGGACTTTAGGAGGTCATCTAGTCCAACAACTGCTCAAAACAGGACCACCCCCAACTAAATCATCCCAGCCATGGCTTTGCCAAGCCGGGCCTTAAAAACTGTTAAGGATTGAAATTCCACCAATTCTCTAGGTAAACCATTCCAGTGCTTCATCATCCTGCTAGTGAAAAAGTTTTCCCTAATATCCAACATAGACCTCCCCACTGCAACTTGACACCATTGCTCCTTGTTCTGTCATCTGCCACCACTCATAACAGCCTAGCTTCAGCCTCCATGGAACCCCCCATTCAAGTAGCTGAAGGCTGCTATCAAGTCCCCCCTCACTTTTCTCTTCCACAGATTAAACAAGCCTACTTCCCTCAGCCTCTCCTCATAAGTCATGTGCTCCAGCCCCCTAATCATTTGCACTGCATTCTGCTGGACTCTCTCCAGTTTGTCCACATCCTTTCTGTAGCGGGGACCCCAAAACTGGATACATTACTCCAAATGTGGCCCCAGGAGTGCTGAATAGAAGAGAATCATCACTTCCCTCCATTAATTGGCAATGATCCTATTACAGCAGCCCAATATGCCATTAGCTTTCTTGGCAATGAGGGCACATTGTTGACTCATATCTAGCTTCTTGTCCACTGTAACCCCCAAGTCCTTTTCTGCAGTACTCTCCTCCCATCGACATTGAACACCAGGGGTGAGGTTGGCATAACTGCATCACTCTTTTTTCCCCCCTCCTGTAAGTTTATAGTGTAGACCTACCCATAATTAATCCAGAATTAAAGCTGAAAGTACATATAAGTAATTTAACAACAAAATAAACAAAAACTCACAAGGTGGTTATAGTTGTGTTGAGAAACCACAGGAAGTTGAGCGTTAAAATTAAAATTAAGAAACACTAACATTTGAAAATATGGAGTTGAAAAGAAAATGCACCCTAGGAACTGTAACTCTGCCTTATAACCATAGGAGTCTCACACTTTCTCTGCTTTCTTACCTGTTGTGCAACATCTGTTAATTTTGTATCAAGGACTTTTGCCTTTGGGTGCTAAAATAGATGTGTATAACAGAGCATAATGGGTCCTGCCCAAGAAGTAAAGACTGTAGTTTGATTTTTCAGGTTCCAGGTTGAATTTCCAGGGCTGGTAGTTAGAAAAATCTTTACATGTAAACTGAGCACAGTTGATATGGAAGTCATTGAGGGACAAGTACCCTTTGGTACCATTTTTATAGTCATTTTTTCATGATAGACTAGCTTATTAGATATGAAGAAGTTACAGCCATGCAAAAAAGAACCAAAAAATATTGTTCCAAAGTAAAATTTTATTTTCTGTTTCTAAGTTTGCTATTCTGTGTCTCCTCAAAACACACACAAACAAACAATAACACATTTTCAGCACACCATTGGAAATTCAGAAACTCACATTACTTCCATAGTGAGCTGTCATGGATTATGTTATCTCAAGTAAATAACTCACAACTGAAGTATTCAGTTGGCTGACATTTTAAAATTCATCGAAAATAGCCACTTGCAAATATAGGAATACTCAGCCTTTTGAAGAAAATCTCTCCTGTGCAGAATGGCCACAACTGAGAATGAAGATGAACAACTTTTAATGGTAAGACAGTGCTAAGAGTAATACATAACTGGAGTTGCACCAGACATCTATTTGGCACAAACTGCTTACTGCCAGAAAATATTTCAGCCCTTGCTACAAGACAAAATAGCTCCCAAGGGATGTGGAGCACTTTCTTTGGAAAAACTATGGAGGACACAAAAAAGGGAAGGAAATGTGGGTAACTAAGTTAATGTGAACAACTTAGAACCTGGAGATTCAATTCTGAGCTCCCCAGGGATGTAAATATTCACTGAAGGAAGCTCTTTTTACTGAGCATCTGATTTAGGGTCAAGATTCTGCCATGCTCACAGTTTGTCCACATGGAGACATAGTGTGTGGCAAAGTGGGATGTGAATGAACAGTGCACTAGTCTGCCATGCATTGTCAGCATGTAGACCTACCACTGTGCACTAAAAATCCAGCAGTGCATTGTTTGTTTGAAACAGAAGCATGTCAAAGCTCACTGAAGAACTTTTAGCGTGAAGTAGCAGGGTCCACATAACCAGTTACTTCCTGACAGACTAGAGCATTATAGATTTATACACTTTAATGCTGCAAACTAACTGAGCATGGAGATGCTCCTTTACTCACATTGAGCATTGCCTTACTCCACAAGTTGTCTTACTGAAAGCAATGGGACTATTTGTGGGGTAAAGTACTATTTAATGTGATAACACTATTAGAATGTGGTCCTTATTAAGTTGTTACTTTCTTATCTCTTTGCCAGTTGCATGTAAATTGCCATGGCTGATGCAACATGATGTAATGCAACAGAGGAAGAATGTTACTTAAGGATTGTGCTTGGATGTTCACCTTACACCTGCTCTGAAAAGGTTAAGGAAGCTGGGAAAGGGCCAATTAGTGTCATTGGCCACACATAAGGGGATTGGGCTGGATAAGCAACCCTCTAGTTGGAAGATGAAAGCTCAGCTGAGCACACCTGGGCTGGGCTAGTATAAAACCCAGAAACTGGCAACAAAAGGGGGCTAAAATCAAGAAGTCTGTGGCTATCCCATCTGCATTAGAAAGGGAAAGCAGGAACCGAGAGAGAGGCCCTGGCCCTGGCCCTGGCCCTGTGGGAAGGGTATACCCAGAAGAGTGAAGAAAGTTTGTGGGGGATAGAGTAGGAAGCAGCCCAGAGAGAGAGCAGTAAGGTTGGGCACTGAGCAAACCTTGGCTGCATATTGTAGGGTCCCTAAGCAGGAATCTGGAGTAATGAGTGGGCCAGTGTTCTCCTACAAGCCACTGATGGAGTGGCAGTGCCTTGACAGCAGATCCAGTGAGACTCTTTGCCTCAGAAGAGGAAGCCACAATAGAGACCAGGCTGGAAGGCCAAGTCATGAAGAGAAAACTCTAGTTCCCACAGTGAAAGATGGGCTGCAGAATGTGAGAGGGATCAATGGGTTGAGCGATCACACAGGAAGACATTGGACTTGGAAGAGAGCTATTCCCCAAGGTAGCCGGAGGAGGCATCACTTGCAATGAGTGAGTACCCTGTGACAAGCATACACGGAAATTACAATGTTATAAAAGAGGTCTTTAAAATAGTTCTGATGACTGCTAGATTGAGGCTGAGGCTTCAGAAGGCAGCATTAATTCATAATAGAATACTGTGTTTGGTGCAATTATCTTCAAGTAATGGATGTTTTGCTATCTAAGGCACATCTCCGTAAAACTCTGAGGACTAAAGTGTTGAAGCATTTTGATTATGTAGTCTGTCATCTAATATAAATGATTTTACAGCATCAGGTACTGAACAATAGCATAGCAGCTTCTGGGGAAAGCTTTGTAGGATTGTGGGGAATACAGAGCTGACAGTAGCTAAACAGGCAATAAAGAATACTTTTGGCTGTGTGTATTTTTTTCTCAGCTTTAAACGTAATTTGAAAATTTCTCTGCTGTTGATATTTTAAGTAATCCACCAACACTGTTGTCTTTATTATTGTCTTCTGTATTGCCATCATGAATACACTTATATCTCTATGCTCTGTTTTGTCGTGAATCAAGCCAATAAAAATATAAGTTCTAAGTAAAAACTAATAAAACTGCAAGATGACAAAGAGTAAGTCACTTTACAATTCCCTAGCCTTTTGCATTTCCCTGCTGTATTCTGGCACTCTGCTAGGAAAAGCAAGACTCTAGCTTATATCTTTTTTCTCTTTTTGAAATAGAAGGCATATTGCAAGAGAAATAAGTTTTACTACAAAATATAACACAAACAATCATTGTTTGATCTCTTTGAAGTCAATGGGAGTTTTGCACTTTGGCTTCAGTACAAGAAAGATAGTGGCTCTAGAGTTCTATGCGAAAGATGTTCTAAAATGTTGAAGCTCTTGAGCAGGAAAAATAATACAAATACTTCTCTGTTTTTTGAGATGAAAATGTACCCTATAACTTAGCTGTGTCTCTTGCTGCCATTCTAGTAACATTAGATTAACTTTATATAACCTTGATATAAAACCTATATTAATGCCTCCCTCCCCCAGCCTTAACATATCCCTGCAAAGGACACTTCTGCCTCTCTAAATTAGCTTTCTCTGCTCATGGCTTAATATTTTTTCAAACAATTTTTTTTCCCCACATGACTGGAGGAAATAAGGTTATTCAGTCTTTGCTACTATTCCCTACATACAAAGCTACATAGTAAACTAAGTATTAGTTGGTAGAAGGTGTAGGGAAAGCAGTAGACGGTGGGCTATATGGCTGTTCTTAAAAATGGGATGTGTAAAGCTGTACCACCATAAGAGGGGACCTCAGGAGACATTGTGCCTGCTGGAGACATTCTCTTTGTGAGCTGCTGCTGGGGTTAATTGAAATGCCTGGGTTTTGATTTGCAAACGCTGCGCTTGAAAATACACAAGTGCAGAGGTGAACTGACCTCTCGTCTAAATGGTATGTTTTGCAGACAAAAACTGCTTAGTTTGATCAAAGCAAAACCTCTGAATACTTCAGATAAAATGGACTTCCCCACCACAGTATTAAAAAGAACTCAAATTTGAGAGTCCCATTTACATGAGAAATTTCTCTCACAGATCTACTATTTCTCAACATTGAACTGAAGACCTAAACTCAATCACAGTACATCTGGCATGGTGAGAATCTCAATAAGCAATATTAAAACAAACAGTTTTGTTTTCCCTGTTAATACCTTTTATGTAATTAGATCAATTTGTAGTCAGCTAGTTTGTATTTAACAAGTCCTTACCATGACTTTTTATTAACTTAAACTCCCTCCAATTCTTTTGAGGACATAAATGTGCTGTTTAAAAGAGTGGATGAAAAGTGTAACATCACTGCACATGCCCACAGAAAATCTGAAGGCACCAAAAATCACATCTGTCCTCGAGTGATGGAGCTGCCCATATCTATTACCATCAATGATGGCATTGCCAAGCTCAGCATTAACCTCCCTTTATATTTAATTACTGCCTATCACTCCAGGGAAGTTCTAATTGGACAGCTGTGTGAAACACTGAAACACGGCCAGCTTCCATCCTGCCAAAATGGGAACAAAATTAACTAAAACCTAGAAAATGCTGCTTTGAACTTTGTTTCTTTAATGAGGATGTCCTTATGCAAATGTTCGCAACCTGCATAATTACAGAAACAGTTAATATAAATGATGCATAAAATGTACAATAAACACAAGTGTTGGATCCTTTATTTTCCCAATTCACCGTGTTCAAAGCAGATTGGCCAAATTATCTGTAATGAAATTATTGGTGTTATACCAGGAATGAGTTTGGCCCTTGGGCTTAAGTGATATGAGGGAGATGACTAGAGTTAGTTGAATATAGAACCCTTTTAGCAAAATATTCCTCTAATTTTAAACAATTTTGGTTCAGTTGCATTTGTCTCTTTTCTATTCACTGTCCATAATCATTCTAAGGTGAAATTCACCCCTGCTCAGGAAGCCAACACAAGGCATATGCATCACTAAGGTTTCATGTAACTCTTTTAAATGCTTAATTGTGGCATTTGTCTTGTGGTGTTCCTCTGTTCAGAGGTGGACTTACATTAAGTGGACAATATTACTAGCACAAAGACTCCTGAAAAGTGAATTTGAAGCTGGATTGCTCAAACGTTTGCTAAAAGTCAGTGCTGAGTTTTATAAGTAACCTACAACAACAGTGTGAATTTTTAATTTTACACTCCTGTTGAATCTGAAATTCAAACTGTTGGTTAGTTACATAAATAATGAAATCAGGAAAAAGAGAAATTACTAATGACACTTGTAACTAACAGCTCACATTTTCAATATTCACAATTAAATATTTGTAAATTGTCTGAATTGTCTGAACAATTCAGCCTGATTATATTTGTGAACAGAATAAAGAGTTACTTTTTGTTACGAACCATTAATCCAACTGTAGGGGTGCCAGAAGTGAGACTTGTGCAGAGGTATTGCAGCAAATATGGTTGGTAGCATTGTAAATGTGGTTCTGGATCAGTGTAACAAATGGGTGGCAATTTCAGAGTTGTCCCTGTGCTCCACAACATGGCCGTGCTATTGTCGTCAAGATGTTTGTGGAGAAAACTCACACCTTCCTGCTCCAAAAACATTTACCTCTTCTGATAAAGCAGAATAGTCCAGGACTTGTGTCACTAACAGATAATATTTTTCTATCCGTTAGTGACCAATGTATGCAGTTTGATCAGTTCATGGCAATACCTAGCCCAACGTAGTGAATCAAAGAGGGACCAACCACTTAATCAATCACCTTCCTTACTGAATACTTTTTTCCAACATTAGGGTCACCCGCATTCATTTTGGTATAATATGCTTCAGGTTTTACCTGTTTTCTTTTTAATAGGTGTAGCCAACAGATCCATCATGATCTTTTTAAAGGAGCCTGCCATAGGGCAGGTAGCCTTTGGGGCTCAGTGGGAGAGGAGAGAATGTGGGTGGGAGGTTCAGGCATTGAGGCTATCTAAGACAGGCTTCAATAAGGAAAATGAGTCAACTTAACTTCCTCTGTACATAGTTAATTGCCTAAGTGGGACTGAGCAGCAGTTAATTCTCTTAGGAACACTGGACCTAATAAAGGCCCAGTTAATAATGGCTCAGTCACAAAGCCCCAGAAGATGAACAAAGCTCCTGAGGAGAGGAACTTCTCAGGGGAGCTGGTTAGAAAGTTCACCAGTAAAAGGAACCTGGGAAAGGGAAATAACTTCCTAGGGGGAACAGGTTCCAAAAAATGTGCTATCAGTCCACTAGGGAGACCTGGTCAGAGCCAAAGGACCTTACCAGGCCCTTGAGAGGAATTACATGGTGCATTGGAGAAAGAGCTGAAGTGGTTTGACCTCTGCATAGGCTCTGAGTTCAGAGACTGAATGCTTCCCAAGGTGATGTCAAGAAGCCTGATTCCAAGAGTGTGAAAAAGGCCTTATTGGCAGAGGAGATGGATGAACTCAAAATACAGATTACGTAAATGCCTATTTGGGGAGTATTTACAAAGAGCATTGTTGACCATTGTAAACTATGAGAGCTCCAGTCTATCAGGGGAAATACAAATTTAGATTATACTTAAAATGTAAATGATTGATCTAGTTGTTCTACATTCTGTCATGGAAATCTGTGTTTCAGGACTTGTTGGCTAAAGACTATTGAGCCAAAGATGCTTTGGAAATTGTCCTTAAGACAAATTTCTCACATGAACTGTTACAGACAATACAGCTGTGAGGGGTTCTGTTGGAGGGCTAATATTTGTCAGGGCTCTGACACAGGTATGCAAATACAGTAAAAAAGAAATCCACAGGTTAAAGATTCTTCTGTAATTTTGTTTAAAATAATAGATGTGAATATATAGCAATCACTTTTTCAAATTCCATTAATCATTTGGGTTTATAGCACCAATTTCAAAATAAAGTATTTACCTTATTGTGGTGCTAATTTTCATAGTGTCCTTTTCATCAGTAGATCTCAATGTTTTACAAAGGAGGCAAGTATCATTATCCCCATTTTACAGATGAGGAAACGGAGTCAGGGAGCAGGGAAGTAAGCTGCTCAAAGTCACCCAACAGCAAAGTTGCAGAGCTTGAAATAGAATCCATATCTCCTAAATCACAGTCCATTGCTCTAACCACTAGACAACTGTACCGTAAAAACAGTGATATTTGTTGTATAATTGGCTCCAATTCATCAGAACACCTAAGCACCTGCTTAATTTTAAGTATATGCTTAAGTTCCATCAACTTCCATAGGACTTAAGTATATGCTTTGCAGGATAGTGCTAGACTGATGCACACATTCAACTGATTTAATAAATTGAAGCCTCATTGAGATATGGGGTCAGATTCTGACAGCCTTACTCATTTTGGATAGCACCTACTCTACAAGTAATCACACTAATGCCAGTTATTTGTGGACTAAGCTACTATTCAGCAAGATAATGTCAGACTCTGTCTTATGATAAGGTTAGGGATTGCTCCCTTCATTTTATTTCTTTTTTCAGGGCTCAGTTTTCTGAGTACATGGTTTTAAAAGGACATACACATCCTGAATTTGGAGTCCAGAGGAGTCTAGTTTCCAGTACAGAAGCATAAAATGAATATGCCATCCAAATAGAATAAGGGCCTATACTCCTCTAAGATGAGAGAACTGAGGTACATCAGCAACAGGCCTTTGGCCTCTGAAATTTTCAGTATCATGTATAGGAAATGCTTTTACATGTCTAGGGCCTGGTCTACACTGTCGACGGAGGTCAACGTAACGTCATTCACGTAGATCTCCTAAAGCCTGCATCTACACTGGCATGGTAGTTCCATTGACTTAGTGTGGTAAAAGGCGACATAACAAAATCACTTCCACAAGTGGCGTAGTGCATAGTTCGAATTTCCTGGATCAATTTTTGTCAGTGTAGACAGAGCGTAATTTAATTTGACGTCAAGGGCCTCTGGGAGGTATTCCATAATACCCCATTGTGACCGCTCTGGACATTTGTGCTCTGTTGTTATGTGGCCACACAAACCAGAAAAGGCCACTCTCCTCATGCTCTGGGAAAATTTGAATTTTCATTTTCTGTGCAGCCAGTGTGGAGAGAGCATTGTAGCTGAACTTGTCATGGCTCCTGTAAGGCCCAAACACACTCCAGCATGGAGTCGACCTGAGGTCTTAGATCTCATCGGTCTGTGGGGTGAGGAGTCTGTTATGGTTCACCCAGAGCCAGCAAAATAAATTTGGACATTTACAGGAAGATATCACTGGGCATGTTGCAGAAGGGGCACAACAGGGACATGCAGCAGTACCGCATTAAGATCAAGGCGCTACGGTAGGCATATCAAAAAGCTAGGGAAGCGAACAGCCCTTCTGGCTCCACACCCAAAACATGCCGATTCTACGAGGAGCTGCATGCAATTCTTGGCGGTGATCCCACCATGGTGCCACCATGCAGCATCGATACCTCTGCTGCATCCCGCTCCAGGGACAATGATGAAGACTCTGTGGATGAGGAGGAGGAGAACAGAATGCAAGAGAGAGGGTGTCTGCTCTCCCAGAGAGTCAGGACCTATTCCTGACCCCAGAGCAGTCCAACAACACACAGGACAAGAATAATGATCCCTAGGAAGGCACATCCTGTGAGGTTTTTTTTTTTTTTCTGCTTAGCAGTTATGCCCTTTTAAATGAGGGTGAGGGGGTTTCAGGAGATTAGAGGACTTTACTGAGGGGTTATTCCCTTAACACATTATTTATGTTCAGTGATATGCTCCAAGAATAATCTGATAGTTCAAGGAAACTTTCATGTAGGTAATCCGTTATCCTTTGCACAAGGTTTCAGGGAAGAGCTGCCTTATTCCTCCCTCCACGGCAGGATAGTTTCCCGTGCCACGCTGCAATCAAGGGAGCCGGAATCATGGTGGAACACAGCATAGCGGCATAAGGGCCAGGCTGGCATTTCACTGTGTGCAGCAAATCTTTCCTCATGCATTATCCTCAGGAGGCTGATATCGCTCATGGTCACCTAGGGAAGACGGCACGTGTTTAAAGTACCCAAGCAATAAAGCCGATACTCTCTGCTCCTCTTTGTATTATCCTACTGAGACACCTACATCATCTTCCAAAGTTATCTGATGAGACTATCAACTTGCCCATGCTGTCTTCAGATCCACGGTGGCCATCTCGTCACACAACGGTCATCTTAATTAAACCATGGTGCCTGGTCAGTCTGCTCATAAAGGACGTTTTAAATGAGCTTTATAGAGAGAATTAATCCTCTCTATAGCAGAGTAAAGTGCCCCTGGCTTACCATCTCTGTCATGGAACAGCAAGCCGACCCTTCTGAGATTCTGGTAATGGAATGCAGGTGTGGCTTTGCCTTGTGCACACTAAGGGGAGTATTTTATACACTGTTGCCGTTGCTTTAGTTTTCTGGGTCTGCTAACAATGGCAACGTTGTGCATTTCTTTTCATTCTGCAGACACCTCGGCCTTGGGGGGCCCCCCTCTAGAAGTGCTGCAGAAAGACTATCACAGATAAGAAAGAAGGGGGTAAAAAATATCACAAGACGACATGTTTGGCAAGCTCATGAACACTTCCGCGGCTGTGGAGACAGAGCTCTGAGCGCGTTGGTTGACCTTGTCCCGGAACATGGACATGGACAGGGAGAATTGAAGAACCATGCAGGTACAGGATCACAGTACTCAGCAGGAGATGCAATGAATCATGCAGGATCAGGCAGACATGATCAAATGGCTTGTGGAGCTTCAGGAGGAGCGGCAGCAGGACAGAGTCCCGCTGCAGCCCCTCCAGAATGCTCCTCCACCTATGGCTTTGCTGCCTTCCCCCAAGCAGTCTTGGGGAGGTTGGCCAGGCTGCAGTCCATGGTGCACTCCACTCAGTGGAGGCAAGCAGAAAGCTGCAGCGGTCCCAGTGACAACTGTCCTGCAAGCAACCTCGCTACCTCTTGAGACTATGAATGAACACTTGCCCCTCCCCTACCCCCGCTGACTTGAATGTTCATAAATAAAAGTTTGCTTCATTTCAATATGTCTCTTTATTAATTCATAGCTTTTTTGGGAAGGGCTTTGAATGATACTGATACAGATGGTGGGGGGATAGTAAGGAAAGGCACAAAACATACAACAGAAAACATTACTGAATCTCATTGCAGAACCTGGTTTTCAATGCTTCCCGAAGGTAAAGCACTGCACAATTGGCTCTGAGCGTATTACTACCATCTGGCTGCTCAAAATTGGCAGCCAGTCTTTCTGCCGTCACAGCCCAAACCTGGGGGAACCTTTCCCCCTTCGCTTCACACACATTATGCAGAGCACAGCACGCAGATATAACTGATGGGATGTTCTTTTCACTCATGTCCAGTCTAGTAAGGAAACTTCTCCATCTGGCCTTTAAATGCCCAAACACACATTCTACCACCATTCTGCAAGAACTTAGCCTGTTGTTAAAACATTCCTTCTCACTGTCAAGGTGCCTGGTGTATGGCTTCTTTAGCCAACGGAGCAAGGGATAAGTAGGATCCCCCCAGGATGTGAATTTTTTGGTCGGGGAAGAAAGTGTCCACCTGCATGTTAGAAAAGAGCCCCAAATTCCAAAATACGTGCTCATCAGGCACCTTTCCAGACCACCCCACATAGATGTCGGTAAACTGATCCACAAGGGCCTGCAGACCATGGAAAAGTACCCTGTTGCCAGGTGGGCAGGCACTAAGATCGGTGGTGTGTGTGTGTGTGTGCGCCATCAAGCCCCCCCTCTGCAGTTTGGGAACCCCATCGCGGCAAACCCATCCACTATGTCTTGCATGTTTCCAAAAGTCACTACCCTTCATAGCAGAAGTCTATTGATGGCCCTGCACACGAATCACGGCAGCTCCCACTGTAGATTTACCGACTCCGAACTGATTACCAACCAAGTGGCAACAGTCGAAGGTTGCCATCTTCCACAGAGCTACTCGCTTCTCCACCATCCGAGCTTGTTTCAAATGAGTATTCACATGCTTCAGGGATGGGGCCAGCTCTGTGCAAAGTCCAAGGAAAGTGGCCTTTTGCCTGTGAAAATTCTGCAGCCACTGGTCATCATCTCACAGCCACATAACGATGCGGTCCCACAAGTCTGTGCTTGTTTCTCAGGACCAGAACCGGTGCTCCACAGACTGCAGATGTCTAACAGCCTGCAGCAATTGGGGATTGTTCCACTTAATGGCTTGTAGCAGGCCAGCCTCGGGGACATTGTTGTTGCCTGTCCTTCGGGTTTTCCTTTGAAAATACTGCAGGATAAGCCGCGATGTATTTGTGATGTTCACAATAATAGTGCAGAGTTGAGCTGGTTCTGTGTCTCCGCAGCAATGGCGAGTGCGCTGCATAAACAAACGTTGCAAAAACTGGTTTCCTGTTTGTTTGGGGCAAGAAGGGAGGGGGAAGGAGCGTTGCATCATGGGACAATGATACTGATTCCAACAGCATCTGTGGCGAGTTGCACTGTGGTATAGCAACCCACAGTGCACTGCTTTGACTACACTCACCACGCTTGTGTTGACAAACACAGGAGCCTGGTGCAAGGAGCATGGTATGGACGTGCTCCAGTGACTTCTAAAAATCGGTGGGTGAAAGTCAATTTTAGGTAAGTCGACTTCACCCTGCAGTGTAGACATAGCTTAAGTGTTGATATTTTAGCATCCTGCTATTCTATTTGGATGGCATATTAATGGCATGCTTCTGTACTGGAAACCAGACTCCTTATGGCAATACAGCAGACATAATGATCCACAGTTAGTTCAGATTTTATTTAATTATGTATTTCACCACTTAAGCTTCTGACTGGTGTTGGGCAAGTCTCATCAAGCTTGGAAAATAAGAGCAATGGTGAAGGACAAACCTTTTGAATTTTTTTTGTCAACTTAATTTTTATTGAATCACTTCTGAGGTAGCTTTCAGTGCATCTCATGGTTTAACATACGACCATGACTGTGTTTAAAAAAAAAAAAAAATAAAATAAAAACCTTGGAGTATATGATAAACAAAAGATTGTATCCAATGTTGTATAATAGATACTACTCTTTCAATTTAAATGTCGATGTTTCTGTCTCTACAACATACTAGCCTTGCTTCCATCATTCGTCTTACAAAGGGCTAAAGGACAGCTTTCATCTTCTAATCATTATGTACTAGGCCGTTAAACTAAACCATTAGTAACCTTTTTCCATTTTTAATTGCAACATGTATGATTATACAATCACCAGTTAGCGCAAATCAATACACTCAAAATCCTGCTTTTTGCAATATTGTTGTAGATTTCCTTTTTATTTTTAAATGTATGACAGATTGTTACTCATCACCTGGGTTGAGAAAACTGCATAGATATCAGAAAATAAGCAGGCATTTTATCGTTCAGGAACAGAGACAGTCCTCTTCAGAATTTTTCTTTTAAAACCGGGTGAGAATATCAAACTAAAAATGCAAAAACAATGTGATTTTTTTTTTTTAATTAGGAAATTATGAACAAGGAGTCTGACTCCCATTTATAGTAAGGCCCCTTTACATCACGGTCAATCGAATGGCAGCTTAAAATGAGTGTAAATAGAATATATTTACGTTACATTTACTTTCACTTCAGTGCTCCTTTAAACATGACAGTGTGCTGTAAAGAAGCTTTACTTTAAATAAGACTTAGTCCTTGTGTTTTAAAGTTACTAGGCCAAATTCTCTTTAGCTGCACCAGTGCAAACCCATTGAAATTCCTGCAGTAGCAGAAAAGAGAAGTTGGTCCCTTTAAAATATTTTGGGTTTAATCAGTAAAATAAAATGGAATTGATTTTTATATTTACTTGGACTTATTCCTGGAATGAGCTGCCATGCATCATCAGTTGCATCTTCAATCTGTGCTTTGTCATGCTGCTCTCTTCAGAGTGCCGGACATGATGGAGATGGGAGATGAACCATTCTGCATCTGTACTGACTGGCAGAGTGGCAGCAGGCCACAAAGCTTCTTGAGACAAGTAGGTGAATTGGTTTTGTTTCCTCAGAGCAGGGGTGGGCAATAAAGTTTGCAGAGGGGCCACTCCACTAATTTTGGTAAGTCGCCGCGGGCCGCACCTTTCTACTAGATCAATGAAACCCCATTATCATCTTTTCACAACAAAGTAATTGCACTTAACAAGCAACTGAATACACGTTTCTCCAAAGCTTATCTTAGGAGGCAATTCCCATTGCAAGTCATTTTGTGAACACGTGTCAAATTTGTAACAACACAAACGCTAAACTTTTACTTACAACTTGCGATCAAGCACTTCCTGCTTCTGGCCACGTGACCGGAAGCAGGAAATTCGGGAAGCCACCGACCGAAAAAGCTCCAATTGAAGGTAGTTTAAGCAGAGCTTGGGTTGACCTGCTTTCAAAATGGGTGGCCCATCCCGGCTCACTCATAGCTACAGCCCTGCATGGAGGAAAATTCTATTAATTTCCTCAATTGCCGGGTATCATGGCGGGCAGGACAGAAATGGTAGAGGGGCCGGATCTGGCCCACGGGCCATAGTTTGCCCACCCCTGCCTCAGAGCATCAAACGGGATGAAAAAGTAAGCATAGGGAATACAATTGTGCCTGACACTTAGGCACTTATGCTTGCTGCACATGGTAGAAGCAGGGGTTTAGGAGAGGGAAGGAAAGAGAAGGTCCTTATTTTCTTTCTCCGCCCCCCCCATCCCAAAATATTTATATTTGGCATTTGAAATTAGGTTTCATAAGCTTTGGCCTTCAAAATACCATCCTTAATTACAGAACAACTTAAAAATGTAAGTGAAAATAACTAAATAGTTATGGGCCACTTTGACATCTGAAATCCCTCACTAAATGGGAAATTCTTGTTCTCATTCTCTCACATATACATATTACCGGAGTGTCTCATGCTTTGATTATCTGTCCCTTTGAATCTGATGGGGGAGTGCACAGCTAAGTTCAGTCCAGCTGCAGGGAGTTACAAATGTTTTCCTCCAGTCAGTAGTAGTTGAAAATGTTCCCTCTTGTGATGGTAGTAATCTCAACAAGCATAGTGAAATATTCCATAAAGAGCTCCCCAAACAGGATTTTCTTACCAATTTTTTTGTTTGGTTCTGGCTTTCCTAAAATCACTCTCTGCGTGAAAGCTAGGATTTAATTTTCAAAAGTGAAAAGCCATGTGTGCACAGGCCAAACTCTAATGCCCTAATCCTGCATCTGAATTGATGTGGACAGATCCAAATGCGGGATCAGGGCTTGTGCATGGCTGTCCCAGTTAGCTGGGGTTGTCTTTTTCTTTTTTGACAAACAGGAGAAATTTGCTTTGCTTTGAATGAGTTTATGGGCAATATCAATGAAACATGGCAGCTTTTCAATGTTTCAAATAGAAGCCGAAAATAAATACATACTATGTAGCAATAGTGAGCTGAGGTGCTCTAGTGTAGTGTTTCTCAATGACTGATTCGTGGACTGGTGCTGCTCTCTGAGATCTTCCAGACACAGTTTAGGAACGCAGCACACTGGTCCCTGGTATCAAAAAGGTTGAGAAATACTGCTACTGCATAATCACCCAGTACACAGTGATTGTTTACTCTGCAGCTGTGCTTGATAAATTACTGTATTGTGTTACAAACAGATGCCACCCCTCTTCACTAGAAGGGCTTTCTCAACTCAGCACAACCAATGTAGCAGCTCTGGATCTGGACGAGTCACATATATCAGGACAGGTGCCAGAACACTTGAATTGCCTATCACTTGCAGATAAATCTCTTCTATGTTTAGATGATCACCAAAAACGCTAGCTATGGATGGGCCAAAATCTCATGGATTTCAATGGGAGGTAGTTTGGGTGAAGCTGTAGATTTTTGGCACTACTTTTCCATGTGACTACTGTCTTCCATCTTGTTTCCTTGGAACATGAAAAATAGGATCATATTTAATTTCCTCATTAGCATACTTGACTATTCCTAACTGCACCTGAGGGCACATTGGCTCCCACATTTCATGCAACTAGGATTTCATGTGCTAGAAAGACTTCCAGTGAAGATAATCCAAATTCTCTGAAAAGGAGAAATGCATCTTGGTAACTTCGTGCATCCCTACATTTTTATATTGGTCTATCTTAGACATTGTTATAATGTATATTATCCATGATAGTGAAGCACTACATATACTTCTGCATGAATCTCTAATTCTGTTTTACTACACAAGAGACCTGTGTCTTGATGTAATGAAACTGTTTCCTGGTACCATACGGTATTTCATTCCCTGAGGTGAGAACGGGCACAGTCAGTACCACCTGAGACAAAATGAAAAATGTGCATAACTTGCTGTTGGTACTTATCTATTGGAAAGTTACTGTAAGGTCTAACCTCCTACCCAGGGCACTCTAAATGGCTTTCTGTAGATGACAACTGCCAAGCAGCTTCTGATTCCTACTATATTGTTGTGTTATTCTCTGAAGGGTGTTTGTTGCCACCATTCTGGGACAGTGGTGATTTTCAGAACTCTGACGACTGGTCCATCTCTAACTTTTCTTCATTTCTGTACAGTCTTCCTACTCCATCTAGATGGAAAGCAGAAATAAATACCCTACAAGAAATTATTCTTGTTGTATTCCCCACATGCTTAGAATTATGAATTTTGGATCTCGTGTAAAAGATCCCACCCTTCAGCTCTTAGCTAGAGGAATGCACTGTTAAGTTTAAAAGTTTAGACGCGCTGTAACAGCTTGATGCTTAGTTCAAATCTAATCAAGGGCCAAATGTTTAAGGGTTTTGCATCACTCAATTTCATGACTATATGTTCAGTAACAGGTGTCCGTTAAGTTTCACCTGCCAAAAGTTGTACCTGGCATGAGGAATGTTTTGGGAACTCTGACCAGAAAATAGCTTGAATATATGAGTGAAAATGGGAAATACAGCCCTAAAAGGCATGAGAAATTATGCCTAGTAACATCTCCATGAGTGGTCCAGCCCACACTATCTGTCCTGTACGAAGTCACTAGACCACTCACTACATACCTGGAGTCAGAGACCAACTTTCACCTTGACAATAGATTTTGGCAGCAAACAGTATATTCCTACCTCACACACAGAAAGAAGCAAAGATCAGGATCACTTGTCCAGCAGAAGATCTTACTGGATCTTCTGTCAGTTCACCATACAGGGATTTACAGGAGTATATAGGAGATGACATACTAGATCAGATCATTTGTCTATCCACTATATCCTGAGTAGAACTTGGCAAAATTTTCCTACCTAAACTTTTTCAGTCTGACTGGTTTTTGGTTACAAATCATGTTAGTGTTAACTGCAGAGGTAATGAAATGTTATTCTATTGTATGAACAAATGGCAGCAGAATTGTGTTTAGCCTGTTCTGATGAAAAATTCATTCTCATCTAAACAGAGCTCAACAAAGGTGGTGAATGAATGCTAGAGTACTGTAAAATTCACCACCGTCAGATCAATGTCTCTGGATTGACTGAGAGGTCTGCATAGATCCAGAAATCGATGGAGAAAAACCACCCCTATAAGTGGCGTAGAGCTGCGCTGACAGGAACACTGTTCCCATCGGCAAAGCGTAGTGTAGACAGCACACAGATCAGATGCTGCAAAGTTGATGGGAGATACGCAAATAATTTACATTGTGTTCATGAATTCTGTTTGCACTGTTTTCCCAAACCAGTGCTGTGTTAATTCCTTCCTTTTATCGAAAAACTTTCTACACTCAGACTGTGCTTGTGAGAGGGGAAGTACTGCCTTTTGGGGGTGCCCAGGTGATAGTGTGTGATTTCCCAGATGACTGGATGGGGGGCTAGAGTTGGTTTGGTGTTGTATCATTGACAGGAACCCCTAGATATAGAACTTGATATAGAAATTTGCTGCTGCCAGCTCTGTCTGGGAAAAGGGTTACAATGTTCTGCATTGTTCTTTTGTGGACATGATGCTTTCCTGCTTCCTGTCCCTCTTTCAGCAGTTTCCTCTTGAGAGGAGAACTCATACGTCCATTCTGTTTGCTTCCTAATCACCCTCAGTGCCATTCTTCCTCAGCCTAGTCATTTGTTTCTGTCTCCATCTTGTTTCTTGATGTCAAAGTGAATATGGACTGAGCAGAAAGCCCATTTAAAACCAGCGAATTTCCTTGTTTGGGGAGAGGATGGGAGGAAGTCCCTGCAAAAGTTCTTGCAGGAGGACCAAACATCATTAGTAATGTTTCTGCAACCATAATGTCATTAAGCTAATTATGCATTTTAAAAAACTTGAACAAAAGGGAATTTGAAGACAGAAACTGCAGTTTTCCTTTTAAGCATCTGCTTTGGATAATTATTTTGTATTCAAATGAACATAACATTTACATTTTTGAATGCTTGCCTCCGGTGCATTGTGAGTCACAGAGCAAAAGACCTTGAGCTGAAATTGAATTCAGACTTCTTTGTTCAGGTTTTATATTCAAATTAGTGATGAAAGCACCAATATTCTTAATTAAAACAAAACAAAAAACAACAAAGTTTTCTGTTGTACTCTCAGGAGCTAATTTTTTTTGTATTAAATATATTTAGGCAATTTTATTATTTTTATTAAATTAGGTCTAACTTCTGAGTGATGCACAGCATGGTCTGAACACCTTTCAGGATCAAGCAGTTAATTGGGTTGCGATCAATTCCCATAAACTCGGAGAATCTTTCCATTGACTTTGAAGGAATTGAATTGGACCACTGATTTGCAAGCTGAGGCCAAATCCTGCAATGACTTATCCTGCATATGCCTGTTTTTTATATGAACTACGGTAGCCTGTGGGATTACAATAGTATAGTTTTTTGTTGGGTTAAATGTTGTTATGGGTTGGGTGTAAATGTCACCTTATATTCAGGACAATTGGAAAGAAGCCATTGCAATTAGGTGGATAAAACAGTTAAGTTGTCTTGACCCTAAACACAAGCCAATTGCTTGTGCCAAAACAAAGGCGCATCCAAAGCCATGTAGAAATTTGAACTACATTGGGTAGAGGGGGGCATAGAGGGGTGAGAATCAGTGCTAAGAGACAGAAACAGAAAGATAGCCAAGAATCTACCTGTCTGGAAATGTAGGCCTGGTCTACACTGCTGCACTGGGTCGACGGGAGATATTCAAGTTACGTACTGTGGAATGTGTATCTCCCATCGACTTATGTTCCCTTACTGCGGCAGCTTCACTGTATTGAGCAGACAAGAAATGCCCTGCATTGACACAGTGCTAGTCTTTTCTGAGGGGCAGAGTTACTGCATTGAACAGAGAGCACTTCTGAGATCGCTTGAATGGCCAGTGGAGACCCACTCAATCGATCTCACTGTGTTGATCCATGCAGCCCCATGCAGCAGAACGAGTATAGACGCAGCTGTAGGGTGATGAACCTGTTAAGCAGGAGACTGAGTTCCAGCAAAGCCTTCCTCACTGAACATCCCTTTGCAAATCTGGGGCCAAAAATCCAGACCTAGGAGCTGCCTAAAACATCCATAAAAAATGTATAAATTATGTTTTAAAAGGCAAACTGAAATTTACGGGTGAGATTCTTTGCTGCTCCAGAGCTCCACTCAGCATAGAAGAGGGGTCTGGTGTCAGGAAGCTCATTAAAGTGTCCTGACTGTGGGGGTCACCTCTAGTGAAACTCATAACTACTGACAGGCAGGTCTAAATTACAGCACTGGCATAGGGTCCTTAATGGACCTTTTACCAGTAAAGAAAATGGCACAGCAGAGCTTCAAGTGACTCCCTCCCCAGCACTGAGGCAAAGGTGCACACCTGAACCTGTCATATCTTTCCTATACCTACAGAATTATCTGTTTTCCCAGTTGTGGCCAGGTTGCAGGCCCTTTACTCCACCTGAGTGGCATCAAGGCCATCACTCACTTGAGAATTTGGCCCACCATATTTCCTCATCTTTCAGTATATGCCAGTAAAAACAAGGTAGAATTAAAGTGTGAAATGCTGCAACCATGGAAGCCAGTGCTTTCCAAGATCAGCTGAAATGTATAACTAACAAGGTATAATGCCTAAGTGATTAATGCAAATGCAGCAGCTAACCACTATTACTGATGTAACTGTACCAATGTGTGTAAATATATCTTAATGATGGAACCTCTAATAATATATTACCAATTTCAGTGCTAAGATGGAAGCTGTGAAGCCAGAAAAGGCATTATATAGGGCCAGTGGAAAAACTCTGTGAAAGCTAGGGTCCAGCCTTTTAAATGTGACAGCTATTCATTCCCCAGGTACCTCAGGTGATACAAGGGACAGCCCTTCTGGATATCAAGAGAAAGTATGTATACAGTGTCTGAAACACTTAGTTGAATGAACTGTCTTGAGGCTAACGTTGCAAGATTAAAGGGCTGCTATACTTGATTTCTAACAGACTAACTTTTTACAAATCCTGTCTTTAAGGGAGCACTTTTAAGTAGTAGTTTTTAGTTGGTTTTTCAATCCTTAAAAAAAAAAAAAAAGTTTAAGGGTTTCCTGCTTGCCAGTTTATATTAATAGGGTATTATTACCATCTGCAAGCGGGAAATGGACATACTAGAGGCGTGGTCTGAAGTCAATAGAAAGATTTCAATAGGCTTTAATTCAGGCCATAGCTGACTACCTGTGAATCCCAGAAAATGACTATACACAAAGTGCTGTCAAATGCACAATGTAAAAACTAAAAGATATAGAAAGTATTTTTCCTCCCTGACTTTTTTTAAGTTATAGCAATCCCAACCATCCCTTCCAACTAGGAGAGGTAGAAACATTTTAAAAAGAAATATCTGTGAAGTTGATGTCTCTTTAATACAAATAAAGGATCTCACTCACCTCTGAGGAACTATTCTCAGAGTTGAAACTTGTGGAGTTTCTTCCATACTTTTCTTTGATGGGGCAGGATTGTTTGCACTCCCTCAGATAGAACAGACTGGGGTCCTATCTCCAAAACACACAGATCCCAGGAGGCCTGTATGGATCTTACCTTTAAGGAGTCTTCTCTTCTTCATTGCTATCTGGTGGCTCTTGGACAGCATGCCTATTGCAGAAGTACACCACTGGCTTCTCCTCCCCGCAAATTCCTTGTGTGGGATTTCTATTGTATGTAGGGGGATTCCATGCAAGTCCCTATAGATTTTTGGATGCAATAATTTGCTTTGGTTTCCCCCTTAGATTGTTGACAGTAGAATTATGCAAATCATGGCATATCTTCCATCCCCTGTGCTCTCCTCCCCTGGTACCCAGTCTCAGAACCATGATGCGGAACTATCTTCTTTTTGTGGAAGCAGGGGGACATGGGTAATGAAATTTGTGTGTGTTTTTATTTTTTTTAATGTTTGGGTTTATTTAGTGCTCATGATTAGTGATAGAGAACTGAGACTATCACTGTGGTTTAGTAGCACAGTCAACCAAGGCAGTATATTTTGCCACCCATGTGCCGGTTGTGACAATGTTTACGGATGGTCCACTAAGAGCAGAACAGAGATCATTAACTCACTTCAGTAGCCCCCTGAATAGCTATTAGATGGTGATGTCTTTCACTGCTTATTGTCCCAGATTGCATTTCAAGCCGTGGCATGGAAGTAAAAGCCGTTGATCCAGTCAGACCCCAGTTTGTTTGATGATTTGTTTGTTTTTTGTTTTATATTGTAACACCGTACCAGTAAATCAGTAGAGTCAATACTTTATTTTAAACAAAAATAAATAAATTGATGAGTAGAGTTAGGGACTAGCCTAAAGGCTTACCACTATATCTGAAGGTTTTATTCGTGCTAGTCTACTGTTTAGGGAGATAAAGCAACATCAGCTGCCCAATTTAATACCACTGGCTGGTTCCTTTTGGTGCATCAAATTATGGTTATAACTGGAACCAAAACTAATAAAACAATCCTTTATGTTACAATCAAATAAACACTGCGTACCCAGAGGACCTAAGGGAAAAAACAAACAGTAAAATTGTGCAGTGTGCCTATCAATCATCAAAAAGCCGAATAACCCAGAAATCACAGAGTAGGGAAACAGCAAAACCCAGAGTCATTCAACTTCCATACAAATTGCCCATATATGTGAAAGTCTATATCCAGCTGTGCAGTTAGATGTTTGTAACACACCGCAGCAAGCTTTGGGCTGGCTTTATATTCTGTCTTCCAGAACAAATACGTTTTGACCAAATATTTACAAACAGGGTACCCTCTCGGTTTTGACAAACTGATCAAAATAGCTGCAGCAAATTGCCAACTAAACAAAGTCATCTTCAGCAGGAGCTGGGCTTGTCAGGCTATGCTTTCTTTCTGTTTTGAGTGATGCAACCATTGATTTCACCATTGACACCTGCTTCCCATAAAAAGAGAGGTTGCCTGAAGCATAGATCACACTTCAGAAGGGTACGCAGGAGGAGGGGAGGGTCAAACACAGAGGTGAAAAAGGAAATATTTTCTGCTTTTCTTTGCCAGGCTATGAGTATTTTCAGAACTCCAGTTCAAAAACTCGTGGGACGATGGTAACAGCATGTCACTATTAACATATTGTGCCAAATTTCTTTTGTCAGTGTAAAATAAGAGTACCACTGGCTCCAGTGAATTTGGCTCATTCATCATTTAAGAATCATGCATTATTTTAAAACCATGCTTCTTTCTCGGGCAAAAATGTACCCTCATACAAGATTAGACTTTGTTCAGTGCCTCCTGTCACAGTGAACGGAGTTACATCAGAAGCTATTTGGACCCATTCTGCTATATTTTAAGCCTTCAAAAGTACCAGTGACTCACTTGAGATTCATAGGATTCACTTACACTATAGGGTATTCTGTGTGTGTAGCATGAAGATAGGATTGGGTGGGAAGAATTCCCTATGTAATTTTTTTTTTCATTTTTTGAACACTTTCCAGTTGTGTGTTTCTTTAGGACTATTATGGGCACAAGGTAATTTGCGTTCACTGGAGAAATAATTCCTGTTTCATGGCTGGCTCCAACCCTTATTTGCCCTTTATTTCTATATGATCAGACAGTGGAGCAGATCCATAGCTGTAAATTGTCAAAGCTCCATTGATTTTCTTTGGAGCAATGACAATTTACACCTGTTGAGCATCTGCCCCAAGATTCAGAAATGCAATTCCACTGGTCACCTTTAAAACGGTTCCAGTTTTGCTCGTGCAGTTATATCATGTAGCCATAGTATTCACACTACTTTAGATTAGGGAATGCTGAGGTGATATTATTTAAATATTTGAGCTGCTGGAAAAATTAAGCATGATCAGTGGATGGAGAGCAGAGAATCTATGTAAATTGGATGCATAACTCACTTTCAACATGGCTGTTCTTTAATGCAAATCATAATATAGGGCATTTCAAGAGTGGTTTAGTGCAGAGGTTCAGTCTTTCCAAACTACTGTAACTCTTTCAGAAGGCTGATTTGTTTTGTGTAATCCAAGTTTTAGCTCACTTAAAAACTCCTAGCTTACAAAATCAAACAGAAAAAAATCAGACCTAAAATTACAAAAGTGTCACAGCGCACTATTTCTGAAAAATTGCTTACGTTCTCATTTTTACTATATAATTATAAATCGCTTTGGAATATAAATATTTTACTTGCATTTCAGTGTATGGCATATCTTATGCTGGCTAGATTAGGGGGGCACTTGAGGTGCCTTCCCTTCTACACCAGTCTCGCGTTGGGGGTATCATGCTGGCTGGATTGGGGGAGGGGCATTTATTATATTGCTTGACATCAATATGTCAAAATCATAGTAATCCATGTTAGATATGCCACGTCAGGTGCTGTTAGGCTATAATGTGCTGAGTAAGACGATAATGTTTGTCCATGTGTTGTGTGTAATGGAAGTTATGGATATTGTTGATATCTTTGTTTCAGATTGGGCTGTTTCTAGGCCACTCCTCCGACAGGATTGCTATAATAATAGCCTGCTTAATGGCCCATTAAGACATTCACAGGTGCAAGGGGCACAGAGGGAGAAGCCAGGGATATACCTAATGAGTCACCAGGACTTGCTCATGTGACTCTGGACTCCATTTTGGTTCCTATGAAATTCCACAAGCAGCATGGCAAGGGCCAGAGGACATAAAAGGCAGAGGCCCCAGGATCCATTTTGTCTTCAATCCTGTTCAGCCTTCAGCCACCTATCTACCTCTGGATCAACTCATCTACAACTGAAGGTGTGAAACAAAGGACTGAGACCCATCCAGGTACTGGATGTATACCAGAGGGACTATACAAGCCTGCAAACTCCACAATTCTTCTAGAAACCTGATATATATGGATGTTCAAATCATTTGTATGTATCTGATTGCTTTAATCCTTTAACATTTCTTTTATTGTTTGTTTCTTTTTTTATATAATAAACCTTAGTTTTAGTTACTAAAGGATTGGCTGGCAGTGTGGTATTTTGGGTAAGTTCTAAACTTATATTGATCTGGTAATATGGCTGACCCTTTGGGGTCAGGAGAACCTTTTTGGTAAAGATCATAGAGCTTAAATAACTGGTCTCTTTACTGGACCTAGTGGGTGATTGGGAGCCAGAGACTGAAATGCAGTAAAGGGGACTGTGTGTATTTGTATACTGGCTTCTTGATAACCAGTGTGAGGAATCAAAAGCACTGTTTGTGGCAGGTTGGGAAGACTGACTTCAGTGTCATCCACCAGTGCTGGGAGAATCTGCTCTCCTTTTACAGCCTGCCCTGACCTAGGCATTTTAAGGTGGTTGCCCTAGGCATGGACGGGTCACAGCATATAGTATAAATAGCAGTATAAACCAGTCATTCATTATCTGTATGAAATTTTAGTTTCTAGTGACTTCAGGAGTGCTTTTTATATAGTCTATTGTAAAATTAAGCAAATATCTAGATGAGTGGATGTGTCCCCTGAAAGATCTCTGCATACCCCCAGGGATACACGTACCCCTGGTTGAGAACATCTGGTTTAGTGGATACAGCAGTGGACTGAGAATCAAGTTATTTCACCTCTCTGTTTGTCTTGTCTATTTAGACTGTAAGATCACTGAGGCTAGGGCTGTATTTCACTAGGTATATGTAAAACACTGAGTGTGTTGAGATCACTAGGAGCTATTTTCATTCACAAAAATAGTAACAATGATGTATGCTTCCAAGATTTTTCATGATTCTAAAGGCTAGTCTTTTTGCACTTATGAAAATAAGTGCATAATCAGCCATCCAGGTCATGTACAAGCTCTATCACTGCAAGTGGCCCAGGGAGGGAATCCTCCAAATCAGGTTGTGGAGTGCCCACATCTCAGTGTTTTGAAATGTGCTGTTGCGCAGAAATAAAAGGACTCATAAGTGGAGTTCACGAGTACAGATCCACAAAGAGGAGTGATGAGGAGTTCTGAATTTTTTCCTTACATTAAAAAAAACCCTCTCATATGACACACCATCACCAATTTCATTGTGAGCATGAAACAAAATGAAAAATCTTTGCATATCCACAGACAGCAGAAACATTCACTTTGAGAGTCAACTAAAGCCTTTCTGGCCCAAAAAGTTTCCCACAAAACTGGGGCAGATTTCTTTCTGTCTCTATGTTCAGCTCTGAAAATTACTGATGTTCATATGGCATTGGGTTTCATTAGATTCCTATGGCTACAGTTCCCACTCATTTTTTCTCTTCATATAACAACCCTGTCTGGGTTTTACATCCAGGAGTGATTTGTAATGACATAGTTTTAGAGTTTCTGCAAGTATCATAAAGAGGAGGAAAAGCTGTGTTTTCTTCCTGAAACACTGACACTTCTGAAAAGAATCGATTCTCACTGAGCCACATCAACGTCAGACTGCCTCCTCCACAGAGTCAGCACAGCTACATTTTGCGGCAGGCTCTCTCGAAAGGTGTCACAAAACCCTGAAGCCTGTAGGTGTATCACTTTTAAACTAAATATCAAACAAGTAGAAACAAATAGTTACAAAAATCTTAACTAGACAGTTTTCAAGTAAATATTTCACACGTGAAAAGTAGATGCTTTCTTCTTACCAGCTGTTGATCCATAAACACCATTGGCCAAGTTCTGATTTCATGCCAATTTTATGCCAGGGTAATTCCATTGATTTCAATTGATTTGCACTGATGTAATTCAGGGCAGAATCAAGACTGTAAAGTTAAGCTGAAAATAAAAATGTTTCTGTGGCTTCTATAGATGGAGTACATATATGTGGTGGAAAATATGCAGTGATACTAAGAGATAGTCTTTTCTGTTTCTGAAATTTAGACAAGTCTTTGGCTTTATGACTTGCAGCACACCTGAGGCAAGCATATATCTTCCTATGCCTTCGTGCCACTGAGTGCATACTTTCTCTGGATAGGTCTATCAAGACTTTATTATGCCACTATTTTCTGTGAAATGTACTTAGCAAAGGTTTCTATTTTTTCACTATGCCCCTCTGGCATATCTGTCAGTCTCAAAGGTGCTAACATATATCCATTTATTCTCAAGGTCTGCTGTATCACTAGCTCTTTGTAAAATAGGAACTGTGTACCAGATTCTGAATGGATGTGCAAGGGAGCTGTGTTAGAAAGGATACAGGGAGCAGTCCTAACTCTTTGCGAACCTGTGTGCAGGGGTTAACCAGAATCCTGGTACTTAAACTCTGAAGGTAAGCTCTGGAAAAGTCATAGCACTATCAGGGGTGCTGGACAGCTCAAAGAAAGTATAGTATGGTGGGCATACTTCTGCACCAGCTGGCAGTCTGGAACCAACACTGGAGAGAGTGCAAACTGCACCACTGAAAAGGAAATGTGCACCACACTCCTGAGTAAGCTCCCCTTAACACCTTGGGAAGCTTTCTCCCTATAGGCAGAATACCTACAGCCACCACTATGGTATCCCTCAACACATAACTTTTATCCTTGCATTACAAAGCACCAATGCGGCCCATGTATATTTCTCCTGTATTTTTGTTTTTAGACAAGACTTTAGAATAATGCATTGTTTATCTGTGGGAAACAGCTACATACACAGCTAAATATTGCCAGCTACTCTGGTATAGTGATATAAAAGAATAACTATGCCAGGATAACTCCCCTCTGTGTATGCTCTAATTCCAGAATAGACTCTTTTTCTGATCTGACTAAATCTATTTCTAGAGCAGATTATATATCACTTCTTATATATACCTGAATAACTATTGTAGGAAATTTCCCCAGGTGGACAAACCCTTAGTTTTCTTTATAGACAAGAATGTTTTCATTTGTAAGACAAAGGCAAAATCAAGGCACACCAGGCTCCTGGTAGTCCTATAACTACAACTGTTGCTGCTTGTAGATACTTTTTTCTCACCTTCATGCAACAGAATTTTGTTATAATTGAAAAATCAATAGAAAGAAAATTAAAAATAAATTTTCAGGTTCTCTTACCAAGTTTAGGGCTCATTTTTTGGCTGCATTTTATGCTTGGAAATGCTATTTATCATTAGGAATTTTACAGGGAGATTTCAAGCCTATTTATATGCACTGTTTGTGGGCAAACTTTATTGTTTGTGGGGGGGGGGGGCTGGGCGGGGGTTTATTGTAGGTTACTTCATTCTCCCTTTCCACATTCTCTCCACAACCTTGTGAGATCCCTCCCATGTGTTTGGCATTTTGTGTCCTTTTACAGGGAGTAGGACCAGTCCCAAGTTCCCCCCTTTAAAGGAGCATTCACAAGCAAGCATTGTGATTGTACCATGTCTTCTATGTGGTCTGGCTATTAGAGAGTTTAGTCTGAACCACTTCTATCATATTCCTTAACTCTTTTCTGAATCTTTGAACATATTCAGTCACTGATTCCCCTTCTGACCCAGTACCCACCTCCCAGAAGTCCCTGATGAGATCAAATGCCCTCCTCCCCCAACCTTTCTTCTATACAGAATATAAAATGGGGCAAATTCTGTGGAGTCCTGGGGGACCGCTTTATAGGCAAATAACAGGGTAACATTTCATCCCAGTCACTCACCTTCTTGTTTGCATACATTCCTAGCATAGATTCCAGTGTCCCATTTAACCTTCCAACCAAACATTTCTTGAGCATATGCACTAAGGAGAGCAGAGAGGCCATTTGGGAGAAATCTCTGGGGTCTCATCAGGAAGTAGCTGATCTAGTTGATTCATATGTGCAAGACAGTGTGTCCAATGAGTGTAAGTTACAAAGAGAAGAGTAGAAGCCAGTATAAAGGGGGGAACCCTGTTTAACCCTGCCTCACTAGCAAACTTCTAAAGAATGTCCAAGTCTTACCCTTGCCTTGCAGGTAACAATCAGTGAACCCCACTTCCTGAGTTCCCCAGAAACATCTCTCTGCAGTGTCCCTAATCTCTACATCCCCACAGGACAATGTTATCATAGGAAAAATCACTGTTTCCTCTGATGTTTTCCTGAACATTGACTTAGAAAAGCCTGCCTTATAAAGGTCTCTAGACTCCTTCCCTTCCCAGCATACTTTGCTCAAAGGAGTTTGACAAGCTCCCTTTTGACCCTTTTTCAGTGGAGCAAGCCTCATCTGTACCATATCCTGAACTCATCTTTTAGGTAAGGACAAATTTCCCAGGGACATTTTCCTGGTGCCCCCCTTCCCTTCAGTGTGGTAACAGGTAAAAATCTTAGTCCACACTTCCTCCAGTGCTCAGGGCCTTAACAAACACTATTTAAAAATATATATATTTTACATAGCACTAGGGACAAATGGGACAAATTCATATTAGAACTGGTCAAAATTTTGCAGATTTCAATTTGATTATTTTCCTGACAATATCAATTTTTGATGAACAAAAGATGAATGTCACAATTATTTTTCAAAAAAGTTCCATTTTTTAACTTATTCAAATTACTATGTAGAATATGTATATATATTAAAAAAACAAAAACTCACAACCCCCAAAACTGCACTTTGATGCCCAAATAGGCATTACGATTGCTAAAGAACCTATAAAACCACTGTTATGTTGAATTCCTTTTAATTGCTATATTCAGAGAAAGAAGCAACACAGAGCGCGTCTTTATTGAACTAATACTAAAAATGAGCAAGGACTGGCTGAGCTATCCCCTAATAGTCTAACTCTGTTGCTATGGCAACTTAGGGAATTAGGCAAGACACAAAATACACAGCATATTCCTCCACCTCTTAATGAAAATGCCCATTTAACAGAACAGTCAGTAAACTAGGGAGTGAGGGAAGACTGTCTCATTTCCCAGCTAAACCCCAGAGATTATTCTGCCCCATAATGTGGGTTTACCCTAGCTAAAGATCCAAATATGTTGAGGGAACCTTCTCTCAGGAGGTGGATTACGGTGGACTTCTGGTGTTCTTCCACTGGAAGGTGTTATTGGTGCAGAACTAATGAAGGGCTCAGGACTCATAGCTCGAACAGATGAGGGTGTTGTATCTGTTCGAATAGGTGAAGGGGCTGTATCTGCTGCAGAGGTGGATGGAGGAGGGGAGTCAGGAACAAGTGACTCTTGACTCAATGATATCCCACCTGTGATGGTGAGGTCAGGCAGTTCAACTGGAGATGTGTCCTTGGGACATGTCTGACCTGCAACAACAGATCTACATGCTGCCGCAAGGTGAGATCATTTGCAGTCTGGACAGCATAGGAAACAGGTCCTGTTTTGGCAATTACTATAGCAGGGACCCATTGAGCTCCAGAAGCATAGTTCCAAGCGAGGATAGGCTGTCCAGGACTACAGGTTTGGTCTTTTGCTCTGTGTGCATGTTTGATTACTTGGTTTTGCTGTTGATGTTGCACAACTTGTTTCATGGGTTTCAGCAGATCAAAGCAAGTGTGCAGCTGTCGTCCCATCATTAGAAAGACTGGGGATGCTTTGGTTGTAGCATGAGGTGTGTTTCTGTAGGATAGTAAGAAAGTGTCCAGATGCTTTTGAATGGACAAATGTCCCCTTGAAGATCTTAAGCTTGCTTCATAATCTGCACAAACCTTTAAACTAATCCACTGGTGGATGGATGATACAGTGCTGAAGTGATGTGATGTATCCCATTTGCTTTCATAAAATTTTCAAACTCCTGAGAGATGAAGTGCAGTCCATTGCTGCTCACAAGTTGTTCTGGCAGACTGAACTGACTAAAGATTTCACGCAGTTTCTGGATAGTACTTTCAGCAGTAGTGGACAGAATTACAGAGACTTCTAGCCACTTAGAGTGGGTGTCTACAACAACCAGGAACATGCTTCCTTCACATGGGCCAGCAAAATCAATGTGAATATAGTGCCACGGGTTTTCAGGCCAGTCCCATGGGTGTAGGGGCACCAACCGAGGCGTGTTCCTCACACTCTGACATGAACTACAAGCTCTTGCCTTCTCTTCAATGGAACTGGCCAGGCCAGGCCACCAAAAGTAGCTTTGTGCAATTTCTTTCATGCGCACTATACCACAGTGACCTGAATGTAGTTGTTCTAACAACTGTGATATCAGTAGTGGTCCGCTTCAACTTTTGGTCTGATGGCATACAGCACAGTTCTGGCTTTTAGATATTTTGGTTGTCTATGAAGGTTTAATGTTGAATTTCATAGTGATTACCTTCATATTTCCCAGGTCCTCTCCAAAAACATCAGAATGTTTCTTTAATACAGCTGTCAGACCTATTTCTTGTTTAGCCATCCTGTGAAGTTCTGCCCAATTCAGCTGGGTCTTCCTAAGCCATGACCATCCCATTAGGACTGGGTAATTGCCTCCCAACACAAACAGTGGCAATTGAGCAGTCTGTCCACTGAGCTCCAGTTTAACATCAGTAGTGCCCAACATGGGTAAGCTTCTCCAGTGTACGTCTTCAGAACAATTTTTGTCAGCTTAAGTGAGAGATGCTTTCGCTTTTCCTTATACGTAGTATCTGAGACCAACGAAACTGCTGTGCTGGTGTCCAGTTCCATGCATACAGATTTACCTTGCAACAGCAGGGTTACCCAGTATTCATGTGAGCCAACTGCCATGGACAAGACATGGAGTGGCACTTCTTCTTCCAACTGGGTGTCACTTTGATCATCCTGAGTATGCTCTACCATGTGCAGATTTTCCTTTTAGGTCCACCAGACAGTAGGCTTCTTTTTTTCTGGTTTGCCTTTTCTGTTTGAAACTTTGCTTTTGTTTACAGGCATGCTCAATGTGTCCCTTTTTTGCCACATTATCAACACACTAGGTCTTTACACCAGCATTCCAATGCATGGTGACCCAGCTTTTCACAGTGATAACATACCCATCTCCCCACTATCTTGTGCGTAAGTTCTTGTGACACCTTATGCACTCTGGTTGATGCACTGAGCTATTTGGGTTTCTTTTGCAGCCAGCTCCATGGAGATTGCAATTTCAATGGCCTTCTGTCAGGTGAGTTAGGTCTCTGTTAATAGGCACTTCTGTATTGCTTCATTGTGCAGACCACACATTAACCTGTCACGTAGGGTGTCATTTAACACACCATTAAATTCAGTGTTCATCAAGCTTCTTCAAAGCTGCTACAAATTGCACAACTTTTTCACTTTCTTCTTGATTCCTTTCGTGGAATCTAAATCTCTCTGCAATTACCAGCAGTTCTGGAGAAAAATGTGTCTCCAGGATTTTCACAACATCACTGTAAGATTAGTGTTTGCCTTATCAGGGTGCTCTAAGTTGCACAATAAAATATAGGTTTTAGCTTCTACAACACTTAAGAAAATGGGCACCTTCTTTCTATCTATAATTTCATTTGCAATAACAAAAAGCTGAAAACTCTCAGTATACAAGTTCCAATGCTCTAGAGTCTCATTAAAAGTCCCAGGGGCCCTGTAAATGTAGCCATAGCTGCCCCTCTTTTTTTTTTTTTTCTTTTTTTGGTTGTCTTTTACTGTCTTTTTTCATGTGCATTGGTGTCGTTCACACACAATTGTTGGTGATTTCCATTCACTAGCACTGCTTTGTTTCTGTCTGCTTCACTTCGGTCAGAACAAAGCAGTCTATTTTAGTTTCAGTTTAAATCGTCAGTGTAAACAACCCAGCCCCCAAAACAGCAAAAAGGTTTTTTCTTACATTGACTTTTACTTTTTTGCCAGTGCAGCAAATGAGGTCCCACCCTCATTGCCACTTTTTTTATGTTGAATTCCTTTTAATTGCTTGTATTCAGAGAGAGAAATCAGCACAGGATCACAGAGAGCTGCAACACAGGGAGCATCTTTATTGAATTAACACTAAAACCAGCCAGGACTGGCTGAGATATCCCCTAATAGTCTAAGTGTATTTTTATGGCAACAAGCTAAGTTCAGTTGCTATGGCAACCAAGGCAATTAGGCAAGGCACAAAATACACACGCTTTTGTAAAGCAGTATGTGGAGCAGAAGAGAGGTAAGGGGAGAGAAGAGGGGTTTATGAAAGACGCTTAGGGAAATCACACTGGGATGGCAATAGGTTGAGGTCTCCTTAAACAGATCCAAACCTTGAAAACGGTTTTATTGTTGTTACTATTTTTTTTCTTTAAGAGGGAAAACAAAATTTGGTCCTGTTCCTAATTTACCAGGATACGTTTTCTCATCCGTTGCATCCAGCAGTCAAATCCCAAACTTGCTTACCATTTTGGCTTGACTTAGTACTGTCAGTGCCAACGTTAGGAGACTTGTAGATGGCTGCTGCTCATATTTATTTTCAAATTCTAGTAGAGCAAATCTAGATCAATTATGACTATTAGTTACCATGCACACAACAGCATCTGCATCATAAATGTATTGTTTACATATAGTGAACTCTGTTGTTGCATAGGTATAGCTGAAAGTAGAATTTGACAATCTTTCTAATAACATTCTTATTGCTTATTCTTTTGGAATGTCACACCACACTAGTTTGAAGCATCTAACAATAAATGAACGAGGCTACATAGAACTATATAAAAACTACTTTAATCATGTGCAATGTCTAGATACATCTCAGTACATCACTAATTTTAGGCACTATTTAGATCATTTTAAATTGTATTAAATATTGTCAGAATTTTATGGCAGATCAACTTAAAGAAAAAAACAACTAATGTATTCTTTACTCAACGTATGATGCTTGGAACATGTATATTCCAAAACCTTGAATATGCACCAAATTCAGGGTTAGATCTCTGATTTACACTACTACTTAATAAATGTCTAATATTTATCTGTATGAATCATTTCCATAATTAATTTGTCTGTCTTCAAAATATTTCCAGCTAACTCGAGCATGGAACTCATGCAGGATCACATTTTGAAATATACATAAGTTTGACTACTGACTCTGGTAAGCAGAATAAACAGTAGATCATTAAACTATGGGACACTTCACTAAGGCTGTGTCTATGAGAGCAAAAACGCACCCCATAACTCACTTCTAATGACCAGCAGTGGTAACCAGGGATCAGGCATACTCAGATATGTTTACCAGTTTGTATGCCTCTGCTTTGCTCTGAGGTAACACTGTGATGAAAAGGTCTGTGTCCTGTTTACATTGCAGCTATTGCTGCTAATATCACTGGTGGAACTGATTTGGTGATGAATAACGGGTCCCATTTTGCCAGTGTATGTGAAATCTTAGGGATGGTTTGTTGAGCTTTGCTCACATTAGTAAGCAATTAGTCCATTTAAGTAGTCCCATTGATTTCTGAGGGTGAGTTACTACTTACTCAGTGAGTAAGAATTGCACTAAGAAGTCCTATAACAGTGGTTTATTTTATTTTCAAACAGCCTCCATTAAGACCAAAAAAAAAGTGTGTTTTGGGAAGAGAAATGCTCAGGAAAAGGTTTATAATAAATATAAACTACCTGGAAAATATGGGAAAGATTAATAACTGACCCAGATATTTAATGAGAACAACATCCAGGAACACAACTGGATTTCCCATTCTTACAAAGATAAATGTATTGTGGCCCAAAGGTTTGTATTAATATTACATTCTTCTCATGCCAGTGTTGGTGCACAAGATGGAAACCAGTTTGTTCCAGTGTTTAATTTTAATTAAAGAAGTGTTGGGACTCAAGCAATTTTTTTTCTTTCATAACTGATGCAGAAAGCCCGAGGTGCTGCGGCTATGAACTGTCAAGGCTAGACGTACCGGGCTCAGCCTGGACAAGCCTTGGCATGAATTAAGCATTGGCTTCCTCTATACCTTTGTGTAATTAACTGCTGCTTTTATCTGCTCTGTTGTGTTCAGATCAACTGTTCTGTCCTCCTGCTAAGGGCTCTTCTTAAAGTTTCTTTAGGGTACCCTCATTTTCTCACCAGCCACTTGTCACTTGAAATCTGCCTGGTCTACACTTGCTGTGGATTTTGATGGCAGTCAACAGGAAATATGCAAGCTACGTACAGTAATGTGCTTATCTCCTGTCGACTTCCTAACATCTACTTATCACAGCACGTCTACTGTGCTGCGCCGATTGGAAATGCCCTTCTGTTGAGACAGCACTACGCTATTCACCGGGGTGGATTTACAGAGTTGACTTCTGGGTTCAGTTGAACGAGTCTTTTCTACCACTGAATCGAACCCGCAAAACCAATCCTGCACCTCTGGCAGTGCCATAGAAAGTGTAGACATAGCTGGACCAGGAGCAAATGCCCCAGATATGTGCAACGTTTCCTTCCATTTTCAATGGAGACTTGCTGCCAGTTTGTAATTTATTGGATCTCTTTGCTGGTACTAGTCTCTCCATCCAATGCCCACAATCTTTCAAAGACATTTATTTTCAAAAGTGCATTTAGCTTTCTGTCTAATATTTTGATAGATCTCCAGCTCTCACAGCTCGTGTTAGCACTGAGATTACACTTGAGCTAAAAACTCTGTTTTGTTTTGATACCATGTATCTTTGATTTCTCTATGGCGTTGTGCTTATTGAATGCTGTGGATCTCTTTGCTATCCTTGTTGTCACGTCTTTCTTGGGGTCTCCACAGGCTAATATTGTGCTGCCCTGGTAAATGATCTGTCCTACTTTTTTGATGTTTTTTGCCTTCTGATATGATGTTTTGCTTGACGTCCGTGTTTCAAGGATGTTTGTTTTGGTGTAACTTATTTTAAACCCTGCTTGATCTGCTATTTTGCTAAAGTGTCTTTTTTTTCTGTGGATTTTCGGGGGTGTTGCTCAATTGTGTAACATCATCAGCAAAGTTGCCAAAAAAACCCAAGCCCAACCAAACACCATAGCGCCCGCCTTCTCCCCTCCCCCAGCAGTATTTAAAGATTGTTTTTTAAACATGTAATCCACAAAGTGAACTCAGGGAGAAATTGTATAGATTAAATGCACTGAACGCAAATTACTACCCAGGGAGACTAATACATCAAATACTAATAGGGCATCAACTCTTTAACAACACTAAAGAATAACAAATCAAGATAACAACAGGCTATAAATGAGATGTCTTGCGCCGCCAGGCTCTGTGAGACAAGTTGTCAATGCTGTTTATGACTGGTCCAACCTGCCTGAACTGTTGCAACCCACTGGATTTCAGCCACCTGTGTGGGAAAAACAGTTGCATTTCAGCATGTCATTTATGTTTTTCGTAGATGTGTTTGCACTGTGACACAGAATAGGTACTCAGATACTGTGGTGGTGGATACTATTATAAGACGTTGGAGAGCTATCCACATTAGTTCACTGATGAGCTATGTAACTCTAATATATTAAAACTGTGTTATTTATATGACACCATTCCTTATATAAATTTTGGTATGTGGTAATTCTGCTGGATGCCCTCTCACCTACTGCATCTCTCTCTCAATCCCCTAATGAAAAGAACCCCTTATTCAACCAACTCCTAACTGCTGGAACCCGATTTCCCCCTGTGGAAAGACCTTTCTGCCAAATTCTACGTATGTGTTAAAAACCACCTGACTGATAAAAGTCCCTTATCTTTCTCTGCTGCTTGGAATCTTCCTCATATCCTTGTTATATAACCCCCTTAACTGCTGTAAAGTTTCTTTCTGAAGCTTTTTAATGTTAAAAAACTGCTTCTTTTCCTTTCACAGTTCTCCCTTTCCCTCTCTCAAGAAATGAACATTATTGCTTATCCCTTAACTAAAATCTCCCCCTGTTTAACTACTGCTGAATTCTGCACAGTCCGCCTACCTTTCCTGCCACAACCAGACTTTATTTTCCTGCTATGTTTCTGCAGTAATACATTACAAGCTTGTTGTAATTGTAACTATTCATTTTTTTAAATAGATGGGTTTTTTCTTTCCTGAATGATGAAGTGACAATAGTTCCTATGGCTCTCTCTTTCTAAAGATGAATGGCATTTGTGTTTCAATTTAAAGCTTCCTTTCTGTGTTATTTTTAGTCAGACCACTCTTTTTATTTTACACAAAGATGGTGAAAGAACACCCACAAAGCAGCCACTAGGTGTTCCCAGTATGCAAGTACCACTGCTGAGAGCATCACAAAGGTTCTGTCATTTCTATGCCAGTCCTCCCACAGGGTTCCTTCCTTCCTTACCCAGCAGTACTGCAAACGTTTAGAAATATAATGAATAGTAAAACCTGTTGAATTAAAATGCATTATTTCTCAGGATCTGCAAAAATTTCAAAATAGCAACAAGCACAAAATAAATAGATAAACTTAATACAATAAAAGGAAAGTTAAATAAAAACTATCTGGGACCTGAGCAAAACCAAAAACCTTTTCACTAGGAGGATGGTGAAGCACTGGAATGGGTTAACTAGGGAGGTGGTGGAATCTCCATCTTTTGAGGTTTTTAAGGCCTGGCTTGACAAAAAGCCTTGGCTGGGATGATTTAGTTGGGCTTGGTCCTGCTTTTGAGCAGGGTGGTGGACTAAATGATTCCTGAGGTCCCTTCTATTCCTAATTTCCTATGTTTCTATGATATTAGTGGGCTTGTGATGGGGTGTACCAACTCCACACTGGTGAAGTCAGGGTTAACTGATTGATTGCTCTGGATACAGAAACCCACGTCCCCTCACACCAACTGGGCATGGTCTCAGTGGAGAGAGTTCAAAAGGGAGCAACTTACGGTAGCTCAGTCTGGGTTGACTGAGCCAAAGAGCAGTCATGTGCTGCAGTTTCCTGCATAGAAGCTGCCAGGGCTTCAAGTGGCCAGGACTGTGCTGCATTATCAAGCCGCCTTTCAATCACAGGGGCCGATGATGACGAGTTACTGCCAATAGGGGATGACACTCCAGAGAGTGACTCGAGAGGAGTCCAGGGGGAATCCCAAGACAGAGCTGTGGTGCAGATGGAGGAACAGAAATAGGGCTGGGAAGTGATCCAGGGACTAAATGTAAGGGTGCCTGCCCTTAGTCTACATATTGGGACCATTATTTTGAAGGGCCCTGGTTTGGAACCTGATGGGGCCCAAGTTCCCCTACCCTCAGCCACCGACTCTCACCACTTGGCAACATAGCCAGGAGTATTGCCACTAGGTGGTACTCTGGCCTTGGGCCCACAACCCCTTCACTTCACTACATTTTTTAATCAAGTTGATATAGAGGGGATCAATCCTTTAGGACATGATTCTACTAATCTTACATTGGGTGGTTCCTCATGCCATTAGTAGTCAATAGGGGAAAGAATCCCGCCCTTTTAGTAAGTCTCCACTTTGCCGGAATTCCCACTGACATCAATGGAAGTTTTGTTCGGGTAGGTTTTAAAGCAGAAGCCACCACTGAAATCAGTTAGTTTTGTCCAAAAATCATGGGCAAAAGAAGTGAAATCTGACTGAGGACCTCAGGATTTGACCTCCATTTATGTTGTGGGTTTTGCACTTAGTTCAGGAGTTCAACCTGCTTTGTTTTATAGGAAAACTCAGTGTGTGTATCTGAAATTTTCAGCATATAATCTGAGTAAAGCTTGCATTTTCTGAGAAGTTTCAAAAATGGGTTATTTTTCAGAGTTGTAATAAATTACAAGTTAGTCCCCCAAAATTTCATATTCTGATTTTCCTTTTTTTTTTGGTCCCGCTGTATATGAACTGTGGAAAACCTGCAAACTGAGGTAAAGAAAAAATAGTGAAAATTTTGGTGTCCTCTGGGTTATGTAATTATTTTGTTAACTAACAAGAAGGTGCCAGGGGAGGGGGGGACAAATGGCTGCTTAGTATCTACATCCTTCCATGCTGTGGTTAGCCAATAGACAATAAATTCTACATGAGTGACCACCTATGATGGGGAATATAAACCCCACACTGGGATAGAAGGGGTTAAGGAGCAGCTCTGGGACAAGGTGGCTTCACCCATCCCACCTCTAGAGCTTGCATCTGCTAGAGGAGGACCTTAAAAGAGAGCTAGACAACTCAGAAGAGGGCAGACAGAATAAGAGGACATACCTATCTAGGTTGCTCTTGAGTAAAGACAACCTGGAGTCCTGGGTGCAGGGGAGAGGACCACAAGCAGCAGATAACTCAAGAGGGACAAGCCTTTCCCTAGGAGTAGGGAACTCTTCACTCCATCTTCTGGTGGATCATTTGCAGGGCTTTTGACCAAGTCCTGGACTGGGAGGGTAATTGTAGGATGTGGGCTAGGGAGGCAGCCTCATAGCCTTTCTGGGTATTAGCTATCACTGCCTCTCATAGGGGCTTGTCCCAAAGTCCATTCTAGAGGGAGGGTCCTGGCTGCCTTCCCAACATCCCTCATTGAAGAGTAGGGGAACACCAACCCTTTCCCCTGGAGCAAAGGAGGATAGAGACAATGTAAGCCCTCAGAGGCATGGACATGGGCTTTAAGGACATTGCACTTTTTATATATATCATGGGACTCTTATCTCTTCATCCTTGGAAGAGAGCAGACCCAAGTGGTGACCTGGCTGGACGAGTGAGTCCCTGTCTACCAGAAAGGAGACCACAACTGAACTAGATCAACTGCTGAAGAGGGGGAAGAATCATGAACTAGATACCTAACCCATGTAGTACCACCAGTAAAGCAAAGCCTGTCACACTCCAGTTCTCCAGTGCTGTGTGAGGAAGCCTCTTTGAAGGATTAGGAGAAGAATGTTAAACCACTTTTCTACGTATGTTCTCAGTTACATTCCCTCTATCTGGACAGGGGACAAAGGGAAAGGATTTTGTTAGACCCTGGGCTTTGTGTAGTGCCAGAGAAACTGATCTTCAGTAAAGTACTGACGGTTCATTGAAGACTGCGGTCTCTGTGAAGCTATGCAGGAATTTCAGGAGTTTAACATTTTAACAAAGACCAGGATCTGTGATAGCCCAAACCAAGTGTGTGCAATTTTACAGAACTGTAAAAAAGAGACAGTGTGAGGGAGGGGAAGTAGACACTGGTGGTGAAGGTTAGTGGGTAGATATTAGGCAAAGGGGGACTAGAAGGCTGTTATCCTTATTTGGGCAGAGTTGAGGATGTGGTGCACAGTGGTAGTGCATCTGGTTCGGTGCATGGGGAGTATCTGGCATGTACTGCTGATAGCCTTATCTTTTTATTTCCTTGATTTTTAGATTTAGTGTTAGGTCTATTATGTGTCGAGCAACCTTAACTGAGACACTACACGTTATTACAGTATTTTTGTGTAGTTATATACATGGTCTGATCCAAAACTGTGTGCTGTCAATAGGCTTCTTTCCATTCATTTCAGTGGACTTTGGACCAGGCCCATCAAGAATAAAAAGCAATATACAGCAGTTCCTCATTTCTAATATACTAAAAATGAACCCAAAAGTGGTTGTTTAAAAATTATATTTCTAAGATGTATGAACTTTATTTTTTATTAATGAATGTTTTAATTAATTAAATAATTAATGCATTTTTTATTAATGACTGCACCCGGGGGTGCTGAGGGAGTTAACTGATGTGATTTCAGAGCCATTGGGTATTGTCTTTCAAAGCTCATGGCAACAGAGGGAGGCCCCTGATGACTGGAAAAAGGCAAATATAGTGCCCATCTTCAAGAAAGGGAAGAAAGAGGATCCAGGGAACTATAGGCCAGTCAGCCTCACCTCAATCACTGGAGAAATCATGGAGCAAGTCCTCAAAGAATCCATTTTAAGGCACTTAAAAGAGAGGAAGGTGATCAGGAGCAGTCAACGTGGATTCACCAAGGGAAAGTCATGTCTGACCAACCTGATTGCTTTCTATGAAGAGGTGACTGGTTCTGTGGATAAGGGGAAAGTGGTGGACATTATATGCCTTGACTTTAGCAAAGCTTTTGATAGTCTTCCACCGTACTCTTATCAGCAAGTTAAAAAAGCATGGACTGGATGAATGGACTATAAAACGGATAGAGAACTGGCTAGAGCAAAGGGCTCAACGAGTAGTGATCAATGGATCCATGTCTCGCTGCAAGCCGGTCACAAGTGGAGTGCCCCACAGGTCAGTCCTGGGTCCGGTTTTGTTCAACATCTTTATTAATGATCTGGAAGAGGGGGTAGATTGCACCTTCAGCAAGTTTGCAGATGACACTAAGCTAGGGGGAGTGGTAGATACCCTGGAAGGGAGGGATAGGATACAGAAGGACCTAAACAAATTGGAGGATTGGGCCAAAAGTAATTTGATGAGGTTCAACAAGGACAAGTGCAGAGTCCTGCACTTAGGACGGAAGAATCCCATGCACAGCTACAGACTGGGGACCAAAGAGCTAGGCAGCAGTTCTGCAGAAAAGGATCTGGGCATTACAGTGGATAAGAAGCTGGATATGAGTCAGCAGTGTGCCCTGGTTGCCAAGAAATCTAATGGCATATTGGGCTGCATTAGTAAGAGCATTGCCAGCAGATTGCGGGAAATGATTTTTCCTCTCTATTCGGCATTTGTGAGGCCGCATTTGGAGTATTGTCCAGTTTTGGTCCCCAACTACAAAAAGGATGTGGACAAGTTGGAGAGTGCAGCGGAGGGCAACAAAAATGATTAGGGGGCTGGAGCACAAGACTTATGAGGACAGGCTGAAAGAACTAGGCTTGTTTAGTCTACGGAAGAGAAGAATGAGGGTGGATTTGATAACAGCCTTTAACTACCTGAAAGGGGGTTCCAGGAAGGATGGAGCTAGGCTGTTCTCAGTGGTGGCAGATGACAGAACAAGGAGCAACAGTCTCAAGTTGCAGTGGGGAGAGGTCTAGGTTGGACATTAGGAAAAAGTTTTTCACTAGGAGGGTGGTGAAGCATTAAAATGGGTTACCTAGGGAGGTGGTGGCATCTCCATCTTTAGAGGTTTTTAAGCTGTGGCTTGACAAAACCCTCGCCAGGATGATTTAGCTGAGGATAGTCTAGCTCATTTAGCTTTGAGCAGAGGGTTGGACTAGATGACCTCCTGAGGTCCCTTCCAACTCTAATATTCTATGATTCTAGGAATGTAACATCATATAGCTATTATTATTATTTATTATTTGTATTATAGTAATGCATAGAAACCCCAGTCATCAACCAGGAACTAACTGGGTAACATGAAAATACAAAGTAAATTCCTAATGATAAATGTGAATATATCTCTTTGCAATGTTAAAATATGCAGTACAAAAATTCTCCTGAACATGAGAGCACATCCGTCTTTCTACTTAAATTCAAGTATCCATTGCATACTTTGATTTCAATTGATAATTTATCTCCTCTTTAATATGTCTTCTTCAGCTGGTACACAGTGATGTCATAGGCAGTTTATCACGGAGACTCACTGCTGCACAACTAGATCTGTTAATTTTGTGGAGAAAAGAAAATGTTCCACAATCACATTTTACGTACATTCATTATCACCACACGTTCATTCAGTGATAGTATCTCAAAATGAGAATAAAATTGCTTCTGATTTTAGTCATTTCAGTGCCCATGATGTGTTCTGGAAATGATTTGATTGTTTTTTCTTACTGTGGGGGACAGTAGCTTCAAACAAACAAAGCTTCCATTTAAAATCTCTGAAGCATTTTATGTGTAAACAGGGAGTGCCAAATTAGACCTGTGTGGAACAAATGGAACTCTGTTAAATTCTCTGGTGAAACTATTTGCACCCCATGGGAACTTGTTGAGTTCCTGCCATCTATTTCAAAGCCATCCCTTTCAAAGAATCTTTTACTTTTGCTAACTGACTTCCCGATAGGGTGAATCAACGGTTTCTTTTTTCAAACCTGTCAAAAAGCACTGAGTTAAGAAACAGTTGAGTTCTGACAATACATCAAAAAGCAGTTTATTAGAGGTGAGCTCTTAAGTATTTTAAATTAAATTACCAAGAAAAAATCACTCTGGGGGCTGGTTGTGCTACAAAGGGTTACGCTTCAACAGAACTACTGAAAGACATGTTGAATTATGGTAGTAAATTCATACCCAACTATGCAGCCCAAACAGCTTACCTAATAAACCTCCTTCAGAAAGGCTGAGTATGGGCATAGTTGTCGGAGCATGAAAGGGAGTTCAAGGATCTCAGACATGTATTGAAATCAGCACTAGTGGTGCAGTTCTTTGAACCAGAAAGAGATCAAGCGGAAAGAGATCAAGCTCTCCCCACTTGCTACAAAAGGAGGACTGGGAGCTCTATTGCTACAAAGTCATTGGGTTGAATGGCTGCCCGTAATGTATGCTGAGAGAGCTATGGCAATAGCAAAGACAAGGAATTGAGCAGAGGGTTGTTCATAGGCCAGCCTATTTACAGTATTTCCCAGATGGTTCTTCTTGTCTCCCACGTGTTGCCCTAATAAAAGGCTCCCTCTGGTGGGCTGGTGTAGAAATACCTCTCTAATTTTAATTTTCCTTTGAACAAACTCCTCAGTTTAACAGTATTTTAAACATGTTCCCCAAGGTATGAATATCACTATTCTCTTCACAAACAACAATATAAAAATATGGCCTCATTTATCCACACTTCCCTGATATATCACTAGGATTTGAGATGAACTAGGAAGAGAAACACCTAAGGATGGAACACTCTGGGCAGTAAATCAAGTTCTGAGTAATGAATCAACACTTCCTATCTTCATAATCCCATGTAGAAATTAGTACTAGGAGAACTCATGACAGGTAGAAAAATACTGGTTCCCCTAGTGATGGGAAGGAAAATTATTGGGAGGCAGCTCCCTGCTTTGCTGTTCTAAACTCCTACAACCTTTGGGAAAGAAGGGATTTACTGTGGAACCACTCCATCACACAAAACTATCCCAACACCTTACTACCACAGAGAGAACCTCAATATCATTGAAAAGACCAGATAGTGACAGTATAAACTAATTCCAAGATGTTTAAAGGAACACTAACTCTATCAGTAACAAATAGTCTCCCTCATCGTCTTCCACTCAAATTAAAAGTAAGGCACCTCCTTCTTTTTGGGCAATGATCTATACTTACATGCAGTGTTAGGCTCATGGGTACCATATACTCTAGGTGCTCACTGGGCATCTCTCTCTTCCTTGAGCTCAGGTTCTGCTCAGACCTCCTTTGTTCCCACAGCATCAGCACATAACCTTGCCATGTAGTGTTTTCCCAAGTGCATCCCCATTCTCCAAGGAGGTGAACTGGCATCAGGGAAATCAGATTGCTATCCAGATTGCTGGGATGTGGGTGGTGGTGGAGAGAGCCCCTGTTCTTTTCTGCCTATACCCTAAACAATCAAGGCTCTCTAGCTTTGTCACACTGCTAACGTGGAGTGGGAGTCCATGAAAAAATACATAAAAGATATCTTAAAATGCTTCAGTTGAAAAGAGGAGATGGAGATGTAATCTCATACTTACAGGTGCACAGTAATATTGATGAAATGATGAGGAAGTGTGTGGAACCTGCCTGAAGAACAGATGCACAATATTATTATTGTTAATAATAATACCTATACAGTAGTTCCATGAGATAAAAACAGAATTGATTTTTTTGCTCTGCTTAAATATGATCCCTTGATCATAATGCACTAGTTTAACAATATTTTGCAATAGGTGATGCTTGAAGACACCACAGCTTTAGCTGTGATCAGGCATGTTAAAGCCATGATAGAACTTAATCATAGTCCAAGATAGTAATAACAAATAATGGACCATAGTTCAGGAGAATTTCTGGATTTTGCTAAAACTTATGAAGGTCAGCACAAGAGACACAGTCTCACGTACCCAGAAGCAAATTAATGTGGCGTACACTTAGTAGTTACTCAAAGACAATCATTTAAAGAAGATACTTATTTAGCATTAAACTACACAGACTCACATTTTTGCAATGTAGAAAATCACTATTGCAAATTGTAATAGTTGTATTCATATTGCATTATTAGACATGAAACATAGCTAACAGATAACAAATAACTGAGCTCCTGAAGAAAGTATTAGACAAGATAAAACAGATTAAAAAAATAAAAGAAGCACATTTGAAAAATAAAGATTCTATTAGCATTTGGCAAAATGGTCACTGGTCAGAAAAAGCTACAGAAATTTTTAAAAGACATTCAGTGGAAACAGCTGATGATGATAAATATCCATTAAAGTGACTAAGAATTTTGAGAAAGAAAATGAGCATGCAGCAGAAAAGAAAAAGGTGAATCCAGATACACTGGAAGAACAAATGGACAGAGCATTGTTTTTGGCTGTGAGAAAGGCTAAAACTATTGAAGACATGGGCATGACTAAAGACATTTATTTCACAGTAGAACTGGAAGACCGTTGAAACTTCCAAAAATACTGATTTGGGATGTGCTGATATTATAACAATAAAAATATATTAAGTTCAATTGCTGTGTTTTTTAGAATTTTTCTGTTGTGCAATTTAGAAAAAAATAAGTTTTAAAAAGGAAAGATGTACTAAACTTCAGCAAGACTTTAAGATTTGCCACATATCCTCCAGGACACTTAGCAATGATGCATTTCCTATTGACTTTCACAAACTATTTCATGAACTGTGATGGGAGCCAGTTGCAGTGACCAAGACCAAAAATTCAGCTGTACTAGATTACAACAGCAGCTGTAGTAGTGTTTCTTCTTTATAATTTATTTCTTGGGTTTTTTTACCTTGTCATGGACCTATTCTTTGACTTTGAGGAGCTAAAACCTAATTTTAAATTGAAAACACTTAAGGACTGAAAATTGTATATAGAATTTGATTCATGACCTGGTAATATCCTCATCAAGAAATTATCTTCACAGGTTTTACTTACTGTAGCTTAAAATAAATGTACAAAAAATAACAAATAATATATGTTGATAGTAGTATAGTTATAAATAGCTGCATGTTTGTATGCATATGTTAATTGTAGGATTACATGTTAGCGACCATGCACTTAACATGTACACATTAATTAGGCACTTAACTGTGTACCCAGAGCACCATTGTAGACCTTGATCCAGCAGAGTGTTCCAGCTTGGTCCAGAGGTATTCCCATGTGGGGTAGCTAATATGACAAGAGGCATGAGAAACTAATTCCATGTTGTTCAAGACAATTGGGATTTTTCTATTAACTTGAGTGGTATCAGGATCAAGCCCTTAATGTCTTAATATGTAACTGGCTATCTGTGCACACCATTACCATATCTGTTTACACAATCATAGCATTTGAAGAATCATGCAGGTAAATGTATGGAGGATTTATTACAAATGTTATTCTGGTGGTTGTTTACATTTCATAAGGACTGTTCCTTATTTGTCAACTACACGATTAAAGTCACTTACATTTTAGAACCATGGTTTAGAACATTATGTAAGTGTCATTATCTAGAAATGCAGCAGGTGTCATGTCTTATTTTGTAATTATTAAATGATATTCAGAACAGTAATGATGTTGTGATACCATGACTATCTGAAGGAATGATGCCAAGACCACATTGTCTAAAATTCCAGTCAACTTTAATGCAGCCAGAGCCTTTACACAGCCATACGTCAAGACCTGCCACCCCTAGCGATGTTGACCAGCAGCCCCAACCACCAGAACGCTTTATCCTAAATTTGCATTCCCCCAGCTCTTCTCTCAGACCACACCTACCAACAACTCAGCTACTGGATTGGGGCAGGGGGAATCCTGTAACAATGAAACCAATGTGTTTAGCTGTAAAATTTGGACATTGGTCCCAATTAATTAATTTGTTCTACTAATAATTCCATGATTTAGAATAAGGAATAACAATAATTATATTTTGGGGGCTTTTTTCTCCTGAAAATAATGCTTTTGCCTTTTGTAATAAAACATCTTAAACTCCATCTCTGGCATCGCACAGGAGGTATAGCAGTATCAAGCAGTATGACTTCATCCTGTTGTGCCATATTAGTTAAGTAATATACCTCTCTAGTGCATATTGTTATTTTAGTACAGTACTCTGTTATATAAACTTATGATGCCTCTTTTTATTACTTATCAGATGACTAATCTGGATAATTGACTGTGACATTCACTGTAAAATAGCTGAAAGCATTTCAAGGTATTTGGTTCTTGTTTTCCTGATGCAAGTTAAGGAGTCTGTCTCTACTCATTATGCAGTGGCTATTAAAAAAACCTGTGCAGCATTAGAATGTTATAGCTGACAAGTCTTCCTCTACTTAAAAATATATTTTCTAAACCATAGTAGTATATTTAAGACATAATACGGAGCAGGTGCTCAGCCTGTATAAATTGACTGCATCTTTATTACTTACAGTAATGCTAAGCATCTGCCTTGTGATTTTTTACTCATGTCCATTTTAGCTCTCTAGTTCTTTAGCAGATACTGTTTGTGTCTTGTTATCATGATACACAATGTTATAGTAACTTCCCATGGTAAGAATGGATCCTTCAGCAGCTGCTGCCCACAACTGAGTGTCATGGGGTTACTAGAGAAAGCAATAAACACAAATGGTCTGAATATCTTTGCTGACACAGTACTACATGACTTTCTAACTCTTGACACATTTAAAATTAGATGCAACAGGAGAGACAGTAATTCTGCACTGGCTAGAGGGCAAGACTATGGTTTTGCAGAGACTTACGCTAAATATTACACAATGTGAGTAGTCCCAATGAAGTTGGTGAAGCTACTCACAGTCCACAGTCCAGTAGTCCATCCTTCTGCAGAAAGGCAAATAAGCTCATGTTTATGTCTAGATAGTGGAACTTAAGCTTACATTTAAGTGCCTTGTTAGATAGGGATTGACTTCAGAATACTCTTAAATGCTTTCACTAATCTAGGCCATGGTGCGTGAAGTTGAGCATGTTCCTAAGTCTTTGCAACCCAATATAACATAGGATATAGGCTCCAGCAGCTGTGTTTTGATTCAGGCTAAATGTTGTTTATCATATTTTGGATTTTACAGTGATAAATTGGGTTCTGGTGTTAGTCACAGACCATGCAAATAGGGAATATTTTACACATTCCCTCAGAAACTTGTGTCATACTCAACCTAACATAATTTTCTTTTCCTTTTTCTTTGCAAAATCCTGCCCCCCTCCCCTTAACTGCCTATGGACACAGAGAGGAGCATAAAATCGCCACCAAAATCCCCATGTTGGAACATGTAAATTCTACCCTTCAACATAGTCCAAACACATGGAAGACCATGCAAACCACACTCCTCAGTATAATCCAATATGTACAGGAACATGCTTTTGTCTTTGGTGATGGTTAGAAATTCTGCTTCTCACCCATGTATCTTCTAGGTGAGTATCTCCCCTCTGTTTTACCATATCCCACCCCCATTCACCTGGTGTTCGTTTTCACTATCATTCTTATTGGGCAGTGGAAGGGGAAATGGGGTTGGGAGATACATGGGCTGGGACCCTGAGGAGAAAAAGAGAGAGTACTCCAATGGAAGAGGAGAGACTGCGAGGAGCTTGATTCTGAGGAAGAAGGAACTAAGAACAGTTGCCTGGAAATTTGACTCTCAGGGCAGGTCTACACTGCAGACTGAAGTCGATTTACTTTAAATAGACTTTCAGCTGCCGAATTTTAGAAGTTGAAGGAGTATGATCACACCACACCTCCAGTGCCAGTGTACACCAGGCCTCAGAGAAGGGAGAACAGAGGGGAAATCCCCAGAGCTGAGAAGCTGATTCTAAAATTTTGGGGGAGTGAGAGGATTTAATGGCAGTTCTCTCAACTAGAAATCCTTCCCCTGGACAAGGAGGTTTAGGTCCTATGTTCCACTGGCAGAGGCCTCTAATATACCTCCATTTAATCCCACTCCCAGTAGGCTGAGTTTTCCAGGACACTTGAGAAGTCCTGCCTTTAGTGAGCCGTTTCTTGAGCCTTAAGAGTACCTCTTCATTGGGCTTGATGTTGAGCATCACAAGTCCCAGACCCCTTTCCATAAAAAGGCATAAACAGGGACTGGCTTCCTTTTACCTTGGACCCAGCCTCTCTGGAGATTGAACAATTACGGATCATCTCCTAAAGATCCCTAAACAAGATTTTGAAAAGTGACTAGTAAGTTTAGCTAAACATGAGAAAACTAAAAGGTAGATACTAAGATGAAGGGTGTTCACAGTTTTCTGAAAGCCAGCCCCCTTCAAGGTGTCTTGAGTTGGGAAAGCGGAATCATTAGTCCGTTCTAAGAATCATGGCCTCTGTCTGAGTTGGATTTGGGAAAGGTTCCTCCAACCTGGTGGTACCTTCCAGGCAGATGAAAGGAGGATTCACCATCCATACTCACAACCAATTGAGCAGTTTAGATAAAGGCCCCTGCCTTGCTTTCCCTCACTGACAATCCTGTTTGTAATCACTTTCCTCTTATAACATGCATGTTTGGGGGGAAATCTGGGAGAATATGTTTGCATAAAGGATTAATTAAACAATTTTGATTCATCCAAAACAAATCTCACAAATAGTGGTGGTGGTGAGTTTTGAACTCTTTAATGTTAATAGTTAACCTAAGTCACATGGTACCATCTCTGCTTCCTAACTGGTTAACTAAAACCTCTGTGAACAGGAAAAAAAGAAGTAAGATATTTCAAAATGGTCACAGAGGCATGTTTAGTGGCAACCTTTGAATGAGTTCATGTTCACATGAATGTTGATGAGGCTTTTGTTTTTTTATGTGCAAAAAAAATCACTCATATGAATGTTCATGGCAAATGTGAATTTTTATTTGAAAGAATAGTCCCAAATATCTTTTTTGGAGTATTTATCCAGATCCACTAGCTTCTGTTATCAGGAAACACTTTACATTTCTGCAGGAAATCACTTTTAATATTGACATTTATTTTCCTCTTGCTTAATCCTTAATAATGAAGCATTTTTTGCAGTGACGTCTTTACAGTAAAAATAACTAATCTGTATTGTTCTAAAACTCATATTAAATGGTGTGTATATTAAGTGTAAAAAAAAACAAAAACAAAAGGACAACCCTGAGTAGACAGTATTTCTAATTATATTTGTGATAGCTATAGTCTGCTGTGTGCTAAGAATATGATTTTATGATATAATACATTCTTTGGAAATAGTGGCAACTATAGGGGGAAAAAGGGGGAGAAGCTAAATAGAAATATAATAATTGAAGAGTATGTAAGAATTAGCTCCCAGAAGGAAGATATGATTCATACTTTAGGATAACAGCAGTAAAATGCTATCTAGCACACACAATTACAGGCCCTGTGTCACAATGCCTGCAGCAAAAGGCCACAACATTATAGTAATTCATAATCAAGTGCATTTTTGTTACCCAAGAGCTTTAGTTTAACACTATTTTTGTTGGAGAAAGGTCAATATTTGTTTTATAGCATTCATTCCAGTTGTTTTTCCTCTCTTGACTGATGAAATCTCAAGAGGGAAGTGCTGGCCATGTAGTTCTAATGGAATTGGTTTACTTTTTGCTTGTTTGACCTGGAATGTGATGCAATATATTTTTGGTTTGCATGCTGCCATTTGTGGGAATGCTGGGCAGATTAAATCAAATCATGTAATCACTTGACCCTTGTCATCATACTACTGTAATCATACATTGATATATTGCTTATTGTACACAGATTCACATCGCATTCTAATAAGAACACCCTGAGAAAATTTTGGCACAGTAATAACCAGTGGGCTAAATTCTTTGCTTGGTGACACCTGTGCAACCCTCACTGAGTTCTTTGGGGGAAACATAAGAATGAGTGAGGGCAAACTGTGAATTTTAAAGGAAATATTTTAGAAGCGTTTTCTTCTTTAGCCCAGCTCTTCTCATGGCCTTCTCTGCAATTAATTTAAATTGATTCAATTAAAGGCTCAGCTAGTTTCCTCTATAATCACATGAATTTCATTTAACATAGAACATTCAGAGGAATAATAAATACTCTGTAAATTTGCCAGGAATCAGTGGCTTCACAAAGCAACACAAGCAATGACTAAATACTTCAGCCTTTACAATAAACTGGGTGTGAGATGGAAGTTCCACACCTGAGTACTTCAGCACTGTAACAGGGCATCTATCCCACACAAGGTAGAGCAGGTTAAATTAGGTTAATTAACCAAACAGGCTGCAATGTGGGTGAGGGGGTAGGGACTAAGATGCTGATTGGTGGGGCCCAGCTGAGAATAGCAAGCAGGTATAAAGCCAGGAGATCGGCACCAGAATAGGGCTGGAAGAAATGTAGTCTGGATTTATCCCTGAGGAGGGAGGGTAGGTGAGCAGGCAAGGCAAGGGGTGCTAGCACCTATAGGAATGAGAAAAGAGAAATAGGGGTAGTATACCATACATGCTAGTCATAGGACCCCTGGACTGGAATCTGGAGTACTGGGTGGGCAGGCCTGGTTTTCCCTACCAGCCATTGGGGCAATGACTGCATATTGCAGCAGAAAACTGCCTGGCACATTAGTTTAATAGGAGTTTGTTACCCCAGAAAGGGAAGACTGTAGTGACCTGGCTGGAGGGCCAAGTCATAGAGAGCAGTGAGTCACAGAGAGAAAGAGAGGAGCAGCAGAGTATGTGAACAAGAGGCAGAAGGGGGCCTGGGACCTGGAAGGAACTGATCTCTAGATCTGCAAGGAGTGGGCACCTTAGTGGTGAGTGGGCCCTGTTACAAGGACTGTATTGCCTGTGAGCTAGTTTAGAAAGTTGTGCAAGGATTTAGACGTGCTTTTGTTTATTTGGGAGCAGAGAAGTCTCATTGCTCTCAGCTCATTTCTGTGTTCTTGGCCCTCCATAAGGTGCTGGGTTTTTTTAAAATAGTATATAGAAATATTTCCTGTATCTATTAAGTGCACTAGATGTCAGGATTGTGGCCAGAAGTCTGGGAAAGAATCCAACAGGTCTGTTCCTCTGTTGTGTTAGTAATTATCTTTACTGGTCATCAGTATACAGGATGAAAAGGAGAAGTGGCAATGAAGGCAGGAAAGTGTCTGCCAAAAAGATAATGTGTGGTACGCTAAGCACTGTGCTAGTGTCGGCATTGCCAGCATAATTTTGTTGTCACAACATGGCACTTCTATTAACGTCAGACCATGATGATCTGTTGCAAAGAATTGAAAGCTTTGGAGAAACTGATTGGGAAAAGGAGAAAATCATCTGCTGCTGCTTCCACCCAAAATTAATTTCATTAAGCCCTTGTGACCAGCATTTTCAAAGGTGCTGAGATGAGAGCTCTGTTGAACAAAAACTTTGGGTTAGTCTTGAATTGAGATGAATTTTCTCCTTTTCTGATAGGCAGGAAGGGGATCTGAAAATAAACTGCAGCTCTATCCATCCTGGCAGGGTTTTCTTCTGCTCTCTCTCTAAGTATGCAGATTTTCTGGCCAGCAAGTGGGACCAACCCATACCACCTCCTTCTTTCTCGAGCACATGTGCATGCGCACACACACAGCATCCTCCCTCTGAGACTACAGAGTATGGTAACGGGTCTTACTAAGGAGGAAGCGATATCGAGATATACGTAGAAAACCTGAGGCTTCACAGAACAGCAGAGGGCCTTCTCACAAAGAATGAGCTAACCTTGGTTACAGACATCATTAGGTCTCCCACAGCACATATCTCTCACATGCACTGCTCTGTCAGCCTCCAGGGAGCAGCAGCACCATGAGAAACAGCCTTCCAGTACTCCATGCAGAGAGTGGTCTCAGAGTTTGACTGCAGTAGCAGCATCATGTAGGAGATGCTAGCTCTGGACAGGGTAGCACTGCTCCTTGCAATACCGGGTTCAGCCCTGGAAAAGGACTTGGCAAGGAGTAGAGACCACACAAAGGAAAGCAGCCTTTCAGAAGTTTGAAAGTAGGGAAAAGCACCAATCACCCACTCACCTTATTCAGTATGAAAGTTTGTAGCAGGCCACTGGTTCTTTAAGAAGCTGTAGAGAAGTTACAGTCTCAGTTCAGCATAAAACAGGAATATGATAGGAACTGTAGTTTCCAGAGGGACCATTGGGCAGAACACTTTACTTCTTTTGGAGACTGATAGTTGGGGCTTCAGGAAGAAGGGGGATGGTACCAAAATCCCTTTTGAGGACATTGACCAAAGCTCCCCAGTTCAAAGCCCACATAAGGGCCAAACACACACTGGGTCTAAAAAAACATTCTTCATCCTCTGTAGATCAGTCCCTTCCCTACAGTCCATGTGACTTTCATCCCCTAATGGCAATGTTCCCAGAAATTTCCTCCTCTTCATTACAAGATCCAAACAAGACAATAACTCATAAGTTCTTCAGCTGCTTTGATCGTAGGCTGTCAAATATGGTTTTGATCAGATACTATGTAAATGCAGTGTTGACTTGAATGAAGTGGAGATTTCCTTCATTTATCCCTCTTCCTGAAGACTCAACTGTCATCTGCTGAAAGAAAGTGTTCTGTAAGCTTTGTATCAGTGCCTAGGACACTTTCTCCAGTCACTTCTGTAGCCTATCTCAAGGTTTCATACTTGGTCCTGTATCAAGCTTCTTCACAAAGCCTTTCCTGATTCTCTGTCGAGGTATCTGCCAATGACACACATGCCTCTCCCTCTTTGGGTTCTTATTTATGGACCAACCCAGAGCTCCTGTTCTTTCTCACTTCCACCTAAGACACCACTGCAGTTGGATGAGAGCTGATCTAACCTCAGCTGAAAGCTTGGTATGAGAGTGGTTGTAGATCTGGCCCGAATGCTAAACCACATCAAATCAGACTACTAGTACAGAGAGACTGGAGAAGAGCCACACACTTGTTGCTGGAAAGTTAAATGACCTAATAACAATTGTATTTAGCTTCTTATATTGCTTTCGTCACTGCAATACCCTCTATCAATTACCCTTTTTTTTGGCAGTCATTCCAAAATATGCCCGCTTAAATGACTGGGCCTGACTCATCACTTCCACAGGTTTGAAAGCCTGTCATATGTGACAACATTCTGCAAATGGCTAATGTTGGGTGCTGCATGTTTTGAGATTTAAAAAAAAAAGTATCTCAAAAATAGAGCAAAAATAGATTATATGGTCTGTCTTGCCTCAGGGGAGAAGCTGGACAGCTCAAGAGTAAAAATTACCTACCCAATTTTCTCCGCAATGCTATGCTGATGGTCATTCACGTTAGCAGATTTCGCAGGTATGCTTACCCTCAAAACACAGACCATAGTCCTCAAAACTCCCTCTTCTGGCAATGCTGAAACATAGCACAAAAGTTAGCAAACAGCATATTCCATTCTTCACTCATCTTTGCTAAGAAATGGGTTAAGATGTAGAGTGAGAAAGAGAGGCTTGGTTCCGTAACACAGATGATGATGTGGACTTCTCTGTATGCTTCATCACCTCCTTGTGTGTCACTAGGCCAGATTCCACCAGGGGCCTAGTATAATTCAGTTTTCATTCCAGTTAGTTTTCCTGTAAACTAGATTGTCCCATAACTGGTAAGAGGGCACCTTGCAGAGGGAGATATTCCTGTCTGGAGTAGATCAGATAGGCCAGGTCAAGATGTTGTTCCCAAGTAGGAGGAGAATATTTTGTTCATTTACATAAGATCATGCAAACTATATATAACAGTTTGTTGGTTTCCAAGTTACTGTTATGTCATCAGTGCTCCCATCTTTTCATTTATATTTAAACTGAGAGTCATGGTCACCTGCATGGTATAGAGGCAAGTGGGGCTCAGGAGCTAGAGCGTTAATACTTGTGGATAAGTAACAATATTGGCTTACCAGCAAACCTGATCCATGTTTACTGGAATTCAGCCTGTCATTGCTAAAAAGAATCCTTTGTCTGGTTCCAAGTTTCTTTATGAAATCTTTCACAGATATTGAGTTTAAAGGCAATCCATGTGCTCACATTCTATAGACCTGAATAGAATTTCACTTATTTGTGTCTTGCTTCCTCTACTGATGGTGAAGGATAAAAAGCACCCTCTCCTAGTTCTGAAAAAAACCTATGCACCACCGTGTTTGATACTATACTGGAGGCTTGCAAAATTAGATAAGTCCATCCTTAAAAGTCTAAGCAAATACAGTCTGAATCAATTTTAATTAGACTAATAAAATCTAATTAGATCTTAAAATTTAACTGGAGTCAGTTAAAGTAGACTCCATGAATTTTACTATGTATCTACATTATCCTTCCTATGTATATGGTTGTGTGCACACGACAGGAGATAATTTAATTCCTTATTCCAAAATTGAAAGGGTTCTGCAACAATTATCTTAATGTGGGATTTTTAATACACCATCATATTTCTCATGGATACATAAGAACCAAAGGGCTAACATTTTGTTTGCGGGTAATAAAAGTCCTTCACTGCCTACAACTTCCTTGTTTATAGAACTCTGAGTACTGATAGACAACTACAGGTCTGATTCTCAATATGTATATGTATAGTTGGGATTATGTTTTCCAATGAGCCTTGTTTTGCACTTATCAATGTTGAATTTCATCTGCCATTTTCTTGTCCTGTCACTCAGTTGACTAAGTTTCCTTTGTAACACTTTTACACTCAGTTTTGGATTTAATGAGCTTGAGAAATGTAGTATCTGCAAATTTGGCCTCCTTTCAGTCCCTTTTCAGGTCATTTTATGAATGTATTGAACAGCAGAGGTCTCAGAACAGATCCTTGAGAGACCCTGCTATTTACTTCCCTCCATTGTGACCATTTATTCTTACCTTTTCTTTATCTTTTTAACCAGGTATTGATCCATAAAAGGACCTTCCCTCTAATCCCATGACTGCTTACTTTGCTTAAGAGCTTTAGTGAAGGATCTTGTCTAAGGCTTTCTGGAAGTTTTAGTACACTACATCACCTGAACCACCCTTTTCCACGTGCTTGTTGACCCCTGCCCCCAAGAATTCTAATAGATTGGTGAGGCATGATTTTCCTTTACAAAAGTCATGTTGACTACATATTGTGTTCATATCTGTGTCTGATAATTCTGTCCTTTGCTATAATTTCACCCAATTTGCCTGGCATTGAATTTAGGCTTACTATACTGTAACTTCCAGGATCTTCTCTGGAGCCTTTTTTAAAATTTCAGGTTCCATTTGTTATCTTCCAATCACCTGGGACAGAGGCTGATTTAAGCCGTAGGTTACGTACCACAATTAATAGTTCTGCAATTTCATATATATGAGTTCCTTTGGAACTCCTAAGTGAATATCATCTGGCTCTGGTGACTTATGGCAATTAAGGCATGGGAGCTGCAAACTCTTTGCACCTCTGGGAATTGGGACCTAAACTGGGACCCTTTGTAAAATCATATTCTCCTGAATATGGAGAAATCTCTACACCAGGTAAAAGAAAAATAAACCTTCAACTTAACGGCTAGTTTGTGACAGTTGTGCCAGGAGTGGAGAGAGTGCGAGAAGCCTTGTGCACTTCCCTTCCCCTTGCATTTCTTTGCAGGGACCAGTTGAAATGAGAAGAATTCTACCACCTGGTACATCAGGCTGCCTTCTTCAGAGGAGATGTGATCCCTTTCTTGTCCATTTAAAATGCTGCTGCTGAGATTATCTTCTTGTCTTGTCACTCTGACCACATCAACTGTCTTTGAGTTTCTCAACTGGCTTTCCATTCCTTTCCACATTAAAGGCAAACTTCTTGGGAGAAATCCTGGCTCCATTGAAATCAATGGCAAAACTCCTGTTGACTTTAACATGCTATTTCTCTCCTTGTCTTTTTAGGTTCTTCATGACTTCTTTGTGTCCATCCTAGTTGTTCTGTTCCATGCAACAATGTGGACTGCTGTCTTTACTCCAACTATTTACCATATACTTTACTCCATATACTTTACTCCAACTATTTACCAGCCTTTACCATATACTGGTCAGCTTCTCTTCCAAACATTGTTGCACTTTTCCCATGCCGCCTCCTATGAATGTAAAAATCCATAAAGCACTCACTGCCTTATCCCCTAAATACCTCCTTAAGACTCTCCTCTGTTGTACTGTCTTCAAAGTAAGGGCTAGGCAGGTGGTAAATTGGGACTCCTATTTAGCTGTCCATATGATATTTGATCATTTCACTATTACCCCAATCTCTCATATACACAGCCAATTCTCCATCTGTTTGATTCATCCATTCATTGCCTCTAGTCATAAATGAAGATTTATAAACTTTTTAGGGCAGGGACAGTCCTTTTTACTTCATATTTGAACATCACAGTGGGGCCCTGGGTAACGATTGGCTCTTCTAACCATTTCTGTAACACTACAATTAATAATAATCATTAATAATTAATTGACCCTGAGCTCATTTGATTTATTTGAAAAAGCTTGTTTACCATAATGCAAAGGTTTGCTTCTAAATATTTAGATGCTGATTGGAATCAAACTTATGAATATTTCAAATTTAGTAGTAATAAAAATAAAAACACCCCTCTACACAAGTCAAAATCTGTTATGCCAGGTTACAGATTCCTTCCCTTATTTTTGACAATAGTAATTGTAAACCTGTACTCTAAAAAGGAACACACTTTGAATAATGTTTGTGTATTGATTATTTGACAGTGAGGATTAATGAGGTTTAAAACCATAAAAGGAAGGAAATTGAATTTCCGTCTTTGCTCTCAATCTGTGGTCCATAGTGACTACTTGTACATTGGTATTACGAGAGCCTCCAAAATGCTGGTATAGTTGTAATACTAGATGGGGTAAAGACTTTTTTAAAACAGTTAGAACCCTAATGCTTCCAGTTACTGATACTTCCAGTTGGGGAGGGATGTGCCATAAATGTACTTACTCCTTAGTCAGACAAAGTGTTGTTGTAAATCATTTACACAATGCACTTAAGTTTAATTCTCACCCTTCTCCCTGCCATGATTAAATATGGACCTATTCACTTACATTTCTGCTGCTATCTATAATTATTTTAAGATGTCAAGACGTACCATAGACATGTTCCTGTGATGCTGAGTTATTGGTAGCAGAAACAAAGCTTTTCCCCCAGATCTGGAAATATTCAAAATTAATTACAGAGGAAATAGTGGCTGATAGAGAGAAGGGGCCTTCACAAAGTTCTCTCTCACATATATATTCTCATAATATTTATTATAAAATTAGTTTAAAAAGAAAACCCTCCAGTGAAATCAGGTGGAGCCAGCATAGATTCATGGTGGCTAAGGACTAAACTGATTTACTTAAGCTATTTACCTTCAATTGATACAAGAGATTTTTAAGCTGCTCTACTTCATGTAAGGAAATCAGACCCAGAGACCACATTTAGCTGCACAGCAGAAATGAAGGATGGGGGCGGGAGAGGTTGAGAAAAACATTCTGGATTTTATCTGTTCTGATTTAAATAACAAAGATGTTGATAGAATCATAATGATTAAGCATGCATAGAAATATAATTAGTTTTAAGTTTAAGGTTTTTTAGAAGTAGTAAATAATGATAGTTTAGAGCAGTTTAGCTAGAAATTTACAATGTGGCTGACGATGTCATTGCTGAGAGATAGAATGAAGGAGTTGAGAAACTGAACAATAGGAGAAAGCTAGACTGGGATGAAATAAAGGTCACTCCTAAAACCTGCAGGGAAGGGTCTGTAGGTAGGAATGAGGATCTGAAGGAAGACCAAGTTTAAAGTAAACAAATACAACAGTTAGCATATTGGAAAGCTGGTTGGTTGAACATGATATCCCTGGGTGAGGAAGATGTCGATTGGTTGCTTTCTGAATGTCAATCAGGAAACAGAAGAAAATCATATATAAGGCAGAGAGCCGTCGGGCTTGAGGTTGGTGATTGTGGTCGGAGGAGTAGACATCCACAGCAGAGAAGCAGGAGAGGACATCTAGAAAACATCGATGTTCTGCATTCTGCTACTTTCGCTGGAATGACAGAACAGAATCACTATAGATGAAACAGAGGGATCTAATCAAGGAATGAAGTATGATTTTTCTTAAAATAAAGAACTTATGTGTGTGATTGTAAATAAAGCTGGATGCTTGCACCAGAATGATCTCCTATCCTACCCATTCTATGATTGTCTGATCAACACTTATTAATACAAACTAATTAACATTCTATAACACTGACTATGTACTAGTATAAGGTTACTGTCTACATGTGTATAAGAGTGGAGTGATATTCTAATATAACATTGTATTAAGGCTTTATACACAGGCAGGATTTCTTTGTGTTGCAACATTGTGTATTTATTACGTTGCATCACAATTAAGTATTCATAACGTAATATGTGCTAAGGAAATGCTACATTGTGCTGTGAGCATTGCATTGCAATTTTATGATTTACATTATATTTGATTCTGCACTGAATTAAGTTAGTTTATGGTGTTTTGTAATGTTTAAAGCAGCTTATTTCATGTTACATATGTTGATTTTCAATTTAAAATCCAAGAATTAGCATTTAATAAAGAAATATTTTGTTTTCAAAGAAATTACTTTCTGAGTGTCAATCCTTTGAGTGGAGGGTGGTATCCGTGTCTACAACAGTAGACTGAGGCAGGTAGGTCTAAATAATTTCCCAGTGATTTAAATGGACACTCCTGATAAACCCTTGGGTAATCAAAAGTGGTCTGCATGCTTACAGAAGTAAGGCGTGAGATAGGTTCATTAGTATACCCATGAGTCCCCTCAAATCCATCTGTTGATCATCACCAAATCCCACTCTGTACATCTGAGCAGAGATGCTCCAAGTATGGTTAAACCATACACTTGAGTTAAATTTAAGAGGTGGAAGCACAGTTCCCATTACTCTACTAAAGTCAAAGAGGACCTGTCTATCCTCTCTCAGGCTTCACAGAGCAGCACTCCTCCACAACTTCCCCTTCTCTCTGCCCGGTGTGAGAGCATGCCCTTCTGTTCAATCTTCTTTAACCCCTCCATAGACTAGAATTTATTGGCGAAATCCAGCTGCTGTGAGATTGTAGCTGGATCACAATGGTGACCTCTCCATAGAATTCTGATTCTATTACCACCACACCCAATTTAAACTTTTCTCACACCCAACCAGTGTTTCATCCTAGCTCTGTTTCTCCCACTCCCCTGTCTGATCAGCATGTGGCACACTGGGTTAAAGTTATTCCTAGTGTAAGTAGGCTTTAACTTCTTTGAATTATACAAGGACTGAAGCTGGCTTCCTGAGATTCAGGCTTTTTATTCCCAACAAAACTGCATATATTTTTGTAGCAAAAGTTATAGAGATCTTAAGCGTGACAGGAGAAAAGGACCCCCTGCTTACTAGCTCTTCCATCATTCAATCATTAGATCACAGAGAATGTGATCAGTACATATGTGGAATACTAATGGTATTTCATTTTTTTCTTCTGAGAGCTGGAGACCAAATTTCTTTTTAACATATAGCCTTTGCAAAATACTGCTCTAGCTCTATATTTTAGGAAGCAACAGTTTGACTTGTTAAGGTTCTCAGAGGAAAACAAGATCAATAACTTGTCACAGCACGAGAGACTTTACTGTCTGCAGGGTGCTGTAATATAGCACTGTGGTGGGGGAGAAAACAATTCTCAGCTTGTCTTTGTGCAATTGAGCAGGCTGCTATTAAGCAAGTTGAACAACTTTTTTTCAGTAATTTAATGGCTAGATCATTAGGCATGAGTGTCACTTTGTAGCTACACTTTCATGTTTAAGGCTACTTTTTAAGGCAGTTATGTAAATCTGCCCTGGGCTTTGATTCATCTCAGGCAGTTTATCAGTGTGTTATATATTTTTATATAGGCAATTCCTTTAGCATTTATAATCTGAAGACACTGTGACCTAGAATGGAAAGGTAGTAAAAACGGAGAATATAAAGGTTTTAGGATTGCTTTATTATTCAGTTTTATACAATTTCCTGCAATTTTCATCTGCATTTTTGCCCTTTTTAGATTTAATTGTGAGAATTAAGTGTTGCTAATAATATAAATATATATATATATTATATAATATAAATAATACTTGCTACATACTGACCCTATGTTTGTATAATTTAATTAAGGGAGGCAGCAATTAATTGTTTTCTCTTTTTGTTTGGCAATTTACATTCAGATTGCTAGACCTGTCAAGTTTAATTGCACATTCTGTTTAGATACATTGAAGGCAATTTTTCTAACATCCTTAATTTCATAACTTGTTTCTTGAGGTTTTTTAGCTTATATTTACTCAGACTTTAACGTTAGCTTGGAAAGCCTGTCAAAGAAGGAAAACCAAATTAATTTATAATCAGTTCAAAGCTGTGTTCTTCTTAAACCTTGAAAATATAAAGGGAGTATTTACATTGTCGCAATCCTGTGCCAGCAAGCCTCATGTAGAAAACCTGGCTCCAACTCTGAAACTTTGTACAATCTACAGGAAGGAAGATCAGTCGATTCCACCAGAAGCTGATGATGACATGAAGAATAGAGCATACATATTAGGGAAAAGGTGTTGAAGATAATGCTATCACATTCAAAAATAGCCATAATTCTGGGCAGGCACATTAAAGGAAATAGACTTCTCCTTCTGTTTGTGCCTGATGACACCTAGCAATATGTCTCCATCATGTCTGAATTCTCTGATGCTATGGAATGACTTACTCAGTGTTTAAGTGCTGTTATGGCTCGGGTATAGAGGCATAGAAGATTAAGGCTCAAATTAGAGAGAGTGAAGAAGTATCAGTAAGTTGATAAGAGCAATTAGAATCTTTGAAATTTAGTCTATCTGTGACACTCTGCACCCCTATGTTCACCCTTATGGTATAATTGTGTACTGTTTAATTCAAAGTTTGGCATATAAGATGATTTTGGAACGCTCAGGGCATACTGAGCATTATTGTTATAGGAATAATTTGTTGCAATGTCAGGTGTATGGTTATGAGGATTCACTATGTAATATTCCCAACGATGTGTTCTCATGGCATGGAACACATCTAGGCAAAACTCTCCAGGAGCAGAGGGGAGTTCACACCATATCAAGACATGAATAGGACAAACCCAACTCAGCTTTTCAGAAACAAAGGACTGGCCTGAGCAATGACAGACAATCAATGGGACTCTCAGGTGAGCAATCCCCATTCCCTTGGCTTGGAGCTATGCTGAGGTAATGCTCACTGACTCAGGACATGGATGAAACCATACAGGGACATTGTTTGTCACCTGACAATTTGTGGGGTGAGCAAAGCCCTACAGGGGAGACATTTGCCATGCTCACACTCTTCCACCTCCATCTACAAACACCACCAAGCAACAGAAGTGCTGACCAAAGGGGAGAATCCTGGCTGAAGGGAAACCAGTCAGCCTTTGGTGAGAATCACCTAAGTTTGTAAGGTTGTTGGAAATGTAAATCTTAGTTTAGAATGTGTTTTGCTTTGTTTTCTCCTGACCAAATCTGCTTCTTATCCTTTTGACTTATAATCACTTAAAATCCTTCTATAGTTAATAAATGTTTTAATTTTTACCTAAAGCAGTGAATTTGGTTTGAAGTGTGCTGGAGCCTCCACTTGAAGTAGCAAGGTAACAATTTATTTGTTAAATTAATGAACTTAGATTAACATATACTGTCCAGTGGGTATCACTGAACATTGTAAGATCAAGGGTCCTAGGGTTGCATCTGGAATTGGGGGTACTCACTGGGGTCATTCTGATGCATAATGCAAAGAGTGGTTGGCTAGAAGCGCTCACTCACTCGGTTAGTATTAGCTTGCTTGCTAGAGGCTGTGCATGAACACCGCGGGAGTGGGGGTTCTCACAGCAGAGCAGGGTAAAGCAGGCTGCAGGAGTGGGGGATTGGGTAACATAGCAGTTCATTAATCCAGATCACACCAGGGAAACATCACACTATTACATCTGGTTATTGAGGAAGTGTGTCCTCTGTTTATTAAGCAGGCTCACAATTTAGGGGGGTCTCATTAAATCCTCTTTGAAGGGTCTTTGACTCATTCCTTGGTTAGACCATCCTGGATTTGATTACCTCCAGGGAATTCCGCAGATCCATCTATTTTCTAAGGCTTTTGTTAAGAGAGGGGTGGTTAAAAGAACATTAGATGGTCAGATGTGTGAGACGGATAATTTCTTCAGTGTCTTACATTTTGTGAGTTGGGATTTATTTAAATGAGCAAATCATTATGTGTTTGTATGTCTATCCTTAGTTTTGTGCAGTTAACATCCCTAAAGCTTGGTATAGGGACTTTTAAAGCAACTTTGAATAAATTGATAATAAACGATATCAAATGCCCCACTCAAAGGGCTCATTAGTTTTAAATGGATGAAGGTCAAGGAGAAAATGACAGAATTCCACTGATTACCAAAAAACAAAACTTTCTTTGGCACAAGGGAGAAATGTCACCCCCATGGACAAGCTTCAAGTAGAATTTGCCATTTTTAAAATATACATCATTGTTTAAAGGCAAAACCAGTTTCTATGATGAAATGAGAGTTTTCGGCCTGCAAGATCTCACTTTCACATGTTGTAAAATATTTGCGATGGGAACAAACATGTTTTTATTGGGTATGAACCTATAAGAATGATTCTCTCCCCCTCCTCTCCCGTATTGGTATTCGGTGGTTTTCTTTTTTAGTTCTAAAACAGAGATGCTTATAAACAGCAAATGAAGGCAGCAGAGGGTCCTCTCAAGTGAAGCAAACCCAAAGAAAAACATCTTTAATATGTCAGAAAGCTTAGATATTGTAAGGAGTGGAAGTATATTGTAACGCAGGGGCACTTAGCATGGCAAGGCTAGGCCCTACGGGCTGTTAGCAATGGTAGGCCCCTGCTGGGGAATAACTGAATGGAAAGGCCCCAGCCGGCAAGTGAAGTTATGTGAGATAAGCCTGACCTTGATAAAAAACCCTGATAACATCATCAAGTGACTAACCGCACAACGGCAGTAGACTAACCGCAAGACTAGTTTAGACTATCAGAAAAGGTCAGCTCCTCCTCCCTGACGGCTGATTTAGCTACTTCGAGCTGCTGGCCAATAGACTGATGAAAAGCAAGTGCTGGGGCCCAATCCCTAAAATGGATTGAGAAGTACGTAGCATGTTGCTAGGTAAATCATGCTGTTAAGCTTTGAAGAAGAGGGGTATATTAGATGCCCCTTGGGAACCGCCCAGTGAGACTCTCTGCGGATTTATCAAGGCCTTATCGGATGCCCCAGGCTGCTCGGTTCCCTGGTTGTGACTCACCTGCAGGGTGGATGATGAGTCTCCCCACCCTTTTGTTATTGGTGGGTGCTTTCTTCCCATGCTTTGGGATTGCAGGGATTGTGAGTAATGACAGCTCTTCTGAATTATATGTACGTATCAGGAACTTCTGAAAAATCTGACCTACAGTTGTAAAGCATTTTGGGATCCTTTTGAGATGTGCTTGTGTGTGTGTGAGAGAGAGAGAATTTTTATGCACAACATGGCCAGATGACAATGAGCTCCACAGAGACAACCAGGGTAATATAGGGTTAAATGAAAATTTAGCATGTTCAACAAAAAGTGCAAATGATCCATGTACATTGACCTTGCTTCTATTCTAGTTAGTGTCAGTGGCCGTCAATTTCTACAATGCTTTTGGCAGGAGCCCTGATTGGATTTAAGATTTATTTGTGCATAGATAGTACTCCATGTGAGTACTTAACAGCCACCTGGACAGGAAATAATTTGCTGGGTGATTTCTTGCTGCTTAAGAGGGAACAGAGGGGGAGACTGCAAAATCCTCAGATAGGATAAATAGGAACAAAATGAGAGTGACTTCCTGAGATGGTGACAACAATTACCCATTGGATAGTGGCCTTTTGTATTCTGGCAAAAGAAAAAAAAGAGAGGTCAGATAGCTACAGATTTATCTAGGTATGAGCCTACATAAGAGTTATACTTGGCTCCAGTGAAATAAATAATGCTGTAGGAAAATCTCTAGAGACACAGCTCGGTAGTAGAATGACGTTTAGATATAATGTTGATGGGCACTGTGTAGATAGTTCAGAGGGGTTGTGTGTGTTTGGTTACTGATCACACCAATCAGATTGTGGTCATTTCAGCATATGGCAAAACTTCATCTTATTTCATACAGAAATGCATGAAGCATGGGTGTTTGCTACTTTGTGACCTGGTTTTGTTTTGCTATTCTTGACAGAGTAACCAGGGCACGTCAGGGAACAGGAGACTGTGTGATGGGGATAGGTACCAGTTCTAGTGGAGTTCAGGAAAAAACTGTTAACATGCCTGATAGAAATAAAGGTGAAGTGATTGTACAGAGCATTTGTTGGATCGCTCTCCCTCTCCCCCCTTTTTGTCTCACAGCAGGAGGAGATAGATAGGCAATTACCAATCATACATGCATGTGGCTTCAGGTGGCTAACACAAAGTTATAAAGGAGTTCGAATTACAGAGCAGAGGGTCTCTTTGATCAAGCAATGCTTAAACACACTCGGATTTCCCCTTTTGGTGTAAGTCCAAAGCAACATTTGGGGGAATTTAGGCCGATCCGTCATTTATCATATCTGAAGCGTAAGTCAGTAGATGATTAAATTGATCTGATGCTGTATTGGGTTTCTTATGCACCATTGGATCAAGCTGTCAAGATTACTAGATTGTGTGGGTGGGAGTCCAGTGGCATAAAAAGATGGAGAGAGAATGAAACTACTTTTCAGTTTTGACTTATTATTGATTCACAGACAGTTCTTATTTTTTAAGGTTTAAATTCAAGAGAAATATATTGCTCATTTTCTTACTTGATCTCCTTTTATTTAATATTGAAAACCCACAGAAGATAAGATCATTCTAAATGCAACTAATCACTCATTTCATTGTCTAGTTATTGCAGAACCTAGTCATAGGATATGTTATGATAGATCACCTCTGAATTTGGCCCAATGGGTAATATGTAAGGGTAGATAGTGTTATATTTGTAAGTGGCTTTGAGAACTGAGGCTATATCTACACTGCCCCACAGTTTGAACTATGGGAACTGTGAATGGCAGTGTGCACCAATGTGCTGCACTGTAACTGTGTTCGCTGTAATGACAAACAAAAAGGTTCCTAATTGTCATTAATGTAGTCCTGTTTGAATAGGACTGTGTTAACATGAACTATAAACCTTTTCATTCATTCCCACAGTGTCCACACAGGGGTGGAAGAAGGTGTAGGTTACAGTAACCTGAGTGAGGAAAGAACATGACAACTATGGTTGCCGCATTAATTATTTTTAACTCTAGAGTAATGTTAGAAGTGAAGTTCTGATTTGTTTTACTCAGTTCTTATACCATGTCAATCACTGTGGTATCTGAGCAGCTTCCAGTAATTCAATAAGCAACATGACTAACATCTGTCATGTGCCTATCCCTAGGGCAAAATTTGCGTGTGTGTGTGTGTTTGTGGGTTTTTTTAAATGTGTGGTATTCTGTATATTCTAGCAAAAATGAAATCAGATAGTTGCACCTTACAGTTAGCATGGAAAGTGGTGAGGTTTATGAGGTTTCTTAAGGCTTGTCTACATGGAGATAGCCAGGAATCATAATCTGAATTAATGAACTGTGTGAATTTGAAATGGATTAGTTAAACACATTACATTTCTGTGTGAATGCTCTTACTCCTAATTAAAGTAGCCATAATTAAGTTTAATTTACTTTGGACATGCCATAATTCAATTTACTTAATTCCACTTTAATTCTGAATGAGGATGTTTACACAGCGTCTGGGCGTAGACAAACCCTTAGAACCTACAGTTCATTACAGAGTCTTGGATTATTTTATGTGGAACGCAATATGATTTTTCTGCTTTCCATCATGCTTCCCTCCAAAACGAAACAAGTTTGTGAAGTCAATCAAACCAGCAAACATCTTTAACCCCCATTCTTACTTTTTTTATATCAACTGTCAGAGTATGAATACCTGATCAATACAATTTTAGCTTGATCTGAATCCATGCTGTTTCTCACCTATTACTTCCTCTGGCCTTAATCGTGTTGATGATTATTTTCACCATGATTTTTCTCAATTCTGATAATAAGATTTTACCTCAGTAATTATTCAGAGTGGCAGGATCTTCTTTCTTCAAGATTGTTAAAGCTATTGCTTTTTACCAGTCAACTGGTACCTCCTCTTCTGCACAGTATTGTTTGGAATGAATAGCATTCCAACAAACCAATATATAATATATGTAATATGTTCAGCTGTTATCTGAAATCAATGACAATTTCCATTAAGTAGATATGATATGCCTAGGTGGAAATCCATATTAATCAGTCTGGTTTGTTGTACTGTTTCTATAACAAGTGGGCATTGGATGTAATGGCTTGGTCAGTAGTCCACTCTATCCAGCTCATGGGAATGCCATGTTATTAGCCACTAGCGTGCTAAGGATGGGTATCAGATGTTTAATCCTGCCTTTCAAGGCTAATGAACTTGGGCTATTTAAATTTTGATTCAGAGTTTTTCTTCTCCTAGACAGACTTGCCTGAAGAGAATAAGAGAGCTCTATGTGCTCCAGTTTGAAATTAGTTTTTCTTCTCCTAGATACTATTTACTCATGGGACTTTATTCTGCAATATTTGGTGCAGCCCTTCTGGGTTTCTTCAAAATGGGCTACCCCTATTTAGTACCTGGTGGATGCATCTCTACGCCATTGTATCCCAGGACCCAGTAATGCCATTTTAACTCTCATCACTTTTTAATGTTAGATTACTGTAGACTTGGACTGAAATAACGTAACCATGTAATCTCCCATTTAACGACATTGCAATGACATTGCCACAGGGTCCCCTTCATAATCTCCCATAGTAACAGGATCTCCAGTGTACAGAATGGTATCAGGTGTGTAACTGTAATACTAAAGGTACTGTTCTCATATTAATGCTATCAAAATGTGTACACATTCTTTTTCCAAACCTCTTACTAAGGCAGACTATGGCAAAAAAAAAAAATCTGAAAAAACTACAAAATGCAGTTTGGTTTCTGGAACTTTGTCTCTGAAATAAAAGTAGGTGACTGATCTGAGTTACTTAATATTTGTTAAAAGGAACTTTTTATCTGGGCAGACAGTTAATCTACTATGAAGTTTTGCCTCTCTAATAAAATAAAAGCAGCACTTTTGAGTCATACTCTACTATAGTTTCCTGTGCTCAGATATAGAGCTGCTCATGTCAGCTCACATGACTGAATGAAGGATTGGGTGTTTTTTTTAGTACAAAGTGTTCTCCTAATTAACCCTAGAGCTACATAGTTCCTGATGTTCTAATTCGTATTGAATCCAGCTAATCCACAATGGAATTTAAGAGTGAGGAAAATTTACAGGGTAGAGGTTTTCAGTCTTAAATTACTGGTATTGATTGAGAGAAATTTTATTTTCTGTGTATGTATAATTTTATCGATTTCACAGAATTGGAGAATAGACAATATAAAGTGTATGTTATCCAGGTAAAAGAATACATTTCTTTATAAGGATGAGCTATTAAAAAGAGAGCTTAAGTAGCTGCTAGATAGTGTCTGAAACTAGAATGAAGCAGGACTAAGACAATTTGATGTTTATAACAAAACGCATTTGTTGTTTAAGTATAACACCTTGTATAATTCCTGAACCCTAAAATCCATATATTTTAGATTTTTTTAATCACATTTACATTTCTGCTCTATTTAACCTTTTATAACATGACTTTTTTCTTTGGGGAGAAATTTGTTCTTCAACCTTGATGCTGCCACTAAAATTGGACTCCATAATTTCTCACTATATAATAAGGTGCTATCATGCCATTAATAACAGACTTACTAATGGTCCAGTTGTTGGCTCTTTATTTCTTCAAAGACAAATAAATAAAAGCTGGAGGTAATAATTGAAACCACTTTTATGTTGATTGTAATTGCATGTTCTGTTCAGTAACATTTTATTTAGTTTAATTTTCCAGATCCGTATTTTTTATAATTAACATTCCTCTCTTATAGACAGGTTTGAATTAAATTCCATGTTATTCAGTAAAATTGGAAACTTAATTCAAATGACAATCCTTCTAGTTTAATGATATACAACTTGAATGAGCAGATGTGCTGAGTGAGTTTTTAATATTTTTTTTAAAGACAAGGAAAACACCCAGTATGAAACAGTCAGCTGTATGAAACAAACACACTATGCTTTATAGTTCGCTTCACAATAAGGAATGCATTCATCTTCTTTGTTTTTGTGGTTTTTTTGTTTTGTTTTTGCAAATTTTTCAGAACATGAAATAATGAAGAGACATGGCATCCCTCCGAGGGGCCAAGTCACACCACCTGGTGGGCAGATCCAGGTATGGCACAACCCATGGTCCTGACATTCAAGGTCAGAACAGAAAAAGGAAATATAAAAGCTAGGCCCTGTAGCTCAGTCGGAGGAAAGTCAGAGGAGGAAGACATTTCCTGCCTGCCGCTGGAGTGGGAGCCCAGCATGGACTGTGGTAGTACCAAGGACTCACCTGACCCACCAGAGCTGCGTGACAACCCAGATGCCAAGGAGCTACTGGGACTGCTACTAGCGACATACCCTGAGGAGGCAGATGGCAACCCTGGGAGGCAGGTACATTGTAAAGGGGGTGGAGGAAGTAGCCCAGAGGTAACCAACTACAGTCTGGCTGTGCCCATGCCTGACTGCAAGTCAGCTCTTTGGCTGGAGCCCCAAAGACCAAGTGGCAGAATAGGGCCCTGGGCTTGGATGAGGTGGAGTCCAGAGGGCCAGCTTCCATCTGCCCCCTTGCCATTCCATCCCTGAGTTGGCAGCTTCATTGTGATCTATGAAGCCCCTGTGCTTGACCCCTTTGCCTGCCCTGCCTGCTTGAGACTCCAGGCAATAGACGCCTGCCTGCTCTGTCTTGCTTGGGGGCCATGAACTATAGTGTGTTTGTTGCCACACACTACCCCATAGCCTGGATTTACAGACTCCTGGAGGGACTGCATGGTTACAGACCAGGCCCCAAACTGTTTGCTGCCCTGTCTTGCCTTGCCTAAAGGGCTGCGCACCTAGACTGATATGAGCCCCCTGCCTTTGTTTCCAGGGACTCTCCTTACTGCGGATTATAAAGAGATGTGACCTCTCCGAGGCTGACACCAAAGATTGACCCCAATCAGTTACAATGAATTTTAATTTTCAAATATTTCAGTGGTTATGCAAAGGAGAAATGTATGTGCAATGTGATTTTTTTTTCTTACATTGCAAATTTATATCACTGTGACTTGTGAAATGAGTGGGAGCAAATGATTGTTTACAGCCTAGAACATATAATAGAATTTGTATCTAAACTGATTGGGGAAACTTCAGGGCAAACTTAGCATCCATCTGTCAGAAACTCCAGAACCAGATTGCTTACAAATAATTTAGCACTTGGTTTCCTGTGATCTTTCTGTGTGGTAGGTCCTTTACATACTCCACTGGTGTCATGAATAGAACCATCTCACTCCATGCACGATAGTTTGCTTAAACCAACTGGGGAAAAGTGCAAATTTCTCTAAATCATTTATGTTTAGGAGCAGATTGTAAATTAGTGACACATGGGAAAACTACAGATGGAAAATAAAATTAAATTAGTGTTTCTTCTTCATTTTGCACCTGATATCCTGGTTGTAGGCACTTTTGAGTACTTGCAAATTTTGATTTGTTAAATATCACACACAGACATGTAGGGCTTCTGTCATATGAGACATCAAGCCTTATATAATGTTTGCATATTTCTCACTAGATTTCTAGACCTAATTAGAAAAGCTGTTTATTGGGTTGCCCACAACAAAGGTACACCCAAATTTAAGATAAGAGAACTACTTATTCTTGTTAGAAATAATCAAACAGGTTGCCACGGGGGTGGACTGGGGAGATGGAACCTTTTATTGCCTGTGCCTGTGCCATGTGGGGAGTATGTAACGAGGGGGTTACTTTACAATTCTTTTCTCCATAACAGTATGTAAATGTATACATTTCCAGCAACTCCCCATGGACCCTTATTTGGATACAATGACACCTATAAAATGAATATTAACTACATAATGAATATAATTATACCTGCCCCTGTTTGCTGTTTACAGGATTACCATACAGAGGACAGGCACATCAGCTTAAAACCTATACATTTTACACTAACATTCTTTGAAGTAGAGACTTACCAGGTGGAGAAGAAAATAATGTTTTCTTCCCACCAAGGCCTTATGCAGGAATGGTGATAATGATTTTATTAGCCTTATTCCCAGAACAGATGGCCAGGGATATTAGGAAAAAGTTTTTCACTAGGTGGGTGGTGAAGCACTGGAATGGGTTACCTAGGCAGGTGGTGGCATCTCCATTTTTAGAGGTTTTTAAGCTGTGGCTTGACGAAGCCCTGGCTGGGATGATTTAGCTAAGGTTAGTCTTGCTTTGAACAGGAGGTCCTGAGGTCCCTTCTAGCTCTAATCTTCTATGATTCTATGAAGGGAGGAAAAGAAAAGAGATAACAGACTCTAACTACAATTCACACCAATTAGCAGAAACAAGGTTTGCCCTGGCCTTGAACTGTTCCCTGTAATTTAGGCCTGACCACTTATCCAGGTTTAACTCTTTACTCTCCTACAATTCTTAGTCAGTGTGAAGTTTTTAATAATCAAAGCATAAAACAACTGTTTTAAAAAAGTGTTTAGCAAGTACTTGTCATGCACATGGGAAAAAGTTTAACTACCTTTTTTTTTTAACTTCTGATGTTTACCTTCAATTTCATCTGTTGCCATTACTTGCTGTTGGTATCTTAGTGCACATAATTCCAACAAGGTTAAATGTCACTTGGATTTCCTCAAAATTTCACCTTATTTCAGTTCCTTCTTTCCAGTGTAAAGTGGGAAATCTGGGTTCCATTAAAGTCAATGGGAGTTTTGCCATTGACTTCACTGGAGCCAGGATTTCATCCAAAGAGCCAGATATGCTCTTTGTCTAGGGAACTTCTATTTTAGAGGAGAGAAACTGCAAAGAACAGGAACAAGTATTAAAACTGAGATTTCTTTTTCAAGTTGCCTGGGGTATTTTAACACCTGGTTTGTGTTAGTTTCAGATAGGGTCACCAAATAGCAAGTGTGAAAAATTAGAACAGGGAGTGCAGCGTAATAGGCGCCTATATGAGACAATGCCTCAAATATCAGGACTGTTCCTATAAAATTGGGATATCTGGTCACCTTAATTTCAGTGTTGCGTACTCATATCCCTTAGGCATCTTTGAAATCTCAGTCCAAATTTCCATGAAAGAGAGAAGGAGAGAGAGCAGAGTTTGTCACTCTCTAAGGTCTTAAATCTTGGATTTCCTCACCACCCTGTCCCTCCTGTCAGGCAAGCAGACAGCCTTCTTACATTACAGGTGCAGCATGCAGAAAATGGAATCCTAGTTACGTACACCTAGCCCTCAATCTTTCCTTGTTCTCTAAAACTGTGTCTGTTTGTAATTTGTGGTAACTAGTAGTCTTGGTCAGAAAGGAACACTTTTATGATATAGTACCTGTGTGTAAACTGTACTGTTAATAATTTTTTTAATTCTTTATGTATTTCCTTATATATTGCCCAATATTTATAAGTCAACATCATTGTGGCCAGTCATTCTTACTCTGGTACATCTGTTACTGTTGATCATTCTTATCAATTATGGAAAGCCTGAAATTAATATTTTATAAACATTTGAGTGCACATATAGATTCACAGATCATGGGTTCAACTCTAGAGATCATATTTATGTTCCTGGTAGTCTTATTGACTCCACTGGGAATACTCACGTAACAGGGCTGTTTGGTGAGGCCTAAAACCTGTTCTTTTCCCCTCCAAATGTCGTGTTAACATACAAGTCTAACACTGTTCTCATAACTAGGATTTTTTCACTTTATAATTAATATAAAAAACACTGGAAATCTCTTTTTTCAAGTTCTACCCCACCCTTTGCAACTAAAATGGAACAACACTCTTGCTGTTCTCACTGGAAAGCTTATATTTTACTTTCAGAGTAAAACTACCTCCTGAATTTATAGATCATGATTTATCTAAGCATGTGCTTGAATTGTTTGCTGAACAGGGATGGAGTTAAGTGTGGAAGATAAACCTCAATATTGATGAAATATTGGTTATTAAAATAATAATTTTTGTACATTTAAGTTTTACAAATTTTCCCATGATGCTGTAGAATTTTAGGACACCTTTAAAATGACTTTCATGCACATGGTGCTTGGAGGATAATAGCTTATATGCTTATACTTTTATTAAACTCCTAGGAAATTTCTAATTTTACAGGAATGAAAATCTTAAAGGATAATACTTCCTCCTTGCTTATAAATGTGTAGATATCACCTCATGTCCAATTACACAGACTCTGGAATTCAGTTTCAGAAATCTCTATTTTTCTATGATGTTTTATTGTATATCATGTAGTTATCTACCTAATCCAACCTGAGGTGTGGCTGCAGCCTTCTCTCTTTGCTCCTCAAGGGTATAGGCCCTAGGTTCAGCTACAAAAATACCCAGTGCCTGCACCCAGGGAAATCGCTTTTAGGGCAGAGAACACAGAGACCCTGTCCCTTTAGAAAATATTAAACACCCAATCTCATAGAGGAGGAAAGAACACAAAAAATAAAATAGCTATCACAATTCCCAGAGTCATACAACCATAACCTGGCCTTTATTAGCTATAGGGAGCAGCAAATAGTGAACAGTAGAAAAAGAGATTAGGAAAATAAAAGACAAAATTAACAAAACAAACTTTACTCCTCCAAACATTTACTGCAATGACATACCACTCTGCTGCCTCCTAGCACCTGCCTAAGCAAATAGTGACTTTAGGTGCTAAAATCAGTGGCTATCTTAAAATATTATAGTAATATAAGTACACAGGGGTGTTCTTATGAAGTATCCACACCAAGGATAAGATCAGAAGGACGTGGGGGTTACAGTGGGAAAGAAGCTGGATATGAGTCAACTGTGCACCTTTATTGCCAAGAAAGGTTAATGACATATTGGGCTGCATTAGTAGGAGCATTGCCAGCAGATCAAGGGAAGTGATTATTCCCCTCTATTTGGCACTGGTCAGCCCGCATTTGGAGTATTGTGTTCAGCTTTGAGCCCCCCACTACAGGAAGGATGTGGACAAATTGGAGAGAGTCCAGGGGAGGACAACAAAAATAATTGGGGGCTGCAGCACATGACTAATGGGAAGAGGTTGAGGGAACTAGGCTTGTTTAGTCTACAGAAGAAAATAGTGTGGGGGAATTTGGTAGCAGCCTTCAACTACCTGAAAGGGGGTTCCAGGAAGGATGGATTTAGGTTGTTTTCAGTGGTGGCAGATGACAGAACAAGGAGCAATGGTCTCAAGTTGCAGTGGGGGAGGTCTAGGTTGGACATTAGGAAAAAAATATTTTCAATAGGAGGGTGGTGAAGCACCGGAATGGGCTGCCTAAAGTGGAGGTCGAATCTCCATCCTTAGAGGCTTTTTTAGCTGCGGCTTGACAAAGCCCTGGCTGGAAAAATTTATTTGGGGTTGGTCCTGCTTTGAGCAGGGGGTTGGACTAGATGACATCCTGAAGTCCCTTCCATCTCTAGGATTCTATGATCATCCTCGTGGCTCTCTATTTTGGATTCAACTGTATACTGAGGTTGGTTCTTGGCAGCCTGATCTTTACTCTCTCCTCAAGCTTCTGGGTTACTCTGTCTGCTGAAATTACACGCTAAATATCCTGGAAATCCCTGAAGGCTTCAAAGGCTTCACTTGGGCATGGACTTGGAAATTAAAAGGGTCCTCCCTAACTGTGATGATTCCTTCTTTCTCCTCTGCTCCAAAATACAGGCAAAACAAAAAATAAAACCAAATTCTTTGTCTGAGTTCTGCCTTATGATTGGTTCTTGCAGTAACTCCTCTCTGCACTGGGCTCTAGGCAACCTAGGAAGCTATTGCTTCTGTAGTCCAGGGCAAGTCCCCTAAGGCTCAGTTTGATGTTTCAGGAACACCCCCTCTAAAGAAATAACACTAAGTATTAGTTCTAACTTGTGCCTTGCATAGAGCATCTGGTGGAGTTTAAATTGTGAATTGGGTGCGAAGCTACAGTAGATTGTAATTTTGGGAACTGTTTGGATAATTCCTAGTTGTTAAAGGATGTGAAGATCATTGTCTTCTAGGATCTCAGTGAAAAGTGGTGTGTAGCACCCATATTATCAAGTCCATAAAAAACTGAACCAGGAGCCTTTAGTCAGCTCTTCTCTCCCCGTAACTCATAAAAGAGAAAAGCCTCTGTTTTAAACCCACACAGAGAATTCTAGGAATATTTTAATTAGAATTGATTTCTGTTATGAAAACGCTAAAGTTAACTTTAAAGTTCTTTAACTTTGAAGAAAATATGTATAGCTGGAATATGTTTTACTTATATCTAACTAGAGCTGATCAGGAATATTTTCACAAAAATATTGTTTCCTCAGAAAATGCCAGTTCACTATAACAGATTCCCTCCCTCCTCCTGCACCCTCCCCCAACCCCCCTCCCCCAACACACACCTTGTGGAAGCTTGGGTTGACAAACTTCTGAACTGGGGGAAAAAACTGAGAAAAATGTTTCAAAATATTTCACTTTGATACTTTCAAAATGAAAAACTCCCATTTTCTAGTTCAAAGTAACTTTTTATTTAGAAAATTGAGGTAATTATGGTTTTCAACAATAAAAAGAGTCAACCTAAATCTTTTTAAACATTATCATAAAGGAATATTTAGATTGACCTGAACAGTTTTGTGGGGAGAGGGCTGGAGGAGAGGAAGTGGAAAGGTTAGCAGGGGAGGGGGGGGTTCATGAAAATGTACACGATTTTCACTTTGTCAGGATGGGGGTAAATTTTTTTTTTTTTAATTGTGGGATGGGAAAATACTTCCCTGCCCTGCTCTACTTCTAACCTTATATTTTACTTGAAGGTGAAACCTTTGTTTGTTCCAGAAATGCTTAAGATGGTATAAGCTTCTTTTGTGATGTTCCTTTGAAAATGTTTTGTGTGAAAGCATCTAACATAATAAATTCCTGGTGTCATTTCCAGGTGAAAGTGGGAGATATTTTTTATACCAATATGGAATCAAACGATCTTGTTATAACTGGTAACTAATATAAGAAAGCATTTCAGTAAAATATATTTATATTAACTGGGGAATAATTGTATATCTGTCAATGGTTTAGCAACTTTCTTACCAAAGTCACAAAGACAAGAACCATCTCTCCAAGAAGAAAGGAAAATAACTTCTTTGGGTATGTCTTCACTGACAGTAGCAAATTCATCACTGTCAGACCAACTTAATTGATCAGTTGAGCAGAAATGAAGACCTGCTCAATCAATCCAGAAGCTGATTTAGTAAAACCACCTCTACAAAAAGTGTAGTGCTGTGTCCCTGGGTATGGATTTCCCATCAGGGCAGATTAGTGGAGATGGCACACAGAATGGACTTTAGTAAGTCGACATCATTTATGCAAGCTACTTTACTTTAAGTAGCTTGCGTAACTTCTGTCAATTGCTGCCGAATTTGTCGGTAAGTATAGACAAGGCCTCAGACTGGCATTTAACTTTAAAGGATCTCTAAGAATCATTTAAATATAAAAAGACTATTTTAAAGCTGACAAATTTTTCTACAGGAAATAGCAATGTTTGGATTCATTTGAAATAAAAACAATAAAAAACACATTACTTCCTGATTGAACTGAAACAAATATTTTAGGCTATGTCTACACTTACCACAAAATTCGGTGGCAGTCAACAGGGAGATACGAAAGCTACATAGAGTAGCTTGCATATCTCCTGTCGACTTCCACTTACCACAGTGTCTTCAGTTCGCTGCGCTGATGGCAAATGCCATCCCATCGAGGCAGCATTACTCTTTTTGGTGGAGGTGGATTAATAGCGTCAATTTCTGGATCGATTGAGCAGGTCTCCACTTCTGCTCAATCGACCTGGATAAATCAATCTGACGGTGGCAAATTTGCTGCCATCAGTGTAGACATAGCCTTAGAAAATGAACTCAGTATAATAAAGAATTAAGATTCTAACTAAACAATGTCCTGAGAATATCCTGACACAAAGATAAAAACAACATAACCAAGAAACTGAAAATTTACATCCCTGCTGTATATTGATTAGTAGCATCTTCAGCTCAAGAATATGAAATCTGTCAAGACCATCCCATGAAGGTGATGAGCCAATGAAAGATGAATGTGGCTGATTTTTGGTTCCTGACAAACTCCTGAAAGGGTTTGTCTTACAGCTTCAATGGTATTGTAGAAAGAGAAGAATATAAATCACTCTGAATTGAGATACCAGTTCAGCACTCTCACATCAGCAGTCTGTCATCTTTTCTCAGCCTGTTCATTGCATCTCATCAAAGCAAATAAACCATAGCAAAAGACAAAGAACAAAGAAGCCACAACAAAGCATCAAGAAGCAACTTTCCATTCCAGCACTGCTTCTGCAACATTTTGACAGCAGCAGGAATTCAGTATCATTGTTGTGATGTTTGCAAAAGCACTACTAAATGATTAGATTTCAATTGTTAATGCAATAATATTAATGGGATATTGAAATGCTATTGTAAGTTAAGGTATTAACTTCTGGAAAATAGCAGTTTAAGACTGAACACTCCTGCAGAGAAGACATGAGCTAACCATAGTGAACACAGAGAACTAATTGAATTGACTTTGAATTTAAGATTCTTCGCATTTATTACTTTGCCTGTCTCAAGACCACACCTTCAAATGGTTTGGTGAGTTTATAAGAAGTGTTGCTATTTCAATTGAAAATTCTTGAATGCCTTCTTTCTTCAGTTGCATAGGACTTAGTTAAGAAAACTTACCTATGCCCATATATTGTATTTATGATAAACAAAACAGGAGACACAAACAATTCAATTTCCCTTACCTTTCTATAAACTGTTTTGTTATCTGTGATAACAAAGGCAGAATTCCTTTGTGAAGCCTTTTTTGCCGCTTATGCTCTACTTAGTTATAGTGAAAGAGACATACAGTTTATTTTTGACAGGTTCTCAGAAGCAACTTGGACTCACCATCAGCCTGCGAAAAAATGAAGACCTCTTCAAACCAGTCCCATCAACCATTACCATTGAGCCAAACATTACCATCGATTGAATAGGACTAAAGAGCACAATCATTTTACAGAACCATCTGAAATGATGGTTCCCTGGATCAAGAAATATCAAACAGTATACAAAAGACAAAACAGATCTTTGGAAGACTTTAACATAGGATACCCAAACTATCAACAAAACTGATGATATACAATGCAGCAAAGATAGCATCTCTCTTAGATGGGTGTGAAACATGGACAAGTTACCACAGACACACTAATCTGAAAAATTTCACGTGTGCTGTCTCCACTCTGTTCTGACAGTTCACTGGTGAGACCAAGTCTCAAACTGAACAAACCATAAGAGGAAAACTACCACTTTTGAGGAAATAATAATCAAAGCTCAGCTTAGATGGACAAGTCATGTTATCAGAATGGGCAATGATAGACTCCCAGAATATTTTATATGGCAAGCCGAAATTTGTAAAGTGCAGAGGGGTAGTTAACAAAAATGCTTCAGAAAACCCAACAACACCTGAGCAGAATCTCAACTCACGCCATATCGGTAACTTCGAAGGCCTAGACAAGAACCAACCTAAATGGAGAGTAATTATGAGTAAATGTGTACATTCTGAGGAAAACAAATGTACAAAACCAATAGAAAAGAGGACAAAAAGTTATGTGCAGTGTTCAGTGAGAGCCTGTCAGGGACCAGGGGTCTTGGACCCTGGGCCACAGAGCTGTTAGGTACTAGTAAGTGCCAACCTGCCATCCAGAGATGTGCTAGCAGGAGCCAGAATAGAAACTGAACCGTGACAGAGGCTGCAGTCCTGGAATCTGATTGACAGAACGCTGGAGATACTGGTTGGATCATGGCTTCTATTTAAACCAGATATAGGAAGTGATCCATACAACTATGTTTTTCCTGCTTAAGACTGCTTCCTGGGATATACTTGCTCTTGCTGCAGATTTCCTGGTAATCTGAACCTGCCTGCCTCCTGACATCTGACTGCTGATTTGCCCTCTGGCCTGTCCTAGACTCTGACCTCCTGATATCTAATCTGCCCTTACCCTCTGTTCTGACTGTAGGTCATGGCAGAACCTGCACATTCCTGTGTGACATCTGTTTTCAGTCTTGGTCTTTATGGATCAGACGATATTGCCACATGGGACATATGCTGTGGTGATATCGTAGGATATGATGCCAGTCATAAGACGGGACTCACTTGTAATTTTGGGAAATTAATATAATTTAGTCTTACTATAACTAACATACTAAAATATATTTTGCTCTAGCTGATTGAAATTTAAATTACCATTTTGCCAGAAATAGACATTTATAAGTTGGTTTGTTCTGAATCAGAACAAAAACAAATACTTTCAGTACTTCCCACAAAATAGAACTTTTGTTTTGGAATATTTTATGTATTTTTTTTTCATTTGTATAATTCAGGGGTGTCCAAACTTTTTGACTCACGGGCCACAATGCATTCTAAAATTTGACAGAGGGGCCGGGCAAGGATCAGATGGATGGAGTGTATTAAATACACATTTATGTACACAGCACCCAACACACTGCACCCCAGCAGCCAACACTTCAGACCACTCTCCGCCGTGAAATTGACTCGCACTTGTCAATTTCGGCGGCGGAGCTGGAATCGCAGGGTACAGCCTCCGCCATGAAATTGACTTGCCCTTGTCAATTTCAGCGGCGGAGCTGGAGAGTGGAAGGCACGATGCCATTTTAAGAACCGGTTCGCGTGAGCCTCTGAGAACCGGTTGGATGTGCAGACTGCCTGGCCCGATTTTAAGAACCCTGGGACCTGTTCGGAGGGCCAGATTAAGAAGCATGAAGGGCCGTATATGGCCTGCGGGCCATACGTTGGACATGCCTGGTATAACTCTACAATTTACACTTTTTCATGACATCTTACTTTTTTCAGGAATAGTGCATAATATGTGTCATTGTCAAATCGTTCAATTACAACATGAACAGGACACTCTTTGATCTAGAAAAGAAGAGGATGTTTCAATCAATATGAAATAGCAGTTGTCCTTAATGATTTTAAAACTAAGATAAAAATAGAATATTTAAACTATCATATTATGACATGTCAGATGTAATAAAAGATTATGTAGTACTATAACATCATGTAAAACTAATATAAAACAAAATCCATGAAATAAACTTTGAAATTAAATTTCAGAATTCTGTAATAAAACTTCAAAATTGTTAGAAATATTTTTAAAAATATTTTCTCCCCAGGAATGTATCAAAATTGGCACATTTCCATCTTGACAAATGTTGTTTTTCATCAAAATACATTTTGATTAACATTTTCCAACCACTGTTTAGTTTTTTGCCTCACATAAATGTATGCTTATGGTTAATCCTGAACTGAAGTTCTTTGCTGAACTGAGGCAATAAAGCAAAAATAGACATTCTTCGCTAATAAAATGAGAGTACCTGTGCAATAAAAATAAAAATATTACTATATATTTCTGCTTGTTCATTACTTTCATATGCAGTGATTCAAAAGCTGTGGAAAGTAAATACTCCACTCATGCTGTGTTTAAAAGACGCTACAACACTGAAACTATCTATTTTGTGCAGTATCCCTTTAACTAACTAGGAGGGTTTTATTGGGTAAAGATGGGCAGATGTTCATAAATCGCCCTGCTTTGACTGTCTGTCTATCTAAGTTGGCTGAGAGAATGATAGAATGCGGTGCTGGAAAAAAAAAAGGACCCTGCGACACTTTGAACATCAGAGGAGCTTTGCGCCTGCTGAGCTGTTGTATTTCCCTTGAAGATTTAAGATTCTGTTCATCAGCTATGCTGCCCATGGAGTTTCCATGAGTGTCAAAGGCTCGGCTCCTGTGGTGTCCAAGTTTGAATAAAGAGCTTAAAGTTTTGCCACACTACTTCTGTGTAGCTTGGACTGCAGCTTCCACCCTGATTTAAGGCTGAGGAAGACGTCATGTTCATAAGATCACCCATATGGATAATATAGTGCTATCCTCACCAAGCATACACAGAGAGTGTATTCAGTGCAATGGGCTATTATTAGTTACCATTTCTGGTTCTGCTCTAATTAGCACAAAGCTGCACATTTCATGGCAGCCTCAAATGTAATGGGTATCATGGCTGTACTTTTCCACATGGACTAATTATGTCTAATAGACAGAACTGGCAATAATTCTGATTTTTGCACTCTCCAGACAGAGGGAGAGAAAATCCCTGTCAGTCTTTAACAATGCTGTATTTGTATTTGTTACAAGCAACATACAGCATCCTGCTCTAGGCTAGTTTTCTGGGTTATGCTTCCCCTTTGGCTGAATGTTGGTTTGGGTCTATAAAGAGTATTGTGTAACCCAGAGAATTCTCTGTACCCATTAGTCGATATATATCATAATGGCAATTATAAGGTCCCTTGATTGCTATTAAATTGTATTTGAATTTACAAGAATAAAGGGCTAATATCTTGGAATACTTTATACTGTTTTATGGTATAATACAGTTTTAGGTTTACCAAGGTTATAATCCAAGTCCTAGATTTAATGGCATTCTCCATCTTTATGCAAACATCCATTATGTATTTTATTCTTTGTTTCTTTTCTTTCTGATTCTTTGTCTCTTTATTAGCTGCTGAGGCTGCACTAAGTCAGTCTTGTCTTGAATCAACACTGAAAAATTAGAGGATTATCATCTCTGGAGTTCATACAAAGGACCCCAGTCCCTGGGAGGGGCTCAACTTTAGACAAATAGTCACCTCATTTACAGGTTTCCAAAAAGGTGGATGAGAGCATTATATGGTAGCAATAATGTAAAGCAAAGTAATGGTAGGACTCAGAATAGCTACAAAGATACCTTTTAGGACTTGTTGCATGACACGGCTGAGCTGTCTGCTGGGAGACTGTCACCCAAGACTAAAGACAGACCATCTTCCCTAGAGTCTCTGGTACCTGAATTGTCCTTTTGGGGTCTACTTCATATGTCTGAAGGGTCTCACTGTGTTTACTTTCTTTTCAGTAGATGAATGGATACTGCAGGTGTCTGTGGAATATAGACATAGCAGGAGCAAGAAAATGGACCGAAATGAAAATTAAGCAGCTAATTTTGTTTTGTTTGTTTTCCCAGAGTGATCACTTAAAAAAGCTTTAACTGCACTTCTAAGTTACTTGAAAAGGAAGTGACAGAATTATGGAATTACACAATTTTAAAACTTGTCAAAGCTACAAAAACCAGACACTACTACGTAGACATAACATATTAGCCTGGGAGTTCTAGCAGAACAATGTGATGTGGCATGGAAGCATTTCAAAATTAAATTTGCATATAAATACAGGATAATGATAGATGCTAATAGAAAAAATACATATTGTACACTCAGAAGCAAAACTTCAGCAACAACCACTCTATGTGCCCTTGTTTATGCTTCACGGGACATACTGCATTCTAGAAAATGATTTGCTATGTAATGATTATGATGACAGATCTATGTTAATGTGTCAAATCATGTTTGAGACACACATGAATAAAGCTTATAAGGAATTGTAAGAAAATAAGTCCTATCTCTTTAAAGACAGGCAGAGAACTGAATTCAGGTTGACACCATTTGTTAGGACAATTAAAATGAAAAATTGTAGTCATTAGTCTAGAACAAAGACCAATGGCCCTGTGAGAAGGGTTGCTTATTTGAGAAACAAGATATGAAAGTGGGCTGAGACAACTATTGTTTAGCTGCATCTTCATAGGAAACAGTGAGCAGAGTGCAGGAACTACAAGCTGTTTATCAAAAAGCATTAAATACAATCCTGAATGAAAGTGGGAAACATTAAACAGACATTTCATGGCAGACTGTCATATTGCATTGAAGAGGGCTTTTACATAAACACTTTTGCATAGGATTCTCAGGAATATATTGATCAGAGCATTATATTCAAATGCCTTAGGGGCACTAACTGTAACTGGAATGATGATATGAGACACATGGAGGCAGGAAGGGAAATTATATCTTCCTTGAGAATTAAGGTCTTTCTGATGACTAACGAACCAAAAGGCCATATTTTGGAAGTTTAATGCATTCACCTTCCACACACCACACCAGATATAATTTGAAAGCTTTAGTCTATCCGTTTACGGTGAGGAGTGATGTGGAGCTGTCAAGTAGTGCTATAAACCCATAGGTGTGTGAGACAATGGTACCTAAAATGAGTGTCATTATATTGCATAGTTCCAGAGGCACTGCAATAGGATTACAGTTTTTACTTTAATTTCAACACCTTAATTTAGGTAATGTGCTCATTGGTCAAAGCTACCAAATGACAATTTATGAAAAGATTTATTGGTTTTGCATGGGCAAGTTTTTTTCCCCCTCCCCTGGAAATATTGAAGCTGGTAACATGTGGCAACAATGGCTTAATATGAACATTATGCAATTATATTAACAGGAAATGTTTTCACATTACATTCTTAATTGGTGAAGTATCTCATAAGTGGAGTTTTTTAAAATATATTTTCAGTTGAAATTTGCTGACCAGCTCACTCTCACATTGAAGGCTGTGCGTCAGTAGCAGGCCGTATTTAATTTGTCATGAAGGAGGAGCCAGGGCTAAAGCAATTAGGTGCCAGGCAATTATTTTACTTTCATAAATGACACAGCAAACCTAGAGGTAACCCCAGCAAAAATTAAGCACAGTAGCAGTAGATTGTGTGGCTATAAATGTATGTGAATTCCTAATGTACTGCTTCTCCAGATGTAAGTTTTGTATAGACTAGTCTGTCTGGTAGGTTTTAATTTGTCATTTCTTATGCATGCAGTACTAGTCTTTGGAATATTCTAGAAATTAGCTTTTTAATTCAGATCGTAATCGTGTTAGAGATGACAATACATAGCTTCATCTTGGGCTTCAATCAAAGTACGGGACTCACTAACCAATGGCAATTTTGATACTAGCATATAAACCTAATTTAACGCACACCTGAAAACCTGCACCAAATGAAAAGTGGTAGTGGAGTTAATGTGAAATATATACGTTGTAAACTTTATCTCTACAGGGAAGTTAGTGTGCAGGAAGCTTGGAGACTATGAGCCCCTTAAAGCTTACATCAAAGAGAAAAAGACTCTCCAGAAGCCTTGAAAAATGTGGTGTTAGTCAAGAATATCAAAAGAATAGAAAACTGTCAAACGCCACCTGTGCTGCACAGAATTCTTTGATGCTGGCAGCAGAAGCCAGGAGAGATGAATTGTATTGGTGGCTACTGGATGAGCTTTCTAGTTTAGGTGATGTGCTACCATTACTTTATCACAAGGGATGCGTTGAAAAATACACAAGCAAGTTAAATTTGGCACATGTCAGAGTTGTACTGAACCAAGGAAAGAAAACTGACTTTGGATTTCATCAGACAGCACTGTGTTTACTGGTTTCGATAGCCACTAGAGCAAACATTGATGCTATTGCACTGTTTGCTGTGAAAAACGCAGACAAAAATCTTCAAAAACAGAAACATTTGAGAGAGCAACCAATCTAAGGAAGGCAGCACTTCAAAGAGGAAAGGAGGATGTGTTGAGCGGAAGATCTGCGGAAGACTTGATTGCTAAGGATGCAGTTTGTCACTCAGTGTGACTTTTGTCCTATTTAAGTAAAATGAATCTAAAAGCAAAACATTCTAAGATACACTGACAATACACGCACTTTATGACATTGCATTTTACTGTCTAATTTAAGAATTAGACAATTAGCTTATGTACAACAAGAAATCTCTTCTCCAGGCCAAGCTTCTATAAAGATATAAGTCCCTACTTCCCTCAGATGTGGAAACTGCAAGCTATTCCAGGAGCAAATTTACAGGCAAGATTAGGAAAACACCATGGTTATGTAATTTGATTCTATGCACAGCTTTGACAAGGCGATTCTACCATTGTTCTATGCAGTGCAATAGCATTAGTTGATGCTATCCAAGCTGCTAGTAATCTGAAACAGGAATTTAAATCATCTAGATATTTTGAAGATTTTCTTCTGGAAAGTGAGCCTGCTGAAGAGCTTTCAAATGAAAAAGTGGTTTAGTATAAAGCAGTGTCAATTCTTTGGTCTGAAATGAAAGCCTCAGAATATTATCCAAATCCAGGTGATTATAGTTAACAGAGGTCAGCTACCTTTTGTGCCCCAGCTGGTTCAGGAGTTTGTTCTTTGGTTGTTAGATAAAGAGACGCATAATTCAGCCAACAACGAGACCTTTAAAAAGACACCTCTTGATTGCACAGTGCATAGTATTTAACAATTCCAAAATTATCAAACCACTGCACATAAGCCTTGCTGCAGAGCTACACTGTGAGTTTGGCTCTCATAATATAATTGATATACTACACTTTCATGGATTCTGCATTAATTATAATTAGCTGAGGCACTTGCACTCACTAGTCTTGCAAAAACAGAAGTAAAAGGGATCCAGGGAGGTGTGTATATTCCAAATGGAATTGTACCACTTCATGCTGGTGGAAATCTCATCCATGAAGGAGATGATAACATAGACATCAACAAAGAGATCACTGATGGGAAGACCACCTTCCATTCAATGTCTAGAGTGACATTTCAAGAACAGTCTGCGGATAGTCCACCATCACAAGAAATATGACTGAAGCATGGGAAAGAAAAGTAAATTAATCTCTCCAGGCAATCAATCTCCTATACAGTGTGCAGAATTTGAAAAAACCTAGAACATGTCCAGAACTGACTCACCATGAAAAAGTACTTGAGAAAATCAACTGGATGTAATAAGAACAATCTTCCCTGCACAGAGCTATGTGCATACCGACGCAGTGAAGTCTGTGGTTAACCTACACACTCTCAACAGAGATTATAATGATGAATAAGATGATGATGGTGACTAGAAATGTCACCATCACTATTACCTTTCATTGATACCTGTACAATTTTTATTAGATTGTTGTTGTCATGCGCTGAGATCGCAAAGAAATCCAATTTTATGTCTTCAAATAAAACATACTCATTAAACTAACAGCAATGAATGCAAAGATTTCCAAGTGATCATTTTAGTGTGTTGATGGTGTCATTGTTTATCTCTGTTTCTGTGGTAACAGCACTACTTGATCACTCCCCATCCTATCTCCCCTCTCGCAAGCAGAGAGTCTGAGTGTAGAAAGTAAACCTTTTCATAACAGACGGGAAGTAACACAGCACTGGTTTGGGAAACAGTGCAAACAGAATTCATGAACTCAATGAGTCAAACCCATCCCAGAGTACGGGGTGTGTCCTTCGCCTCTCCCTTCTTGCTTTCCTCTGTACTGACCATTATAGATGCAATGTCCACCTCTCAACTGGGGCTCAGCTAGTCCCCTGCTGCAAGCTCCTGCCGGATGCAGATTTGATCAGACCTCCTCCACCGCTGCCTCCTGCACCTCTGGGCCTCACCGTCTGCTGGTGCCAACCACTCCTGGCTCCCATCATACTCAACACCTAGTGTGATTATGCAATATGCTGAATACTTAATTATACTCATGCAAATACATGAGTTTTCAGCTGCTGAGCCGGGAGAGTGCCACTCAGACATGTGTGTATAGTTACTTGCTTACATGTGTGTATAGTGAATGTATTAAATTGAACAAATTGTTGGTGTCTGTTACTTGCTAACCAAAGGAAAAGGGTCAGAAAAGCACATAGGACATTGCAGAGAGACCCAGTTCTCCAAAAATGTAAGACATTGCTTATGCCCTGTAATGATATGGATGGCCTTGATCTAAATCAGCTTTGGTTTAATGTTGGACAAGATACATTTTGCAGATTATTTCAATTGTAATCTGAGTGTTCTCACCATAGTCTTAACTGTTTTGACTGAGTCTATTTGAATCTTAAATTATTCCTTTGGAGGTCCAGTCTCTTTTGTACATTCTTGAAGAGAAAACAGACATCTGAACTTTTACAAGAGGTAGATAGGGAGAAATGTGATTTCTGGCCAGAAGTATTTGACTGATCACGAGAGGTATTATGTAGTCCCTTGTTATGGTCAGTAGGGGCACATGAAAAGATGGTTGAACATAAGGAGTGGTAGGAAAGCTTACAGTCATTTTTATTTCTCTCTTTGTATAGAGTATCCATCTGTGTATCACTTACGTTTTTACTTTATGCTGAAAATTTTAGTTAACTGTGCTTTTTTTTTTTTTTTGAATTCTTCCTTTAATTTGATTGATTTTTCATCAGGCATTAGTGCACTGTGCAGACCTCTTTGTAACAAGTCCTGTTAGTGCCTGTTCCTGACTACTAAGGGAGCTCCTCTAATCTCAGTGCAATGGAATTACGAAGATGGTGGAAGACGTGGGAGGTGTTGAACAATCTTTGCTCATAGTCTGTTTAACTCACCCTCATTATAAAATGAAAAGAGTAATGTGGAAAAAGAAGCCTTGTAGTCTTTTATGAGGGTGGGTTAAAAGCATTGGGGAGTTTGGAAGAGCATATGAGGGATAAGGTGAAACATAATCATTGGGAAGGGTTTGTTTGAGATCTGTTAGTGGCACATAAGACTGAATCAAGATGGAATATTAGAATTTAAGATACTGGTGGTTGTATCCTCTATTCAACCTGGAAATAATCAGTGTATCTATAACTGAAGCTTTCAGGGTCCAGGTTCTGGCAAATTTAATGAAACTTTCCACACATTCTTAATAATTTTCTGCTGAGTGCCTTTTTGAAAAATATGTTTTTAAATTGTAATTTGTAAATGTTCCCTACCTTAACCTTCTGCCATTATTCGTATTTACATTATTATTTACACTGAAATATTATATTGATAGTTAGTACACTTTACTTTAGTCAACATTACCAAGAAATTGTGACTGGATTTACGTCATCAAGGACAGACTTTAAAGACATTGCAGTCACCTTTTCTGATATTTATTTTTAGTGATTGTTAAATGTGGAAAGAGATGAAATGTTGCTCTTACGTTGCTGCAGTTTTCCTTAAATCTATGATGTGTGGCAGGGATAGACTATATTAGAGGTCGACTGAGAAAGCACCTATAGAAGACATCTCTGCACAGGGTATTTCTCCTTGGTTATTTCTTGTATGAACTGTGTAAATATTTAATCCTGAAGAAGAAAGGAGTTTTGTTTAAGTAAAGTGATTAGACTATTTCTGTGTTTTGGCTCTCACTGTAGGAGAGGTATCATATTAGTCATTGTTAATTAAACACATAAGTTGAATGAAAGCTAGAAGTCTTCCACCTTCAAAAATGGCGGTGGTGTAGCCTCATCAATTTAAAGGAATGTGATCAGCATTATTTACATTGTTAGTGTTTTGTGTCTTTGCCATATTGATGTATTGTGTATGGTTGAAAAGTATTTTATATTACTGTGCCATTAGCAATATGGTGTTTGGAAGCATGAACACATAAGGCAAAATAAATCCTAATTAGAAATTGATCTGGATGAGTAGGTCTTAATATATGAAAGGGGATATATACATAGATAGGTATTTTCCATTTGTGTAGTTTGTAAAAAAAAACTTAAAACAAATCACTGTATAAATTACATCTGAGTTAAGATGCATAGTTTTGGTACTAGGGAGGCACTTGACTGGATGGGTTGTGAGGAAAGGCAAACATACTTACACATATGGTGGTTGTGTCCAAGAATTGGACCATTTTGGGAGGAAGTTGTTAGAGATTTATTCTATGACAAAATGTTGGCTTCCTGGAGCTCTCCTGACCTGCTTGCCTGCTGATCCAGTAAAATCTTTACAAATTAAACAGAATGACATTTTCTTTTTATTTTTAGTGACAAGATTTTGTATTGCATATTATTGGAAAGTGTAACTTCTATGGAATGATGATATAGAAAAATACGGACTGTCCTTTGCTTTGAGCAGGGGGTTGGACTAGATGACCTCCTGAGGGTCCCTTCCAACTCTAATAGTCTATGATTCTATCATTCTTTCTATGTAAAAACTTTCACACCAAGTTATGTACACAAGAGAAGTTCCAGAAAGATATTTAGAGACTTAGTTTACCTTTTTTAACATAATCAGAACTCCCAAGCCACAAAGCCAGAATCTTTTGTCAGGTTCTTTGAATATTAATGTGATTCTGAATAAGTAGAAAATAATGTATGAAGTAGTATGCTAACATTTTATTGTAATTTTGCATTAATAAAAAGTTCTTTTAAAAGTCCCAATTTTGCTTATCAAGCATTCAATGGCTATACCTTTGAAATGGTGAAAAGGAATAATATTCAAATCACTACAAATTCTCAATATGTTTACATTAATAGATAGCAGCTGATGCTTTTTGTGATCAAAGATGCCCAGGTCAGTCCATCATGTTTTGGCGAAGATGGCAATAATAAGATGCATTCAGGCCCCTTTTTATTTATGGTGAACATTATAGTGGATGAACCATTTGTAATGAATAACTGATATACAGAATGTAGGCCTTTTTCTGTTCACAAACTAGCTGAGACCAGATTGTGATTTTTACTAATTGGCTTACTGTTAGCAGTTCTTTAAGAAACCATTCATACAAACAAATTTTAGCTTATACGCTCTTAGCAGTATTGTTTTCTTAGACACTTAGTGCAGTACTGAGATCCAGATATCTCACAATTTTTTACCCTCGTAACATCCTGTGAGGTAAGGCAGTGCTATTATCCCCATTTTATAGAGGGGTTTCTCTGTGCCTGTTACTAAGTGACAGTCTCAAGGTCACACAGAACAGGGATTTGATCCCTGGTTTCCAACGCTCTGTGCAGAATTTTAACTGCAGAAGGGCAGGAATTGGTGCTCTTTTGCATGAGGAAAGAAGAGCAGTGAAACAAGAGTGGGAGAGGTACTACTCCACTGCTAGGAGGATGGGGGAGGAAAATGGGGAAGATCTAGCACCCCTTTTTTATCCTGGAGGACAAAAGGGAGTAAGGAACAGAGTGGCCTATATGGATAAAAGTCAGTAGGTGACTGAAGGGCCTCTTATATGTCCTCGTGCACTAAGAGGAGGCAAAGAGACAGAGTATTTGTTCATTGGAGGTGGTGGTGGGGAGTTGAGGAGAGAGGAGTAAATCTAATTTATTTAGGAGAAAGGGTCCTTGAAATTCATTAATGTATGTTCATTCATTTTTTCTTGTTTTTGTTTTTTTAAGGAGGAAGGGGGCTGGCCACTCTGGAATTCATTAATAGTAGAGACGAGAAAGGAGATCCTTTGATTAATTTACTTGTGGATGTAGGCAATGTCACTAGAATTAATGTATTTGGAAGAGAGTGGAGCTTCTGAATTAAGGTCTGTAGGAGAGCAAGCCCAGAATTCATTTATTGGGTGTTGGTGCAAAGAAAGACCATAACTAAGTCAGACTAGGGATGCCCAGAATTCATTTATGGTGAAGTCTGGAATTCATTAATGGGAGATGGTGGATCTATTGATAGTGTCAGAAGTGATTTTTATTCGGAGGGCAAATTTTTTATTGGAATATGTACGGAAAAGTTGAGTAGATTAATAGGTAGGAGGGGGGAAAGATGCGGCAATTTAATTTAAATGTCTGTGGTTTGACATGGACATTTGACTATGCCAGATGGCTAGAGGCTCACTAGTATGTAACAGTAAATTTTAGCTGGCCTGACAAGCTCAATACACCTCACACACTGTCATGATATTTATTTAAATGGGTCTTGTAATATATCATTTAAAAACTAATTAAACGCTGGCCATTACCATCACTGTGAAATGTTTGTAATTAAGCTGTATGTGAAATTATGGATATGGAAACTCTCTGATATTATGTTTTGGTTCCTATAAACAGACAAAGAAGGCAAAGTGGCTTTTTTGAGACAAAGGAAAAAGCAAATCCCTCTTTGGCTCAATTGCAAATCAAACCAGGTGTGGACAGAGACAATAGGCTAATCATTAGTATTGGAGATTGCAAGAAGGTCATTTGCACTGTAAGTCAAAGGAGATGGCAAAATTAATATGGCGTTGGCTTCTTGGTGAACAGAAAGCTGACCCCCCAGGAAGGCTTCCTGACTTTTATGACCAAGATATCCTTTGGAGATGTAATGAACTGTTGGAAGTCTTTGGGATGTCTATCACCTAAGATAATAAAAACTCCAGTTCTTTGTATTTACGAAAAATGGTTTCTCCTGCTAAGCAGGCTGGAAAACGCTGAGAACTAGATATGAGTAAGAAATTGTGTTAGGCAAAGCTATATCTTGTTACAATTAAGTTTTAGACACCAGAAAGCATGTTGTTTTTCTTTGTAAACCTTTCGTATCTTTCACTTTTGCTTGAAATCATTTTACTTAATTCTATGTTTTGTTAATAGTTTAATGTTGCTACAAACCATTTCAGTGCTGTGTATTGAGGTAGAGTGTATAACCCCGGTTGTGTTAACAAGCTGTTGTGGGTTCTGGCTTTTTGGAGGCAGAAGACTTGGTGTTACATCTGTGAGTGTCCAGAAGAGGTACTTGTCATTGCAGGGAAGGAGCCAGTTTTTGGGAGATGTGGGTCCGGATGAGTTGTTGGGGTCACCCTGGTAGGCGTAACTGGGCTGATGGAAGCTCAGGGTGAGATCTTTGTGCTGTGGGCGTGCTGCCAGTGTCAGGGCTCTGAGCCAAAGCTGCACAGCCTAAAGGCACCCGGTGTTACAGGGCAGGCTCTGACCGAACCCCTCACTGGTCTGTGTGAAAACACAAGATATCACCACTTTCAGGAAGGCTCTTTTCATCTAGGCTTAGTGCCTGGGCAAGTACATGCTGAGGAAAAGTTTAAAGCCCTGAAACTATTTAGACCTATTAAATCAGTGTGCAATCTGTATATTGTTTACCACATATAACACTTCCTGGTCTATTACAGATGGGATATATAGACACAACAGTTAAAAAAAATATATATTGCTGTAAGAGGCTGCATGTTCAAAAACTTCTGATTAGAGTTTACCATACATGAGAGACAAGGTTAAAAAGGAATTTTATTTCTAGTACTATTGACTTGCATCTGTTTGTACTTGAATGTCTGGAAATACACGTCCTGACAGTAACTGCCTGTTTTGTGCAAATGGAGTGTGTGTTCTTCTGAATCTTATTCAAACACCTATAATAATAAAACCCAGTAGCAGTCCCACCTTGAAAGTGAACAATTTTTTCCCCACAATATCAATTCACAAACCATGTTCTGGCTTCTGGTTTTTCATTAGCTGCATGTTCCTGTGGATTGACTGAAGATCTATTCAGTGTAACATCTGTAGTCAGAGCTAAATTGTTTCCGCTATTACTTTAACACTTCTCCAAAAAATAATTGCCTGTAGAAGTGTATACAGCTGTAAGTAGACATAAGGACTATGAGGGAGTCATTTTCAAACTCCAAAATGATTCAGTTTGAGATTAGAGGGAATGATCATTTGGTTTAGTTTATTTTTTAAAATTTTTATCTAAATCATTTCAGACATCCCTATTTGTGGTCTGTGTAGAATTGAACGTTTTCTTATATGTAATAGTTTCTTTCTAGTAAATGTGATGAAAAGACAATCTTTAAAATATCTTGCAGTGCATAGATTTTATTCCAATGTATTAAAAATTACCTGAATATCAGTACTGTACACAGACACATAATTAAGATAAAACTAATTTTCATAGCAGTATAAGGATGGAGTTCCATTTCTGCCATTAGTTTTAATAGAAGGTACGTGGTTGTATACCCTCCACCGCTTTGAAAACTTTAAGCAATGTACTTCCATCAGTGAATGCCGATCAAAGGGCTTGATCATACAAACACTGTCATTCATGGTACTTACTCACATGGTAACTAGTTATAGGAGGTAATTGTTCCTCTTTACTCAGCAATGGTGAGACCTCAGCTGGAATACTGTGTTCAATTTGTGCACCACACTTGAAAAGATATGAACAAACTGGAGAGAGTTCAGAGGAGAGCAACAAAAATAAGAGGTTTAGTAAACATGGCATATGAGGAAAGATTCATCTAGAAGACTAGAGTGGAGTGTGGGGGGTAGGGAGTCTGAAAACAATCTCCAAATATTTAAAAGATTGTTACAAAAGGTTGTTATAAAGAAGACGATCAATTGTTTCCCTTGTTCACCAAGGATAGAGCCAGAAGCAATTGGCTTAGTTTGTTGCAAGAGAGACTTAGGTTGGATATTAAGAAGATGTTTGAATATAAGGACAGTTAAACACTGGACTAGATTACCAAGGGTGGTTGTGAAATTCACATCGCTGGAAGTTTTAAAAAAAGGCTCAAACCAAACCCTGTCAGAGATGATCTAGATTACTTAATCCTGCTTTAGTGACAGGGGTAAACTAGACGACCTCTCAAAGTCCCTTCAGCCCTTTATTTTGATGATTATATAGCTAGCACAATTTGTTTCAAAGTTTTCACAATGTCTTAATTTTATGTACAATAAGGGCACCCAACTATCTCTCGAGGCCCCCTTGACTCGCTTAAAAATACATGAAGGAACAAATACATAAATTACCCCAAAGTCAGATCAAATAGCCTCTGACAATCTGAATATAACAGAAATGAATTAACCTGCCCATGCAGTCCCCATTAGAGACCAACATCACACCTACCCAACCCTAAATATAACACTCACATTCATTCACCGACATGAAACTTACGCATCCTCACATTTTATTTCTGAATTTGGCTGTAGGAGATGGTTCCTGATGACAGCAAGCCTCAACATGTTAGTGGAATTGTGTGTCTTTATTTATTTTTAACCAGCTTTTAGGTTTCTAGAATGTCTTTATAATTCTTCCCACTCTTGTCATGATGAGTTTCTAATGCTTTCCTGTAATATTTCAGGTGTATGCTAGGCATTTAAGTTGAACCTAGATGTCTATCTTTTAGGTTCCTATTTAGGTTCACATACTATTCTTTAAGATTTCAGAGCTATTTCTTCAGAATGGGAATTTTTTGACTCAGTTGTGAAAATAAATGTTTGAACATTGCAGCCCTCAGTGGTCAGTAGCTGTGACTTTTAACCATTTTAGCCACAAAGAGGAACATAAAACACATTGCTGTATGCATAGACAATATTTTGTACTCTTTTCCCGATTAGAAAGGGCAAGAATTTGTTTGTGTAACAAAAATGTCAAACGTAAGCAAAAGCTGCCAAATGGAGGTAGAACATGAATACTTTTAATTGTGGAGACTAATTATATGTAAGGTAGCTGTAATGTGGTTCATTCATAAACCATGCAAACTGACAGAAGTTCTGCTCAGTGGAACATAAGCCAACTTTAACATAATCATAAAAGCAAAATACTTGACAACTTTTCCATTCTGCCCCTTAAATGTACTTCCCAGGACCTCAGTTATCTCTCCTGAGTAGATTAATAGTACCACGTTGAGAGTGAATTTATTTTCTGGATTTAGAAGCTTCAGTTGCCTCCCTTTGACAGTAAATATAGATGAGTCTCATCCAACTTCCTAACTGAATTCAAGCTTGGTTTTTTATGTCACTAATGACAATACTGGTTCAAGATGAAAGCCAAATTGATCTTTTTGGTATTAACTAAGAGAGTGCGTAGCTAAACTACTTAGTGAGAAAGATATTTAAATTTGAAAAACATTAAATGCATCTTACTTCAAAGCTTTCAATACAGTATATGAAAATACAGTTTTTATAAGGCTTCATCTGAAACTAACAGGTCCAACTGCAAAAATAACATTCAAATAAGATCACGGTGTCAGTTAAACATACAAATGCAAAGAGGTTCAGAATTTAGCCTGAGAAGCCCTAACTTTGTTGTGAGGTAAATAAACTCTAAAAAGTTTACTGGTGTTAAATCAATAGTTTCTTTTTTCTCTTATTTTGTTTTGTTGTTTAAATTGGGAGCACAGGTTTGACTTAAAATCAGAAAGATTGCCACTGTAACTGGTTTGCACAGAAAAGTAACTATTAATCTTGGCTGTTGGCCAGTTTGATGGAAAAGTGGATGGAGAGATGTCTCACAATTCAGTTTTGCTCATTCTCTGGAGAAAATGCAATTTACACATCACAGCAAAAGATTTTAAGGAAAGCATAGGAAAAGGGAGTAGAAAGTCAGTGGATGTTGTTGAAATTTGTTTGTATAGTTTTAATCTTATACATGTGACTTGAAAACACATTTAAGTAAGGAGAAATCTGTAGCAAAATGACATCCCACTCTCCTAAAAAAATATGGAAATGTTGAATTGACATATTTGCCACCATCTCATTGTTGACTGTGTGTTTTCCCCATTCCCCCATCCTGTGTCTGTCTAGTCCATTTAGACTCTAAAGTCTTCCGAGCAAGTACTATCTGCTACTCTGTTTTACAGTGCCTAGGAAAACGGGGCCCTGTTCTTGACTGGTCCTAAGGCACTATCTTAATAAACATTGGTATCCAGTTCCCCTGTTCTGAAAGATTTCTATGAGTCCGGAAAGATTTAACCATAGATGACTGCTTTGACAAGGTATGGAGAAAAAAAATTGACAGAATTAAACAGCTAGCGGCCCTTCAAGTTTTAAGTATAAGAATTCCAGGCTTGGTTGTCTTGTATAGCTAAGTGTAATATGTATCAAAGCAAACGTCACAGCCAAATATTAAATGTAAAGCTCCTTCTTTATTCTGTGTACTGAGTGGACAGGGACTTTCTATTCCCTGCATCATTTCCACCTTGCTGCAATGATGCATCTCTGACATAATTTTAGCCAAAAGAAAAGAGGAAGGGAAACAACTGTCAACATTTTTTTTAAAAAAACCCTATAGCTCTTGGCTGAAATCCTGGTCCCATTGAAATGAATGAGTTTTGCCATTGACTTTGCTCTCTATCTAGATATAGGGCCAAACTCTGAGTGTAAAACTATAGAAAAGTGTTTGGGTGTGAAGTTCTGGTACAAGCCCTTTTCACAAATATGCATTTTTAACAATAACATGTCTGTTACATTGGTTTATAAGCAGTTGAAATCAGTGGTTCTTCACCTGCTTATTCAAGTAATTCATCAAGTCCATTGTGTGTAGGAACATATAGCACTGATTTAATCTGAATATGTTCAAATGATTGATCTGAACTTTGAGACTCAGTGTATTGCCAGAGGTCTTACAAAAACATAACTGTAATTTCTGTGCTACTGAATAACTCAGTGCAATCTCATCTGTGCAGCTCACCGCTGTGGACCAATAGACTCTAAATAACAGAGTTCAGTCAAACTTAATGAAATAAGAAAAAAATCACAAAAGAAAAAATTGGTTCCACAGGTTCTTCTGGTTCATCAACCAAACTGGAATTAGAGAAAATTGCTAACATTTGTGGCACTGCTTGTCATTCTTATTACTGTCACTGGGGAACCAGAACACTTCCTGGGAAAAACAGAATAGTGTGAATGAATGTCTGGGTAGTGACCTAAAAAATGCATTCATAGTACGGAACAGGACCAGGGGCAAGCATACAATTCTTCATCTTCACTGAATACAGGTTACATAGTAAACAATAGTTTAAGTTCTCTCAGGTATGTGTTCAGTAGCACTCATCCATTTCCAGCCCAAATTATCTGCCACCAGCACTAGAGAAGAAAAGATAGCTTGCTAATAATTCTGACCTGGTGCTGAGGTTCTTGGATGGGAGTAGTGGCTGATATATCCTCAAGCAATATGTTGTGGAAAGATATTACTGCTACAATTAGTGCAAGTGAACGTGGCAGTTTCCTTTACTGAAATAATTTGGAGTGACTTCTGTTTCTGCCTGATAAATTAGATATTACCATCTGAAACACCCGTATGTTAAATGAGCATAGTTTAAAATGTCTAACTGATGATCCATCATCAGAACATGTTACATAATTAGTAATGACCCTTTTCTTTAAGGACTGTATTTCCAAAATCAATCTGTATTGTGCATCAACAACTTTTCTTTAATTTTCTGCACACAAACATTTAGCATCTGCTTTATTTCCATATGTAAATGAAGTTTGTGCATGCCCTTGATGTATATTTTCCATGTGAAAATAATTAACAATTTGTGTAAAAACGGAGATGTAAAAACTTGCAGTGACATTCTTAGGTCCTGGCTTTAGGCCTTTGCACATTTACCTGTTAGAACTTAGTGATTTTAGTTCTGAAAAGTCCATAATACAGTAAAAGAATAATGTGATAAGGTGGGTTTATTTTTGTTTGGTTTGTTTTTGGTTTTTTTACTACTTGTTACTTTCCTTTTATTGCTGATCCAGTTTATGTTCATGTGTTTTTTCTTTCTTTAATTTTATAGCACTAACGCTGATGAGATACTGCGTGGTGCAACTGAAAGCAGTAATAAGTTTCAGTTCCATTTCTTCATCTCTTATTGTGTTATAGTGTAGTTTAATTAATTTTCATTTATCTTTAAATCTAGTAATTCTCACAAATCAAAACTAACCATCTCATCCCAATTTTCAGCAAAAAATAAATTATAGGGTGTTGTGGTGTTCATTTAAAAAAATATACTACACTACATTTTCCATCCTTGCTTTTGTTTCTTCAATTCTTGTTCAGGAAAAATATTTCCTTTCTGATACAACCATCACCACAATTATTCATGTCTGTCACCTCCAGATTGGATTATTGCAATATGCTTTATATGAAGCTTAACCAAAGACCACTTGTAAACTTCAGCTGTACAGAATATTACAGACCATGTAGTTACACTCTAATTCTGCAACCCTTACACAGAATAATATTTATTCTCAGGAGTCCTGGATCACTGGGTCTCCTCTCATGAGTAAGTGCTGCTCAATGTGTGGAAGAATTGCAGAATTTAAATTTAGTGGCATTTCATATGAAGCATCTAGCATGTGGACTCTGTATTTTGCTCAGGTTTCTAATTTATTATGGGGTTTAAATCCATTGTGGTGCTTGAACAAACAGTCCTCAGTTAAAAATCTCTGGGGGCTGGAGGCAAGGCAGTCTCGGTTATTGAACTGTTTTCCTCCTGTTGGTCTAAGAGAAGCTGAATTTGTTAGGTTGTGCTAAAAGGGCTGTTTGTTTACTTGGACTCTTTCTGAGGAGGTTACATAGAGGGTGGGGTTGAAGTATTTTTTTTTGAAGATTGATATTGAATCCCTTAAACTGACAGTCATATTTGTTTCATAACATGTATGTGTTTCATGTGTTTGCCTTGAGACAGAGTTGTTCATACTCTAAATGAGCATATGACCATTTCCTAGAAAGGTATATTGGGAAATATAAATAATTAACTAAAATTACATTTGTCCAAGTAAATGAATAGAGTTCATCTTGTGATGCAGTTTTCTTAATGTTTCTGTCATGTTTGTTGACTTGCTCACTCATTCATGAAATATGATCTTGGTGAATCTTCCAGTAATTACTGTAAACTAAAAAGGTTAGTGTGTCCGACCTATCATACTGTGAGTAAATTGACCCAATTGTAAACAGACCTATGTGTCCATCCACCATCATCATTATTTGTTTGTTTATGGCAATAATATCCACAGTGTACTAGGTCATTAACTTACACTGTACCCATTATCGCCTGATCTGTTGGTTCTGTATTAATTATATTGATTATTTCAGAATTCCAAATTAACAATTTGAGGTTTGGTAGGTTCTTGTTTCAAGATCAGGCTCAGTATTATTAAAATTACTGGTCAGTTGGGAACTCTGATGACCATGATAAAAATACTTAAACTTAGGAAAAACTTTCTTTATTTCTAATAGTTTCATTAACATGGTAAGCAAAGTTGCAAACACCCCAACCTAGCGAAGTAGGTAGAGATAGCACAGAATGAGCATCCATATACGCTCACCATCCCTTACAGGACAACTGAAATATTAGTCATTATATTTCTCTTCACTGTCTTTCTTGTCACCATCACCAGTGGTCATCATTCTGGCATCTCCCCAGGTACATAGACCAGGATACAGCTTGTATAATGTTAAACTGAAGTCTAACACATATTCTGTACGGGTTTCAGCCCCTGGTCCTTATTTGTAGTTCCTTACCCTACTAATATTGGGGTTCCCTTCTCCTAGAGGTTACTAGGCCTTTTCCCTCAAGTTCATTGGTATATATGTTCATTAATTACCATGGAATTCTTGTGATTGGACATCTGCTGATGTTCCTACCTTAAAAATACCTAAAGCTGATATCAACTGCTATCTTGTCAGCATTCTGTCTTTTGATATTTTATAATATAGGGTAACTCTTGGTTAGTTGTTCATGCTAAGGCTTTTTGGGTCTTATGCCTTGATTTGTTTAGTTAAGCTATTGTTTTACAGGACTTGAGGCTTGTAGATGCATTGCATTACTACCTTAAGTTATACCTATACTTTACCAATAGCTATAGACTACACCATATCTATAGTATTTGAAGCAAATTAAATTAGTACATCTTATCTAAAGTCAATGGAGCTGCATGTGCTTACCCCAGAACTGAATAGGCATGATCCAAAGACCGTAGTAGCCAAAAGGAATCTTTCCTTTGACACACAGAGCCTGAGGCAAACCACATTTACTATGGGAAAAAACAATATGACAAAATGCTGGGAATTCTTGAGAGAAAAATGTTTTTATAAAAGGAGAATATGAATAAATATTTTCTAAGGAATATGTTTCAAAATACTCACTTGAAAGGAAGAAAAAATTCATTGGATTCAGATGTTGCATTGCAGCAGTGAACATGTCATCATGCATCAAACATATGACATGTAATGTAGTATTACATCTGTAACATAACACCGGTTGACTGACAGTACTTGGCTTAAGAGGTCAAAATGGTTGTTAAATCAACCACGGTTTACAGAAAAAAGCTGATTTTAGTTGTATTTTCTTTCCTAAAGATTCTGCTTTTCAGAAAAGAGAACTAGTCAGTAGTGATATGAATTTCCATGAGTAACCAGAAGATAATCTAGAACTACCCATGAAGAACTGGTGGTTTTTGTATCATCCGTGGATATTATGAGGGCAGAATCTTCAGCACTATGATCCGAGTGATTCCTGAACATTTACAATTCGCACTATTTTAAGACGCTTTATTGAAAGCAATTTTGCTACAGTCTACAATATTCTGCTAATGTTTAGCATTGAATTTTAAAAAAACTGTTAAATCCCTCTTTCTGTTGAATAGTTACAGCAGTCATGCAGTAACTAGGTCTATGTCTAGACTGACGGCAGCAAATTCGCCACCATCACATCAATTTATCCAGATCGATTGAGCAGAAGTGGAGACCCGCTGAATCAACCTGGAAATCTACATTATTAATCCACCTCTGCCAGGTGGAGTAATGCTGCGTTGACAGGAGTGCATTTCCCATTAACACAGTGAACTGAAGACACAATGGTAAGTAGGAGTTAGCTTGCAGATCTCCTGTTGCCTTCCTATGTAGCTTGCGTATTTCCCCTTAACTGCCACCAAATTTGGTAGCAAGTGTAGATGTAGGCTAGGTATGTTGTTATCCTGTTAATTCAGGTTAGCAGAAAACTGTCTCCAGTCACGCGATATTAGTTGCAAAGGTGGAGATTTTCATTTCTCTCTATTTGCTTCAATAAGGAGTGGATTCAAAGTCTAATTAGGACTGTTTTTAAACAATAGCAATTAACACAGGCAGATTTTCTCTCTGACAGTTTTTTTTCTATATTAATGCAGCATTTAGGTTGCAAACATAAAATTAATCATTGAGCTGTGTTGTACTTGTGTAGTATATTTCATTTGTTTTCCTGGTAGAATGTATAATTAATATACATTACAAAATACACAAGATGTGCAGCATAGCCACATTAACGTTATTATTAGTTCCTTCATTTCACATTTCAATTATTGTCTACTTTTGTGATTTCTTTGAGTCTTGCAATATTTGGTGTTTTTCTTGGTCTCAGCAACTTTACTTCTTTGATTACATGAGAATCTCTGCTTTATTTATTCATTTTCTAATCCTCGTGGTTGTGGAGAAAAACTTGACAACATGAACTGTTCAATGTTCAAAGATCAGAGAGCAAATGAAAAAAGGGAAAAAGTCATTTTTTTAAAAAATCCGATTTTTAAATCAGTCTCATGACTTTGAGTGGTTGCTACATGTTTTTTGAATACAAGGAACTGCATTTTTAGATGTTTTGTGGTTCTAACTGTGTAATCTTAATGCTGCATTTATGTAGGCAGTTTGCTTTTAATGATTTTCAGTCTTTGTGATGCTTTAGGGAAGTACTGATTGAGAGTAAGGGCCCAGGCCCAGGCAGGGACAGACACATTTTGGAGGCAGTTACATAGCTGTCAACTGGACAGCTTTGGCTTCCTCAACTATAGGGTGATGTTTTGGGAAGAGACAGGGTCCACCTGATGAAGAAATGGATATCTGTAGACTTCCAGTGGCCAGTCTTCTGTCTGCAGGGGAACTTGAGGTGTCCAAGACATGTCCAAAGGGTCCCACGTATTCAAGTGTGCATTGAGCCCAGATTTCTTTCTCTCTTTATGACAGCTTGTTTGTTAAAAATTCTATTTAGCAGTAGTTAATTTGTGTGTAGTTTTCCATCAGTTAACCAGCTGTAGCAATAGTTAACTATTGCCAGACTTCTCATCTTGCAAAACTGCATGCTTTGGGATGGGGGGTGGGGTGGGGTGGTGGAGAAAAGCTCAAGTCAGGAGAGCACAGGGTCATGTTATGCCTTGTGGTCATTCACTTCTCCCACTTCCCTCCTAGTTTGTTAGTTGTGCTCAGGGTTCAGAAACTGAGATTCCATTGAGCTGCTTTCAGCAATAAGCATAACATTTGGTATTTCTGCAGCTGGCAGTGATCTACACATGTTACTGGACTACAGGCTCTCAACAATTTAGACACAGACTCCACAATAATGTCTAGCAAAGTTATGAATTTAAGCTCCCACGCTTGTCTTTTGAAAGTGTTTTGCAGGTTTCCCTTCAGGATGAGAATTGACAGGTACGATATGCAGTGATCACTTTGTGAAAAGTGTTCAGCCACAGGTGACGTGGTGTCTTTGTTTTTATAATTTTTTCTGCATGGATTCATTTGACAGAATCATAGAAGATTAGAATTAGATGGGATTTTAGGAGGTCATCTCATTCAACCTCCTGCTCAAAGCAGGACCAGTCCCAAATAAACTCTCTCAGCCAGAGCTTTGTCAAGCCACATCTTAAAAACCTGTAAAGATGGAGATTCCACCATCTTCCTAGGTAAACCATTCCAGTGTTTCATCACCCTCCTAGTGAAAAAGCTTTTCCTAATATCCAACCTAGACCTCCCCCACTGCAACTAGAGACCATTGCTCCTTGTTCTGTCATCTACTCCACCTGAGAACAGCCTAGTTACCTCCTCTCTGGAACCCCCTTTCAGATACTTAAAAGCTGCTATCAAATCCTTCCTCATTCTTCTCTTCTTCAGATTAAACAAGCCTCGTTCCCTCAGCATCTCCTCATAAATCACGTGCTCCAGCCCCCTAATCATTTTTGTTTTCCTCCCCAAATGAGTACCTAATAGAGGGGAATAATCACTTCCCTCAATCTGATGGCAATTCTCCTACTAATGCAGCCCAGTATGCCGTTAGCCTTCTTGGCAACCAGGGCACACTGCTGACTCATATACAGCTTCTTGTCCACTGTAACCCTCAGGTACTTTTCTGTTGAACTGCTTCCTAGCCCGTCATTCCCCAATCTGTAGGAATGCATGGGATTCTTCCTTCCTAAAGGCAGGACTCTGCATTTGTCCTTGCTGAACCTCAACAGATTCCTTTTGGTTCAATCCTGTAATTTGTCTAAGTCACTCTGTATCCTATCCTGCTCTCCAGTGTATCTACCACTCCCCCCCGGTTTAGTGTCATCTGCAAACTTGTTGAGGGTGCAATTCACCACATCCTCCAGATTATTAATGAATATGTTGAACAAAAATGGCTCCTCTTGTTAACAGCTGCCAACTAGACACAGAGCCATTTATCACTACCTGTTGAGCCCGATGATCTAGCCAGCTTTATATCCATCTTATAGTCCATTCATCCAACCCTCACTTCTTTAACTAGTTGATAAGAATACTGTGGGAGACCATATCAAAAGCTTTGCAAAAGTTAAGGTATATATATATGTTAAGTTAAGGAATGAGGGGGGATTTGATAGCAGCCTTTAACTACCTGCCCATCAGCTCCCTGAGGTAGTCAAACTCTGCTTTTCTGAAGTCCAGGGTCTGTATCCTGCTGCTTTCCTTATGACTTGGTGGGGCTCTGGTAATTGTGGGTGACATCATCATTGTTAGTGAAATAATTCTATGAGTTGGAGTCAGCAGAAGAATTCTTTTAGTTCTCCACGTGTTAGTACAAAATGAGATTCTGTGGTGGGCACAGATTCTGTGGTGGAGAGTATAAAGAATTAATCGCAGGTTAGGGGTAGTTTTGATACATTTATGATGATGTGGTGTTCTGTACTGTCCATGTTCTGGGTTCTGGTTCCATGTTTTCTCCTAGATATGGTGTTCTGTAGTTTGTGGAGTTGTAGTTGGTTCCACCTTTTGTTTTTGTATTAGATGGTTGTCATCAAAATTATTAGAGTTGTTTTTGGTTTCTTGAATGATTTCCAGGTAATGTTCCTGTGTTTTTTTCCTTCCATTTTGTGGGAGAATGTGATGACATCTTGTTTAATGTGGTCCCTTATGCAGTAGGTGTTAACAGAGCACTTCACCTTGAATAGTCCCTTGAAATAAGTGCTATCTACTTAGTCTAAATAATCTGTTCCACACTGTATTTAGCTGTGACACAGAGTATATTTTCCAGACCTGAAGGAGAGCTCTGTGTAAGCTCAAAACTTGTCTCTCTCATCAACAGAAGGTGGTCTAATAAAAGATATTACCTCATCCACCTTGTCTGTCTGAAGAAGTGGAAGACCATCTTTAGATACTGACTCATGAGCCCTTGCCCTTAGAGAGGGCAAGTAACAAAATCCCATGGGTAAGTATAGAAAAAGGTGACTTTAACAGAGGTCTGGAAATTTTGGGGGAAATAGCAAATTACTATAGGATCATAGGAGCAACAAAAGGGTGTATAACAGTAGGGAATCTGGTAAGTACCTTAGATGTTTATACACAAATGCAAGGAATATGGTGTATAAACAGAGGAAATTGGACAGCTTATTAAACAAGCTAAATGATGACTTACCTGGCATAATAGAGACTTAGTGAGAGAAATCTCATGACTGAAATATTGGTACAGAAGGATATAGTTTGTTCAGGAATGACAGGCAGGGAAAAAGAAAGGAGGTGTTGCATTATACTGCAAACATGTGTATACTTGTTCTGGGGTCCAGAAGAAGGTGAGAGGCAGACCTGTTGAAATTCTGAAAATAAAAGGTTATATAATGATTGGGGCCTATTCTAGACCACCAAATCTGTAGGAGGTGGTGGATGAGGCATTTCTAGAACAAAAGCATAGTAATATCCAAAACACAAAACCTGGTAGTAATGGGGGACTTTAACTACCTAGACATCTGTTGGAAAAGTAATACGGGAAAACACATCATCTCCAATGTTTTTTGAGTGTTTTCAGGAGAAATGCTTTTGTTTCGAAAGGTGCAGGAATCAATTAGGAGGGCATCCATTTTATATTTGGTTCTGTCTAACAGAAAGGCGTTTCTTGGGAATCTAAAGGTGTAAGACAATTTGGATAAAAGCAATCATGAAATGATAGATTTCATAAATCTGACTAAAGGAAAGGGTGAGATATGCAGAATAAGGACAAAGTACTTCAAAAAGGCAGATTTTAACAAACGCAGGGAACTGGTAAGTAGGATCCCATAAAAATATTTAAGGGAAAAAGGAGTTCAGGAAAGCTGCCAGTTTCTCAGAGATAATATTAAAGGCATACCAGCAAACTATCCTAATGTGAAGGAGAGATAGGAAGACTAGTAAGAGGCCAGTATGGGTCCATCAGGAGCTCTTTAATTACTTGAAATCAAAAAGGAACCCTACAAAAAGTGGAAACATGGACAAATTGTTAAGAATGAGTACAAAGAATAGCAATAATAAGTACAGACACAATCAGGGAAGCTAAAACAAAAAGAAAGTTACACCTAGTAAGGGACATAAAAAGGCAATCAGAAGAGGTTCTATAAACATATTAGGAATAAGAGAAAGACAAAGGAAAGCGCAGGTCCACTACATAGGAGGGAAGGAAAACCAATAATAGATAACATCAAGAAGACTGAGGTTAATTGGTTTAATGATTACTTTGCTTCATATTCCCTGAAAAGGTTAATTGTGACCAGATGCTTAACATTATATAATATTAACAAGGAGAAAGGAATATAAGCCAGAATAGGTAAAGAAAAAATTAAAGAATATTTAGATAAATTTGATGTTTTCCAGTTGTCAGGGCCGGATGAAATTCACCCTATGGTACTTAAGGAACTAGCTGAAGTAATCTATGAACCATTAGTGATTATCTCTGAGAACTCGCGGAGAGGATTTGAGTCCAAAAGGACTGATGGAGTGCAAACATAGGTACCTATCTTTAAAAAGGACCCAAGGAATTATATACCAGTCAGCTTAACTTCAATAATAGGAAAGATGCTGGAATAAATTATTAAACAATCAATTTGCAAGTACCTAGTGGCTAACAGGGTAATAGCCAACACAGATTTGTCAAGAATAAATCACACCAATACAAACAAATTATCTTCTTTGACAGGGTTACAGACTTAGTGGATGGCGGAAGCGGTAGATATGATATATTTTTATTTTAAGTAAAGCTTCTGACACAGTTCTACAATATCATAAGCAAACTAAGGAAATGTAGCCTAGATGAAATTATGAAGTGGATGCACAACTGATTGAAAAGTGTACTCAGATTTATTATCAATAATTCAGTCAGATTAGAGATCTGTATCTAGTGTGGTCCCACAGTGCTGTTCCCTTGGCCCTGCACTACTCAATATTTTCATTAATGACTTGGATAACAGGAGAAAGAATGCTTAAAAAATTTGCAGATGACACCAAGATGGAAAGGCTTGCAAGTACTTTGGAGGACAGAATTAGAATTCAAAATGATCTTGACCAATTGAAGAATTAGTCTGAAATGAACAAGATTAAATTCAATAAAGAAAGTGGAAAGTAATACATTTAAGAAGGAAAAATCAATGTTCAGCTACAATATGGGGAATAACTGGGGAGGCAGTAGTATTGCAGAAAAAGTTCTGGGGGTTAAAGTGGATCACAAATTGAATATTAATCAACAACGTGATGCAGTTGCAAAAAAGACTATTATTCTGAGGTGTATTAATGGGAGTGCCATATATAAAACACTGGTGAGGTTTCAGATGGAGTATTGTATCCAGATTTGAGCACCACTCTCTATGAATGATGTGGACAAATTGGAGTGAGTCCAGTTGGGAGATATAAACATGATAAAAGATTTAGAAAACCTGAGCTATGAGAAATATGTGTGGGGTTTTTAGTTTGTTTGTGTTTAAAAATGGATATGTTTAGTCTTGAGAAAAGAAGACTGAGTGGGGACCTGATAAGTCTTCAAATAGGTTAAGGGCTGTTATAAAGAGGAGGGTGATCAATTACTCTCCACACCCACTCATTACTTCTTATCCTACATTCAGCTTAAAAGTTCATCATGGGAGGTTTAGGTTAGATATTAGGAAAAACTTTCTAACTATGAGGATAGTTAATCCTTGGTATAGATTGCCAAGGGCAGTTGTAGAATCCTGCTCACTGAATGTTTTAAAGAACTGGTTAGACACACCTGTCAGGCATGGTCTAGGGTATTTTTAATTCTGCCTATATGTTGAGAGCTAGCTTAGATGACCTCTCGAGATCCATCCCTACATTTTTATAATGAACTAGAAACAAGTTCAAATAAAATAAGAGTTAAGCATGGGTTGATTCCTCCAAGTGGAATTAACTAATACATAAAATTTACTGCTTAGAATACACTTTATCTTTATATTACAACCCTGAAATTATTCTGGACAATGCAATATGAGGAGTGGACCTGACTAGTCAGTGCTCAATAACATAGGCCAGAATCAAGCTCCTTCTACAAAAACAGTACAGCATTGGCATGCTACACTTGCTTGATACCTGCAACTTCTGCTTGTCTGCCTCATTAATTTTTCCTAACCAAAGAGATGCAGGAACAAAGTCTCAGCTGGAGCTCCCAGAGGCAGTGGTCCAATGCACAATGTTTCCAGAAGTAATGTGGAGCATGGTTACCTGGAAGGCTGTGGTACACAGTTGACCCACATGATTCTATATCTCCTAGCCAGCAGAAAGGGCCCCATTAGCTGTGTTCCTTCTTGAGGCTCTCATTGATGGAATGTATGGGTGATCCAGATGATCAAAGATGTTTGTCTAGTGTCTCTTCTGCTCTCATTCCTAAAATACGTTTTGAAGGGTTAAAGAGTGTTGTGGAGTGCCCCATTCATTCCTCTCCCTTCTGCAACCCTTTAAGTGTGATGATAGGTTGTGGGTAATATCTCTAACATTTGTCTCCCTTATGATAAAGATAGCTGTCCACACCTGGCTGTTTATGCTGCAGTTCCTTATGTCCTCTCTATGCCTCATTTTAATGGCAATGGCCCTGATGAGGAGGAAGAGGAAATAGAGGATTGCATTTATTTTCAAAGGTGTCTACATTTCTGTCTAACCGTTTGGTTGAGCTCCATCTCTCACAGAATATGTTAACTGACAGTACGTTTGAACTGAAAATTTTCAGTTTGGTTCTAGTACTGCATATCTCTGTTTTCCATATGTTGTTGCATTTACTAAATGCTATGGATGCCATTCCAGTCCTTGATTTCATTTCCTCCTGAAGGTCACCATGGGTTACTACGTTGCTGTTCAGGTAAATGAACTGTTTTTCTTTTCTGATATTTTTGCCTGATGCTACTTGATTTATGGGGTTTCGAGGATGTTTGTTTTAGCATACTAATTTTGAGACCTGCTTGACTTGCTATTTTTGCCATGTTTGCTGACTTTGTAACATTTCAGGGTATGTCTCAGCAGTGCAATATCATCAGAAAAGTCCAGGCCCTCTAGGCATTTGCCATCTACTTATGCTATACCAGTGTTTGTGTAGCTCATACACTTCTTCGTTATCTAGTTTACGGCAATGCCAAACAGTGGGGATAAAATGCAGCCTTGTTTCATGCAAGTGTCCACAATGAATCACTCTGTCATCTGATTGCTCAGCCTTACAGAAAACTTCACATCTCTGTAGATGGCATTGATGCTAACGTTGGCTGGGGTTCCACAGGACTGAAGAATATTCCACAATGTACATCTGTGCAGGCTGTTAAATTCCTTCTGAAAATCAACTAAATTGGTGCAGAGAAAGATCTTGCTATTCTTTTTCTATGATGGCTCTTAGTGTGAATATCTGATGTACACAGGATTTCTTGGGTATAAATCCAGCCCAGTCTTCTCTAAGCTTTGTATCCACTGCCTCTTTTATCCTGTGTAGTATCATACTGCAGAAGGTTTTCCCTACAATAGAGATTAATGTAACACTTCTTCTGGTATTACAGTGGTAAGATCATTCTGTTGAGGTAGTCTGACAATGATTCCATGTTTCCACTGGGCGGGAGGGTCTCTTTTTCCCAAAAATATTCACTGAATGCCTTTGTCAATTTCATTAGGATAAAATAATTTAACATTTCTGCTGTAATTTTATAATCTCCTAGTGCTTTATTTTTAATCTTTTTTATTGCAGCTTGTACTCCTGATTTCTCTATTGGACCAATATTAATGTCATGTTGATCAGGTTTACAAGTATCATCTAAGTCTGGTGCTGAGGTATGGCTAGGCCTATTGAGTACTTTGAAATTTCCACACAGGGTTTTAGTCATTTGACAAATGGCTCTGTGATTTCCTATCATAGCAGCAGCTTCAGCTACTCGGTCTTCAACATATCTCCATTTACTTTCCCTTGCATTATTTTTCATGCTTTGTCTGCTTTCTTATACTCCTCCTTTGCCTTTTCTAATAGCCGATTAGTCTTACCATTCAGGAATTTTCCTTTCAGTACTCTTTTTCTTTCTTTGGTGAGAAACTATATCTCTTGGTATATCAATTCTTGATCTGTCTATGTTAATATCCAATGGTGACTGCTGCAGTTTGAATCACATTGTCTATAAGCACTGCCTATTTTTCTTAAGGTCCCATCTGTTTCACCTTCCTCTGCCTCTGGTAATCCCTCAAGTTTATCCCTTTATTCAAGATGGAATTTCTTGCAGTATTTTAGTTTTAAGTTTTATAGTATTGATATTTTTTACCACTTTTCTGTTTAAAGTCATTTTTAGCAGTGCAAAAGTATGCTTGCTGCTAACATCTGCTGCTCAATATGCTCTTACAGCTTGGACAGCTGTCCTAAATCTCAAGCTAATGCAGATGTGATCTGATTTTTGTTTGTTTGTTTTGCCATTTGGTGAGTTCCATGTTTCTTTGTATATGTCTTTTTGTGAGTGAATAAGGTACTTCCAAGAATTAAGTTGGACACCAAGTACAATTTCATGAGTCTCTCCTTATTTTGGTTGATAGCTCCCAATCCATGCTTCCCCATTGCTCTTTCATTTCCTGGTTGTCACATCCTACTTTATCATTAAAGTTGTTCAGCACAAGGAATTAGTCATATTTAGTTATTCTGGCAACCACGCTTTGGAAGCAATTGCAAAATTCATCTTATCTTAATTACTATGTTTCTGTTGAAACATATAATTGATATCTTTGAATTGAATTGAATATGGTTTGTTGAATTGAATATGGTATATGATGAGTTAGTTAATAATTTCCCAGTTGATGAATGATTTTTGCACAGAATCTGTCACAATGAGCAATGCTACCTCTAAGTGTTTGTTGTCACTAAACTTGAGTAAATGAGATGTTTCTTCTCTTTCTTGAAGCACTTGTTAACTATACCTATCAATCTGCTCTCTCTATTTCCAGGATTTCAAGTCTATAGGTGTCCATCTTCCTCATGATCAGCATGATCTGGTTTTGGCAACAAACAAAATTACCAAAAATACAGTGTAAATTTCTTACAGTATTTCCAATCATTTCCCAAGCCAAACAGAACCACTGCTGAACTTTTGAAATCTAGGTCATTGCTAAAGGCCAGATAGGAATACATTTACTTACTTGATTAGTACTTGACACCATCAGTGGTCCCACTGAATACAATGCAACTACATGTGGACTAAGGTACTGATTATTGTGAGTAAGGATATCACAATCTGACCTTAAAATTTGGATACAGTTGTTCAATGTTACAATAAGCTTTCTGTGTTCACAGTGATGTACATTTGACCCAATTAACTTTCCTTTGGCTAACATCTGAACACTAGATTATCCCTGCAATATAAACTACTTTGCATGTAATTCTACTTCTGGAAATGCTCTACATGGACCAATTTTTTTTCTGCTGTAAAGGGTGAAGCCACTGATATTAAAATAGTGCTATACTAGCTTACAACAGCAGAAATTTCAGCCTCAAGTATTCTGTTTCTACATAAATCCTTTTTTTAGTAGTAGTGCATTATTATTGTTGTTGTTATGTTACTCCCCTCTCAGTTTACATAAGATACAGGAAGTTTCTCTTTCTCACTGTCTCTTTGATTTCAAACTGGCTCACTGCTTGGCAGGCAATTAACTTTAAACAAGGTTGGTTTCTGTAAAGTGTGCTTGAATTTCCTGATTTAATTTTCTTCCCTGCCATTTTTGATACATTTGTTTTGCTTCTTGGATTGTCTCCATTTGATTGGTTGTTTTCATTTTTTCTAGGTTAGAAACAATCTTCATCAAAATGCTGCATTTACAGTTCCGTAATGACTGATAGTCCCAGGAATATTCCACTGGCTTGTTTGCTAAATTCAAAAGAGTCAACACATGTATTTCTAATATTTTTCTTTTAGTTTATTTTATAGTTCATTGTTAATTTTTGTTGTTATGCAGCATGCCTTTTAGATGATCAGATAAACCATTTCAGTACATCCACTGATAATTTGTTGTGAATAATGATAAAAATGCTCTGCCTTTTATATTCAATGGAATTGAAATTAGAAAAAGGGATTTGTCACTAAGAATTGAGGATTATAAGAAATTGAAATGCTTTTATAGGGATTATTAGTAAGGACGGGAGATCTTCATTATATAAAATACTAACTCCCACATCCAAATCAACTTCCAAAAGTCAAGTGAAGTCCAAACTAAAACTTTGAGTTTTGAAACAGTTTGGCCAAAATTTTTTCCCCTCATTAATTTTTTATTCCCTTGCTTTTTGATTCCAAGTTTCAGGCAGACCAGAAACATAGGTTTTGAAATACTGCACAAAAGAACCATCTTCTGATACTTACAGCTTGACCTGAAGCAGGAAGTATTGGCATTCTCATGAAAGAGTCTGTACTTGTCAGTACAACCATTGAGTCCATTGAAATTAATTAACCCCCTTTTATCAATAGTCTCAGCAGTAAGACCAAGGAATGAATGGGCATGGAGACCAAGTTACCCTCTCACCACTTAAGGTGAGTCTTTAAGGTGAGGGCTGAGACACACGGCATGGATCTATGGAGAATCTTATACTGCTACTGCTTGTATCTGCTTATGTCTGCTTTGTGGATAAACCAAATTATCTTCTCACTAGGGCTGTGAATGTGGGATATTTTGTGAACTCTGGAGATGTACTGAAATAATTATATGACTAAATATATAATTATAATTGGTTTTTACTGATCTCAGTAGTTCTAGATTGATATGTTATTTTCTTACTGAGTCAGTAATGGTCTTCCACTGCAGTTTTTTCCATAGGTAAATAAGCATTATGCAGTATTGTAGCATTTTTATTTAGTTTACATCTTTCATTTCATCTAAACTTTATAGATTTCTAAATAACCCAGCTGCTTTTCAGCTCCTCCTTTTCTCTCCTCCCTCCAAATGAGAACAGTCAATGATGCTTCCTTGTCTCTTCTGTTTTCTCCTGCTGTTTTGTCTGACTACAATAACTTTTCCCAGATACTCCAGTTAAGTGATTCTCTATTAGAAGAGTCAGTTCCAATCAATGAAGGCAAATTAAGAGTGACGTGATGCACTAAAGAACAGATGAGTAAGCAATTTGCAATTAAACAAGATTTTTAAAAGGGAAGAGACCAGGAGTTCCCATCTCAACAGAAGTACCCATTTTTTATGCTTGAGGATTAAATGTAATAAAGGAATGTTAATCAAATTCAGAGAAAAGAATATTCACCCAATTGCTGGAAGATAGAAACTTCCACCACACTAATTTTAATGAGTAAATATAACTAGGGGAGGAGGGAGGTCAGCAGACTCTACATTTCGGCTGTATGGGTTACATGATACAGATCACTCTGGAGTTCATTTACAGGCTCTGAAGACTTTTTTTTAAGGATGGCCACCTGTGGTTGGGCATGGATGTTTAGAGTCTACAGCTGATTCTCCAGCTTCAGGAGTTGTGGTGCTCCAGCTCCTCAAATAGGTGGTTGGATGACAGAGATTTTCCCCACCATCACCTGAGCCTTCTGTGAAAATCTTTTGCATTGATTGCAATACTGAGAGTCCTCTTGAAGATTCTGCTGTAATGGATGAAATGAGAGAACTCCTTTAAATCTTCACCTTGTTCAAAACAAACCTTTATATGATTTGAAGAAGCTTAATTTCTCTCTCCTGATTTGTTCAGCCTTGTGCACATTCAAGTTCTGATGGTATTGAGGGAAAGAATGGTAGAATACTAGGAGAATAACTATTCTGGCCTGAATAGATATATGGAGTATTTAAAATCTTGTATTAAAAAGAGGAAAGCATATTTTTTCAAAATTCTCAGCCCAATTTTTCATAACCTAAAGATTTTTATGGGTGTCCAGACTCCTAAAAGTGTTGTCAAACAAAGCTACAAACTGCAAGCCTTCTGCAGTTTGGCCATCACTAGTATCAATGTGGTTATAAGTAGAACTGGGCAAAATTTGTTCACAAATTCACCAGAAAGTGAATTTTGGGTGCACTGAAACTGCTTATGAATTCAGGTTGAATTCAGCAAATGGTTTTGATAAGAGAGAAAAAATAGAAAAAAAAATCAGAAAAGTCAAAACAGTTTTTACTGACTCTTTCAAAACAGCGTTTTGATTAGAAATTTAGCTATTTAAAAAAAAAAACTAAAAAGAGAGAAAAAACCCAAAACAAAACGAAAAATATTTCTCTTCCCAAAATTTTTCAGTTCAGCTCCCAAATTGAAAATTCAGTTTATTTGCTCAGTGATAATTATTGCACTTTTCATTGCCTCCTTTTGCATTACCTGATGTTCCCTGTTCAGATTCCATTATGATATATTTGGCCTAGACAGGGACAAAGGAGAAAAATAATATACATTTTTTGTTAGAATTGTCATCTTCTATCCATAGTGGCATGGTTTTATTCTTTATGTCCATGATCCCTTGATGAATAATATAATCAAAACTTTTCCTCTTCCCTTTTGAAGATACCATTGATAATGAAGGAGGAAATAACCTCTGAGAAGCTAAAATTGTTATTTCAGGATGACTGCAACAGGATCCTTCTCACCATCAAATTAATGTTACATTCTTTAAAAAGACATTGCAAGTCCTATACAAAAATACAAGTATTGTTTGTCACCTTTACTGAATGGCCAGAAGATACAAACTCATCTGGCAACTAGAATCCAATGGGTATAGATGAAGGTAGGAAGTTCTTCAGTCTTTTACTTCTCTGCATTGGATAATCATGTGTTATATGGCTCTGTCATTCCATAAATACACTCAAGCATGTTAAATGTGGAGCTTGAGTGAGTTGATGGGATAGTTTAATTTGAGCAATTGATTTGGATTATCGGCAGATAAGTCTGCTCAATGGTCTGTGGGAATGTTGATGGGATGGGAACTGAGTTACTGCAGGGAATTCCTTTTTGGGTGTTGGCTGGTGAGTCTTGCCCGCATGCTCGGGGTTTAGCTGATCGCCATATTTGGGGTCGGGAAGGAATTTTCCTCCGGGGCGGATTGGCAGAGGCCCTGGAGGTTTTTCGCCTTCCTCCTCAGCGTGGGGCATGGGTCGCTTGCTGGTGGATTCCCTGCAGTTTGAG
>ML675601.1:16767696-16779033 GCA_007922155.1 Mesoclemmys tuberculata
CATATTGGTCCCTTCTGACCTATGAGTCTATGAGTCTATGAGTTGGAATCTGCAATACCTGATATTTTGGCAGATTGTTTCATTCCTAAACTTGGATCCGGGTTCTTCTGGCTTTCGGAATGGGCAAACTGTCTAATGTCCACAGAAGTCATGCAGGAAGATGTTAATGTCTTAATATTGTGTATGATATGTATGTTTTATACTACCATTGTTTTCTCTGTGAGCAGTGCTGGCACCCATTCAGGTACTGTTCCTCCAAATGGACCCTGTAAATCATGCACTAATGAAAGTTGACAGCAGTCCAGTCTTTCCACAATAGCTAGTACAATGCTGCATGTTTTTACTGATGGAACTTGGCTGAAAGAGAAACAGGAATGGCGGGCTCTATAAATTTACTCAGCATGCTCTGTTGGACACACACAATGCTCTATTGAATTACTACTAGGCTTGGTCTACACTTACCCTGGTGATTCGGCGGCTGTCAATGGGAGTTACACAAACTATGCAGAAAATTATATAACTCCTGTCGACTGCTGTGCTTCTGTTCTGTGTGGTGTCTTCAGTTCACTGAGCCAATGGGAACTGCGTTCCCATCTATGCAGCGCTATGTCACTTGCAGGGGTGGATTAATACCATAAACTTCTGGATCGACTGAGCGGGTCTTCACTGACCGCTCAGTCGATCCAGATAAGTCGGTCTGACAGCGACGACTTTGCTGCCATCAGTGTAGGCATAGCTCTGCTCCTCATCCTGTTGTGAACTTGTTCCTTCCACCACCTCCACTCCCTCTTGTTGCAGGTCATGCTTTTCCTTTGTTTGTGGATGTGAATTAGCTATCACAGGGGGAAGCAAAAACTGGAGAAGGGATGCACAGCAGGGAAAAATGGTGCTTTCTAAAGGAAATCAGGAAAATATAGTTACTTTTATTGTAAGAATTCTTTACTCCTACACTTTCGGTCAACTTCTACGTCAGTGGTACTAGCACTTCTGGAGAGGACCAAATCTTTGCAAATAAAAAGCTTTCAGGAATGCTTCATTGCCTCTTTTATGCCTTTCTTTCTGAATTCTGGAGGGCTTGAAATAGTCTTTTTTAAAAGGCCTGATTGAGCACTTACCAACCAAGTAGTTCTTCCAGAATACACCCTGGCTTGCGGTAATACATTAATCTCAGCACAGAGCAAGCCAAGGTCATTACTAGCCTAGATATTAGCAAGACAACCAGGTGATACCCACAGAGATCAGTAGAACACAATGTCTCGAGTGTAAGGGGGTTGAGTCATTGCTCTCCAAAGGATTAATAACAATAATAAAACCCCTGGCCACTAGTATTGGTCTCTTTGTGATTATAAGAACCCATAAAGCAATTTCTGTTTCTAAAAAAAAAGAAAAGCAGGTTTGTGCCTCTGCTCTAAACATGAATAATGCATTTCACAAAATGGATGCACAATAAAATCCTATATTTTTTGTCCAGCCCAACCCACTAGTCAGAAAAACAAAGAACAGGCTTCTGAATATTATATTAAAAGTGTGAAAATGACAGCAGCTGTGCACAGTTGAGTTCTCCTGTGTGTTTTTTTCTAAGTCTGTGCTAGTAAGGGAGAAAGATGCTACACCCTTATTTTCCATGCCATCACCATTCCACGACCCTAAATAACCACTCATATTCATGCTGCAGAAGACCTTTTAGTTCTGCTTTTCTGTACTGTCCTCCAAGATGCTTCAGCACTGTATCACACTATTAGTAGTTTTTGCTGTAACTGAGTCCCAAATTTGTGGGTGTGGATAACCTTCTGTTTTATGGTATTCATGATCAGGGTTTGAGACAGAACTTTGTGGCAGATTAGAATTGGCCAGCTAGTGGGAAAAAATTGTCTATGAATATTTTCTATTTTTTTTTGTGAAATCCATATATAGTGACAAATATAGAGTAGAACATTAATTACTTAAAAAGAGAGACAGATAATGAAACAAATAATCTGAGGAATTTATTTGAAGTATTTTTAAACTAATTTAATTAAGTATTTAACAACTGTTATTTGACCAGCTCTATCAGGAACAAAGCAAGAGACTGACAAGATGAGAAAGTACTGAGAGGACATTGTGGGGGGGAAGAACGGGAAGGCAAGTACAAAATTGAAGTGGCAGCTTGGTGCTGTCAAAAGCTTGTTGTATTTGATATGCATCATCTGATGAGGTATGAGCCAAATTCATCCCTAATGTAAATTGGTGGAATGCCTATATTGCCCACAGAATTAAAAAAAAAAAAAAAGATTCCTATATTCCCGATTAATTTTGTGGCAAGAAATGCAATGTGTGCTGACTGTGTTATTACTGAAGCTACTGATAACTATAAAAGATATGAAATGAAAACTCCTTTTACAAAACACTGTTATAGAAATCCTACAGTTAACCAAGATGTTTTATATCTTAAACTGTTCATGTATGAGCAGAAATTGGTTTGTTTTTTATTTTTTAATTTGGTAGTTTCTTACCTGATGCTACAGATATTACAATATGTTAGAAATTTCCATACTGAACTAGACTAATGTTTCAGTTAGTCCAGAATATTTTCTCCAGTGGTGGTCTATGATAGATGCTTAAGAAAAAGATAGACATCTAAATGGCTAAAATGTTGACTGCTATTCATCCACAAGACAGTTGAAATGGGTGTTGGTAGTCAAAAGAAATCAGAGATAGGAGACAGTGAAATAGAAGTGAGCCTTGCAGAACCTATTTTAAGTTGTTCCACTGCAAATTCACATAGATCTTAACCCGCTGACCATCAGAGGCAGGAAGCTGAAAGGCAGCCACCAACATATCATGCTAACAAATATATGGAAAAGTAAAAAGAGACAGCTTCTTAGGTGACAGAACCCCACCATTGCTTTAATCACAGCACAGAAACATATAAGATGAAATCCTGATTCCAATGAAGTCACTAGGAGTTTTACTATTGACTTCAATGAGAATTTTGCCATACATTGGGGCCAGGATTTCAACTACAGGGTACAAACTAAAACCTTTGTTTCAAAATGTATGATTTTGTCCTGTATGGTTGAAACCTGGCCCCACTGAATGGCAAAATTCTCATTAAAATCAATGGCAAAACTCCCATCGACTTCATTGGGGTCAGGATAGGAAAGTGACAAATTCATGGGAATGGAAGGGAATGTGGATAGCTGACCTTGAATCTGTGAGCCTCTGATTATAAATTTCTTGCTCGGAGCTGCTTTGCTAATAAGTAGAAATTATGAGGTTTTTCTTTCTTTCTTTCTTTTTTAACTATTTCTGGGAAAATGGTCAGTCCATTGAGGATTGCCATGAGAGTATGTGCTTTGTTTTGATTAACCTATAACAAGATTATTTAGAGAATGTACTTTTGAGAAGTTTGGATTTCTACAAGCTAGGAGACACTAATATCAGTCTCCCGAGTGGCTCAGAGGAAGGCTGGCCACTGGAGACATGCTGCTGCCACTCCACACCATCTCAGACATTGGGTAACTGTGTTTAATATTGGGTAATGCCATTTCTGATGTGTGCCTTAGAGTTAATAAAAAAAGGGATTTGAGGATGAGAGCGTTCTAGTGTATACCAATCATTTATCAGATGGGGGAACTGTATCCCCTTTGATTTATTTCCTGACACCGCTTGGAAAATACAGACTAGTTATCATAGTTTCAGGTTCAGAAAAGCCCACATAACACCCTCTCATTTTTCAGCACAAACAGATCCCCAATGCATGAGAGAAACTGGCACTTTGTATTTGGTAAATTTTGGATTTATAAGTTGTGCAAAAGCCGTGTTAGTCAGGGACATTTCCAATATCTACTAAAACTCTACCGATTTATCTCTTTCTGAAACAAAGGAGAGAAAGGACACTTCTCAAAATAAAGCATAACCTTCCCTACCACTAAGCATCCCTACATCAAATTAAATAAGCAAAGAGATGTCTTCTCCAAAAGGTCAAAAAACTGGGACTAGTTTTGGGGGTTAGATCATATTCCAGAATAAAGAGCAAAATCCCAGCTTTCCCAGACAATTATATATATGGAATGTTAGCTGATGCCATTTGTACCACTGGAACATTCCAGCTTTTTAAGAGATTGAGCATGTATAGGCAAAGATTTATGTACTCAGCCACAAACCTAAATTCTGTGACACTGGCATAAATTCTCTGCAACTTTATTTTAAAAATAGTTTTTTTACTGAATGAAATGTGAGAAGAGTAATATGAACAATACAGTAGTTCCTGTGTTGTTTATATTGCTGTTGAATTTGTTTTATGCCGTCTCACAGTTTCAATTTTCACTATGCTACAGGTCGTAGTTTTTCGGTTTCCAAGAGCCCATTAATAAAAACCCCTTTCAGAGCTATTGTTTCAGACTGTCTGCAAATGCAGGGAGATTTCACTACTTCAGTTACACTTGAGTTTGTTTTCAGAATCTTCTGTGCAGCCACAAGGGATAAAAGGAAGAATAAATTTCAGAATTAAATGAAAATGGAAACTCAGATTGTGGAGGACAATTCTGAAATCAGAAGCCAATTACATAGTCAAGGAACTGCAGAATACATAGGGACCTGCATATAGGCAGATGACCTATTCTGAGAGCTTATTCACAAAACCAATTTAAATTATTTTAGGAAGTAAGATCTTGGCCCAATTTTAAATCAATAGGTATGTTGTCATCAACTACAATAGGGCCAGGATGTCATGTGACTAAGGTTCCTAAGTTGAATTTTTCCAAAGTTTCTTAAGTACTAAGAAGCCAAAGGTCAACAGGATTTAAGCTCTTAAGAAACTTCAGTCACTTTTGAAAGTGTTATCCTGGATCTAGTAATTGTATTTGCATTTGTGTTACCCAAGATTCTTAGACCCAGTAACTTTTAATCTCTGTGAGTCAGTATCAGGCAATAAACCAAATGGAAACACAGTCAGTCTGCCTGCTATATGACTGACAAAAGACAAGTCAGAATCAAATGCTTATGACTCAAAAGCTTTATTTTTGATCCCTAGCAGTTCTCCTTGGAATTACCTTCACCACCATCTTCACGTATTAGTCTCAAGTAACATAATACAATAAGTGATTAAAGTACCCAAAAACTTAATATTAAGCCACAAGTCTGAGGCAGCCTTTGGACAGTCTTTGGGTGAATCAGCCACAGATTTCCAGATGGCTGGTCCTTCAGTCTGTGCCCAGTGATCTTTCAATGTGTCCATGAAGTGATCTGCTGGCTCCCTCTTAGACCGCAAAAGTTAAAGAAGTTATGTCAGTCAAGAAAAGGTTACATAGCTGACCAACAAAATTAATCACTGGGCAGAAGAAAAAGTTACAGACATGTCACACACACAAAATAAAATTGTTAAGCAAAGAGTCTTGGGCTGTTAATTTAGTAGCTAGATTTCTCAATAGCTACAGTTCTATAATATATCCAGACTTCCTGTTTTTCATAGCATATTCAGAGAGAGAGCACACAGAGTCAGGCCCATTCCACGTGTGCACTGTCTAACCCTCTCCCAGTTGCCTAGTTCTGCTAAATTTTCTGCAAAAGTCTAAACATGGCTAAAAGCAGCAAGGAGAATAATTGATAGTCCTTCCCAATACTTAGCAGTGGCTTGGACACCTGGCTAATTGATAAAATGCTCTTGTACATTTGTACCTCAGTTACTTTTTGTTAATCTTTTTCTTTTTATATACTTTCCAGTCTTTTTCAAGATCTGAAGGAGATAAAGCATATGTGTTGCATATTCAGAAGTATTACGTTAAACGCAGGTTTTTTTCTCTCATGTATTTGTGTTTTATACTTAATGAAGGAAATAATTTTAATTGTAATTTTAAGCTCCTCAGCTGCTCTATTGTGGAGCTTTGATGAACTACATGAGTACAAGATCTGGCCCACAATTTTTAACATGCTACCAGATTTTTTCACTGCCAGTTTGCCAGGCCTTGGCAAAAGAAAAACTCTCTATATTAGTGTTTTGTCTGCTGATAAAACTGCTGTTAGAGGTGTCAGAAATGGTACTCAAGATTTCTCAATCTTACTGGCCTGTTTCACAGAAAAGGTAAAGGGGGCTTGGAACAGAACTGGGAAAAAATTTCAACCAACATTTTTTGCAGCAAAAAATGCAGATTTGGTGACACTGGGACACTTGATGAATTCCTGTTAATTTTGCCAAATTGTTTCATTGATGGATGAAGGAATTAAAAAAAATCTGATTTTAAAAAATAAACATTTTAATCTGTTGATTTGAAACAACTTTTTGTTTTGAAAAGTTCTTATTTTTTAATGAAGAAAATGTTTAAAACTCTCAATCTAAACAACATGTTTCATAAGGGGGCAAAACAAAACATTTTATTCAAGTCCAAATGACTTTTTCATGTTTGTTTACATTTCCAGTGAACTGAAAATCTGTTATTTTCCCAGCTCTACTTGGAACTGAATGGCATAAGGAGATACAGAGGTAATTGATTTCATTGGCATGGGAAATAAAGGCAGCATTGAGCCAAGGAGAAGGAAGGAGAGATGTACTGTCCCTGGCAGCTGGGAATAGCAAAGGGAAGCCATGGTCATGGAGTCATTTAAATTATAGAATACAAAACGTATGAGATCATAAAGTCCATCTCCCTACCTGGAAGGGATTGTTCTCTCTTGTCCATTTACTTGTGCTTTATCTGAATTAATTTTCAATGTCCTGAAGTAGCTGAAGAGCATAGGACTTTAGCGAGGCCTCTGGGAGAAGCCTCTTTATTTGTAGGTATAGGAATACAGCTATGCAGATATGATAATCAGATTTATCTATGCACTTCTATTATTGGTTTTCTTCTAGTTCCTGTGAAACCTGAATGCACAGATTTTGCTTCTACACAGTGATTCTGTATTCAAAGCACACAAAGTAATGTTTTAATTGCTAGATTCTCCATCTATTCTAATAGGACCTTTAAGAACATTGTCTTCCTTGAAGTGAATCTTAGATGTAAACCCCAGGAGGTCAATACATCTACTGGATTCCTTCAGGATCAATTTCAATTTTAAAAAGCAATCACAGAATACTCTCAATAAAGTAATAGACAATGTAATGATACAATGTTTTGTTTGTATTTTAAAGACACATTAAATGTACAATTTGTTCCAGAAAACTATTCCTTCCTTTTAAATATGGCACACGCTGCAGATTTATGAAATGGATACACGTAAGCAGTGGAAGAGAATCAGTCTTTTGGATCACTAAAGTTATGCCATGGTAGAACTGGTGTAAAAATCAACATTTACTTACACACACACACACGTTCACACAATCTGAAGATTCATACTGTGAACTTTTTTTGGAAAAATAGCACACTTTTAAAAGCAAAAGTATTGTTAAGCAGCAATTGTTATGCACGCATATAGTGCTGCCTCCCCAAATACAAATAGCATGGGCTTTTTGTGTATGACATGTCCACACATATTAATTTAATCCAAGTGTTAGAATCATAGAATATTAGAGTTGGAAGGGACCTCAGAAAGTCATCTAGTCCAACTCCCTGCTCAAAGCAGGACTATCCTCAGCTAAATCATCCCAATGAAGGTTTTGTCAAGCCGCAGCTTAAAAACCTCTAAAGATGGAGATGCCGCCACCACCTCCCTAGGTAACCCATTCCAAAGCTTCACTACCCTCCTAGTGAAAAACTTTTTCCTAATGTCGAACCTAGACCTCCCCCACTGCAACTTGAGACCGTTGCTCCTTGTTCTGTCATCTGTCACCACTGAGAACAGCCTAGCTACATCCTCCCTGGAGCCCCCTTTCAGGTAGTTAAAGGCTGCTATCAAATCCCCCCTCATTCTTCTCTTCTGCAGACTAAACAGGCCTAGTTCTTTCAGTCTCTCCTCATAAGTCTTGTGCTCTAGCCCCTTTATAATTTTTGTTGCCCTCGGCTGGACTCTCTCCAACTTGTCCACATCCTCTTTGTAGTGGGGGACCAAAACTGGACACAATACTCCAAATGCGGCCTCACCAATGCCGAATAGAGAGGAATAATCACTTCCCACGATCTGCTGGCGATGCTCAAACTAATGCAGCCCAATATGCCATCAGCCTTCTTGGCAACCAGGGCACACTGCTGACTCATATCCAGCTTCTTATCCACTGTAATGCCCAGATCCTTTTCTGCAGAACTGCTGCCTAGCTTGTTGGTCCCCAGTCTGTAGCTGTGCATGGGATTCTTCAGTGCTAAGTGCAGGACTCTGCACTTGTCCTTGTTCAACCTCATCAGATCAAATCCTCCAATTTGTTTAGGTCCTTCTGTATCTTATCCCTCCCTTTCAGGGTATCTACCACTCCCCTAGCTTAGTGTCATCTGCAAACTTGCTGAGTGTGCAATCTACCCCCTCTTCCAGATCATTAATGAAGATGTTGAACAAAACCGGCCCCGGGACCGACCCCTGGGGCACTCCATTTCTGACTGGCTGCCAGCTAGACGTGGAGCCACTGATCACTACTCCCTGAGCCCTTTGCTCTAGCCAGTTCTCTATCCATTTTATAGTCCATTCATCCAACCCATACTTTTTTAACTTGCTGATCAGAATACTGTGGGAGACCGTATCAAAAGCTTTGCTAAAGTCAAGTTATATAACGTGCACCACTTGCCCCACATCCACAGAACCAGTCACCTCTACATAGAAAGCAATCAGGTTGGCCAGGCATGACTTTCCCTTGGTGAATCCATGTTGACTGCTCCTGATCACCTTCCTCTCTTTTAAGTGCCTTAAAATGGATTCCTTGAGGACCTGTTCCATGATTTTTCTTGGGATTGAGGTGAGGCTGACTGGTCTATAGTTCCCTGGATGCTCTTTCTTCCCTTTCTTGAAGATGGGCACTATATTTCCTTTTTTCCAGTCATCAGGGACCTCCCCCAATTGCCACGAGCTTTCAAACTTAATAGCCAATGGCTCTGAAATCACATCAGCTAACTCCCTCAGCACCCTTGGGTGCATTGCATCTGGCCCATGGTCTTGTGCATGTCCAATCTTTCTAAATAGTCTTGGACCTGTTCCATCAGCACTCTGGGATGTTCACCTCCTCCCCATTCTGTGCTGACCAGTGCAGTAGTCTGGGAGCTGACCTTGTCTGTGAAGACAGAGGCAAAAAAGGCACTGATTACCTCAGGTTTCTCCACCTTCTCTGTCACTATGTTGCCTCCCCCATTCTGTAAGGGACCCACACTTTCCCTAATCTTCCTCTTGTTGCTAACATACCTGTAGAGACCCTTCTTCTTCCCCTTCACATCCCTTGCTACCTGCAATTCCAATTGTGTTTTGGCCTTCCTGATTTCATTCCTGCATGTTTGAGCAGTATTTTTATAATGCTCCCTAGTCATCTGACCAAACTTCCACTTCTTGTAAGCTTCCTTTTTGTGTTTAAACTCATCAGTGACTTCTTTGTTCAGGCAAGCTGGTCGCCTACCACACTTGCTATTCTTTCTGCACATCGTGATGGTTTGTTCCTATGCCCTCAATAAGGTTTCTTTAAAATACAGCCAGCCCTCTTGGATTCCTTTCCCCCTCATATTAGCCTCCAAGGGGATCCTGCCCATCAGCTCCCTGAGGGAGTCAAGGTCTGCTTTTCTGAAGTCCATGGTCCGTATCCTGCTGTTCTCCTTTCTTCCTTTTGTGAGGATCCTGAACTCGACCATCTCATGGTCACTGCTGCCTAGGTTGTCACCCACTTCTACTTCCCCTACCAAATCTTCCCTGTTTGTGAGCAGCAGGTCAAGAGCAGCACAGCCCCTAGTTGGTTGCTCCAGCACTTGCACCAGGAAGTTGTCCGCAACACAGTCCAAAAACTTCCTGGATTGTTTGTGCTCTGCTGTATTGCTCTTCCAGCAGATGTCAGGGTGATTGAAGTTCCCCATGAGAATCAGGTCCTGTGAACTGGAAACTTTCCCTAGTTGACTGAAGAAAGCCTCATTTACCCCATTCTCCTGGTCTGGTGGTCTATAACAGACACCCACCACAACATCACCCTTATTGTTCTTGCTTCTAAGATTAACCCAGAGACTCTCAGTTGGGGTATCTCCAGTTTCACACTGGAGCTCAGATCAATCATAGTGCTCTCTTACATGCAGTGCAACTTCTCCATCCTTTCGCCCCTGCCTTCCTTCCTGAATAGTTTATACTCATCCATGACAGTGCTCCAGTCATGTGAGTTATTCCACCAAGTCTCAGTTATTCCAATTATGTCATCGTTTCTTGACTGTGACAGGACTTCCAACTTCTCCTGCTTGTTTTCCAGGCTTCTTGCGTTTGTGTACAGGCACTTGAGATAACTAGCTGATTGCCCTACTTTCTTAGTATGAATCAGGAGGTCTCCCCTATGCATCCTCTTCCTATACAGTATTTTCCTAGTTATACCATTGAGGAATCAGTATGGAAGGAGAAGGAATTTAGACTACATAACATATCTTCATTGGCATTTAACCAATAACATCAGCCAGCTTTTCTTCTTGTGCAACACCATCCTTGTCAGTCAGTATGTATTTCTTCCTCTTCCACCACTCTCCTTCTCAGCATGTCTTCTTTCTGTCCAAAGTTTCACTACTAATGGTTTGCTTTTTATTGACAAATCAGATATCATAGGATGTTACTCTTATGAACAGAGTAGGTTGGCTGAACCAGAGGTAGAAAAGGAGAATCTTGTTGTACAAACTATCTACTCATCACAGCTTGATGTTTCTACCTGAGTTAGGATGGTTCCATACGTTGGCCAGCTGCATCAACTGAACTGTCAACACAGCCCAATTGTTGCTGAAAGTTGTTTCAATAAGCAGTTTTCTTTTTTCTGAATCCTCCTGAGCTATTCTAAAGCTTTGGAATAGGGCAGCAATGCAGTTAGAAAGGTGAATCAACTAGTCAGGTTGAACATTTTATAGCTTAAAAAGGTTTCTTGTCTATTGGTCTCCACACACCTCAACCTATTTGCATGATTGTCCTAGAAGATGTGAACTGTGAAGATCCCACGCAAGGATAGTGGTTATGGGCTACAGAGGGGATGAGAAGTTTATTGTTTCTTTTAACAGTGGGTTTTTTAGAAGGGCATCATTCACATGTTGATGCATCATGCTTACTGATGCCAGTGAGGACCTCAATATCCTTTACATAGTAGAAAAGACATTTTACTGGATTAATCTCTGACTATTGTTAATCCAAAAACATGGAGAAGTTGGAGTTGTGTCCCCTTAGGGTGTTGCTTTGTAGTGGATTCATGTACTGTGCACTCTGATGAGACTGAGAATCTTGACAAGTTTCAGTGCTGTGGGAACTGTTAGTTAAATTGGAAAAGATGGGGATGAATGTGAAAGT
>ML675601.1:16779433-16909471 GCA_007922155.1 Mesoclemmys tuberculata
TAGATGATCACATTGGTCCCTTCTGACCTATGAGTCTATGAGTCTATGATTTAGGGGATAAACAATAAATGGCTTACTGGACGTGACTCTTGACGTCACTATGGCAACTTGCCCCTGGGATTGGAGGGCACCATCTTAGTGTTGGGTAGTGTCCTCCTATAAAGAACACTTTGTGCTAGAAAATACTGGCTGTTCAAATTTAAAGCATTATATAAAATTCCAGGGCAATTTTATTTCCCATCCAATTTGTTGAGCCTGAACATTTGTTGTTTCACCTGACCATGCTAAATCTGAACTTGTAGCGATTGGTATGTAGGACTTTTTCTTTGTAAAATTTGCCCTCTAAGTCAGGTGGAGAGACAATTCTGCATTTATATATCCACTGATCTCCTGCTGAATGTTCACTAAATCAAAGGAAAGCAGCAGTTAGAAGTACTTCTCTATGTTTTGTATAGTTTTAAGCATTTGGTGAAATGTTTGCACTTGAGTTTGCTAGGGTCTCTGCCGAGTCTCCTGTGTTCGGGAAGGTACTGAATATAAATACTGGGGTACAACTCCAATGGACTGTAAAAGCACAGCACATCGTGTGATAGGATAATTTCTTTCTATATTAGGAGATCACATGCTGCAGTGCTCCCATTTCCATCTGACTTAACTAGGATTCCTGTGTAAAAGACATTGGGAAGTTTTGAAAATGTGTTGATATATATGGATGATTAACAGCAGTGTTTAGTTTGGCAATGTTGAGTATTTTTCTGTATTAAGAATGGAATCTGGAGTATCAACAAAATGGCATCTACATAGTTTTCTCTTTCAATGTCATGTCACCTTGTGTAAATTGGCATAGCTCCATTGAAATAAATGGAGTTACAGTGATTTATAGCAGCTGAAGATCTGACCCATGTAGGTCTACAAAGTATAATGATGCTTCTGGATAACTCTGTAAAAGTGAAAGGGCCAATTCCAAAGGTAGTATCCAGACACACGTGTCAAGCTATGTTTAATTATATGTGATACATTTTCAGTATGGTGGTTTCAGTGTCATGAAACTTGATTTGAATCTCTCTGATGCCTGGGAACTGCCTAATCCCAAATAAGAAAATAAGAATAAATTTAAATTTGACATACCTATTTTTAATGGGTAGCTTCCATTCTCCCCTGTCTTTCACCCTGTTCTTCTGCTGTTTAAATTGTTAATCCAAAACTATTTTTCCTTTCTGTTTTAGTTTCTTAGATGCTGCTCTTTTTTTTTCATAGTTTGCCTCTGTCTCACACGCTCACTATTCTTTCTTTATCCAAATGTAATTGAATAGTCTGCAGTGTTCTTTATAACTTTGTTGCCAGCGTTGTGTCCCAGCACAGGCCATTGGGAGCTCCCTGAATTAAAGTACTGAGACTTGATATTGAGGTACATAATTATTAGCTTTATTGAATGTCAAAGGTAGCTACACAGCAATGGTTTATTTTCTGAGCTCCAGTCCAGTATTCACTAGACTCAGCATAAAATTGATGGATTTTCTGGGAAAAGTTTCTTCTCTGTTAAGTACTTATATGATCACCATTAATGCAGCGTCCAAATGCCTCTCAGTAATTAGTGCATTTTCTCACCACAACACACCTTTGAGATAGGGGATCTTGTTATCCCTATTTTCCAGATAGGTGACTGAGGAACACAGAGAATAATGATTTGCCCGATCTCACACAGTAAATCTGTGGTGGAGCAGGAATGTGCACCTAGATCTCCAGAGTCCCAGGCTAAGACCCTAACAATTGGTAGAGCCAATGTTTATTCAAAGGATGCTCCATTATCTTCCAGAAGAAAAATATGCAACACTTAAGCTGTTTTCTGACCCATGGCAGAGAAAATTTAGATATAAAAGTTCCAAGGCTTCTTGCCATGCCAAATCCCTGAATAAGTTTAGAGTCTCCAGCAATTCCCTGCTTCCCTGGCTACCGTGTGAGAACTAGGAAGCCTGGGTCTGAAGGAGCTTAAAACAAATGTGGGATGTCTCATCCAGATGCAGTGTTATTTCACAGTATTTCTCCTCCATAATGTTTACTTTACAGTATCTTGCCTTCTACGTCCCATCTGCTGGCAGAGAGTAGCTGCTTAAGAAAACTGGACTACTGTTTCCCACCTGGCAGTCCCTCGCTCAGTGGAATACCCCCGGATTGGACATAGCAAGGTAAAATAATGAGGTTGAAGTGATAAAAGATACATCACAAAGTTATAGTTATATTTTAATTTAATATATTATTCCTTTGGGTAAGGTAACCTGGGGGCTACACTTGCAAGGCCTGCCTAGAATGGATCTTACATAATTATGCAAATTCACTTTTATTAATATGCATATGTAAATAATATATATATTCACTTCTGCAGACATCTTGGCTCTATCTTTCACGCCATGTCTCCTTGCCCATTATTTTAATAGTTCTTATTTAGTTCTCTATTAGGATTGCCCACTGGTCTTCCCAGCCTACCACCTCTCATAACTTTGTATTTGCCACCAGCCTGTCATCTAACAACCAACCAGCTCTGTCCCCACCACAGTCCCTCCCAGAACTCTCCAGTGCACAAGGGAGGAGTGCATACAGCACTACTCCTTAGGATTGCACAAGCTCCTCTCCAGTGTACATCCCGTCATTTCCATGTGCTTGTGTGAAGAGACAGAATTATGGCCCTGCTTCCCCTCACCCTGTTTGTGGTGCTTTTTATCCCTAGAAGCAGTGAGAGAACGTCACAATTCATCTCGTCAGAGGACCACTGTTTGTTTGCCAAGTCCAGCTTTCTACAATGGGGTGGAGGTGAAGAGGGAAAGGGCTCCTTGCATCCTCCCAGTTCCTTCCTACATACTCTGCACACACATGGAACTCAATCTAGGCCTCTAAAGCCGTTTGTCACAAAGATCTGATCACACTTCCTCTTATGAAAACCTGGAGAAGATGACATATCTAGGGCAGGAAATCCCTGTGAGGATTCCCTCATAGTTTCCCATGAATCTTTCCATAAGAGGGAAATGGTTTGTCTCTCTGGAGAATGACCAACATTTCAGCCACCAGGTCTCATTTATCCTGGGGGATCTGCAGCAGTCCAGAGCTATCTATACATAGGTCCTCTGCCTTGGCATGGCTCTAAAGGATATTTCCATTGGCAATAGGAATGATAGTGCCCTCTAAATTCTATTTAAGGTTCTTTTCCAGATGGTTAAGTTGTCATGTTAAAATTAATGCAGCCTGAAGCAGTGCTAACTTTTTACCGGCTCTTCTGTGGGTCTTGATGTGGACTATAGAGCAGTGATGCCAGCATTTATGTACAATGACCATGTGCACATTTGCTGTGCCGGAGTTAAATAAATAGGATTCAGCACTACTATCCCTGAGCTAGATGCCTTTAACTGTTTCCTAGAATCAGCATACAACCGTCCCTTCTGTCTGTCTTTGTTAAAGGAATTACACAGCTAAGGAGAATGAACGCTGGGTTACAAAAATGTCTAACAGCTGCTGGTGATGACTCTGATGTCTTCAATACTCAGTATGGAGGTAAGCATCATTCAGCACGTTGAAGAGGTCTTACCAGTATAAAAAGCAACCATTTGGTTTTTTTGAAGTAATTCACCAGCAGTTTCCCTATGGCTACTCTTGGGTAATTCTCATCATAGAAATGTCACTGCTTTTCCCGTTTTTCTTTGTCAGTTTTTTGCAACTCTGTATAAAAGTGTTTTAAAAGTACACTTTAGTAAATGACATGTATATTCTCAGGACAAAGAGTGTGAATTTGTGAGTGTGACTCCGGAATATGAACATTTCCACTTTGATTGAATAACTGCAGAAAGTGCTTACAGCATATGTTTCAAAGTGTTCTCAGAATCATTAGCTGGTCACTTACTTGAGTAGTTATATACTAAAACTGCCACTCAGTTCCTGGTATAGAGAATAATGAAGAAAAAAATTAGACTGAGAATCTGCCTAAAATTGCAGCTTTGAAAATCAGGCCTGGTCCAAAACAGTGTTTTACTTGGTGTTGGAAAATGACTATTGAGTTCACATATAGACAGTCAGTTTTGTGAAGATTTTCATTTTAGATCGTGAAGTAAATTGAAAAAAGTAGTGGAGCACAGCAAGACAGAGACATGGGCCAGTGGTCAGAAAATTGTTTAAAATGTGTATAAGGACATTATGGGTTATTTTACAGCCAAATGTCTTCAAAACATATACAAAACCACAAAGATAAGAACTAAGCATAAAACAATACACATTGTTTACTGTAAAAGCAGCATATAGCAATCAACATACTCTAATGTACATGTCTCAGTGAGTAATTGCTGTATAGCTTAAACTCCGAATCTCTCTGCCCTGGTTCTGTCATGTCAGACAATATTGCCAATAGATTAAGTGCAATGAAAGAAGAACAGTAGGATTATACAGGCAAAAACACGCACACTGATTTTCATATTGATTAAACTCATTCATTGTGTGTAGTAGCTGGGCTGAAATACTTACAATATGTTGGGGGAATAGGATGTGCAATCTATGGTGGATATTATAGTAAGATGAGCAAAGAGCATTTTGACTACTTTGGTTCAGTGGCACAGAAAGAGAAAGTGGGAGGGGATGGTGTACTTTAATATTTTAGATAGATTTAGGTCTCCAGCAGACCAAAGGAGAATGGGATTATTGTTAAAGAAATGGAGCACTGAATTTCCTATTGTCTCTTCTGGGTCCAGTTGTAACTATCTACCACTCTCTGACTTGCTGCTGGTTGGTCTGTTAATCATATAATATTTCCTTTAGGCTACAAAATAGGAAGTGGCTCAGAGCGATGGGTAGGACACCATCTGATCAAATTGGAATTAGGAATATTTGCAGAGATAAAGCATGTTAACCTATTCTTTTATGGGATGATCTTGAGCTAACTAAACAAAATTTTCTTCTGAAGGGTTGTTCATCCCTAATTGAACTATCCACCATAAGAAAAAGCTTGCAAGCAGAAATGCTACACATTTGCTAAAACATCTTTTCAGAATGCAGTTGGGTCCCTAGAACATGACTTGGTCTAGCCTACTCCAACATTTCCTCCTCTTCTCTTCCTCATAGCTGTGCATGCTATGCTACCATCCCAACATAGAATGTGATAGATGATCTAGTTACAATTATCTAGCATTTTCAGATGATCATTCAGGATATCTGTGCTGCTAAGGCATCTCTACTCTAGGTAATACTCTTGGCAATATGATTTTATGTGAAACTGTTATGCAGTTTTTCTATTATAGCAGAGCCTAGAAGCTCCAGTCAGGGACTGGCGCACCATTGTGCGAGGCGCTGTACATGCAATGAAAAGGGTATCACTGCCCCAAAACACACAGTCTTTTGTCCTGGTCCTGGAAACATTGATGCAGATGCATAATTTTCAGCTTGTGAAAAGCCCTATAGATTTCAATAGGATTATTCATACTTAAAGATAGGTACATGCATGTTTGCAGGATTAAGAATTTGATATTGAGACTGACGTAGTTTCTTAGCATTTACTTCATTCTTAATCAAACAAAACTATCCCTGAGCCATCTCCTAGTTACCCATGGGACTGCACAGAACCAGAAAACTTACGAAAAAGAGATCTCTGACCCTGAGAACTTGAGCCTTCTGTCAACACTGGGAGTTCATAAACACTTATAGAACAAAAAAAAAACCCAAAACAACAAGAGTTCTGTAGCACTTTAAAGACTAACACATTTATTTTTTGTAGGCATAAGCTTTCGTGGGCTTTAACCCACTTCGTCAGATGCAGGGAATGGAAATCAGATAGGTGGTATATATATACAGTCAAGGGGAAGGTACAACAATGGGTGGGGTAGGTAATAGTAAAGTCCATACAGTAAAAACAACGAGAGTCCTGTAGCACTTTAAAGACTAATAAATTTTATTTCTCCAGGCATGAGCTTTGAGAGGTTGTAACCCACTTTGTCAGATGTAAGGAATAGAAATCAAATAGAGAGTATATATATACATCCAGGAGTAAGAACCAACAATGGGGAGGGGAGGTGTTAGGCAAATCCATCCATTTAGAGTAGATGAGGCCTATTCACAACCCTTGATTAGAAGTATCTCCATAACACATTCCTAAAACTACAATACCCACCTGGAGAAGTGAAGAATCAAATTGACAGAGCCAGACGAGTACCCATAAGTCACTACTACAGGACAGACCTGACAAAGAAAACAACAGAACACAACTGGCCATCACCTACAACCCCCAACTAAAATCTCTCCAACACATCATTAAGAATCTACAACCTATTCTATCAGATGATCCCTCACTTGCTCAAGGCGTGGGAGGCAGACCTATACTTGCTTACAGACAGCCCCCAACCTGAAGCAAATACTCAGCAGCAACTGTACAACATACAACAAGAAAACTAACCCATTAACCTATCCCTGCAACAAACCCCATTGCCAACTCTGCCTGCACATTGACTCCAGTGACACCATCACAGGTCCTAGCTGCATCAGCCATGCCATAAGAAGCTCATTCATCTGCACATCTACTAATGAAATATATGCCATCATGTGCCAGCAATGCCCCTCTGCCATGTGCATTGGCCAAACTGGACTGTCACTACACAAAAGAATAAATGGACACAAATCAGACATAAAAAATGGTAACATCCATAAACCAGTTGGAGAGCACTTCAGTCTCCCAGGACACTCTGCAGGTGACTTGAAAGTTGCCATACTGCTACAAAAGAATTTCAAAAACAGACTTCAAAAGAAACTGAAGAGCTGGAACTTATATGTAAATTTAACACTATCAAACTGGGTCTGAATAGGGACTTGGAATGGTTATCTCATTACAAGAAGTAATTGTCACTGTTCACACATTCTCACCTTCTAACCAAGGGTTGTGAATAGGCCTCATCTACTGTAACTGAATGGATTTTGCTAACACCTCCCCTCCCTGTTGTTGTTTCTTACCCCTGGAAGTATATATAACCATTCCAAGTCCCTATTCAGACCCAGTCTGATAGTTTCAAGTTTGCAGATCAGTTCTAGCTCAGCAGTTTCTCTTTGAAGTCTGCTTTTGAAGTTTTTTTGTTGAAGTATGCCAACTTTCAAGTCGGTGACAGAGTGTCCTGGGAGATTGAAGTGCTCTCCAACTGGTTTATGGGTGCTTCCATTTTTTATGTCTGATTTGTGTCCTTTTATTCTTTTGTGTACTGACTGTTCGGTTTGGCCAATGAACATGGCAGATGGACATTGCTGACACATGATGGCATATGTTACATATATTACACTAGTAGATGTACAGGTGAATGAGTTTCTTATGGTGTGGCTGATGCGGTTAGGACCTATGATGGTGTCACTAGAGTCGATGTGTGGGCAGAGCTGGCAATGGGGTTTGTTGCAGGGATAGGTGTCTAGGTTACTGTTCTTGTTGTATGATGTATGGTTGCCAGTGAGTATTTGCTTCAGGTTGGGGGGCTATCTGTAAGCAAGGATAGGTCTGCTTCCCACGGCTTGAGTGAGTGAGGGATCATCTGGTAGAATAGGTTGTCGATCCTTATTGATGTGTTGGAGAGATTTATGCTAGTAGTGTTCTGTTGTTTTCTTTGTCAGGTCTGTCCTGTAGTAGATGACTTCTGGGTACTCGTCTGGCTCTGTCAATTTGTTTCTTCACCTCTCCAGGTGGGTATTGTAATTTTAAGAATGTTTTATAGAGATCCTGTAGGTGTTTGTTTCTGTCTGAGGGATCGGAGCAAATCCAGTTTTATCTTAAGGCTTGGCTGTAGACAATGGATCATGTAATGTGTCCAGGGTGAATAGGCCTCAGCTACTCTAACTGTATGAACTTTGCTATTACCTACCCCGCCCATTGTTGTACCTTACCCATGACTGTATATATATATATATATATCACCTATCTGATTTCCATTCCCTGCATCTGATGAAGTGGGTTAAAGCCCACGAAAGCTTATGCCTGCAAAACATAAATTTGTTAGTCTTTAAAGTGCTACAGAACTCTCGTTGTTTTGCTGTATACAGACTAACACGACTACCCCTCTGGAACTTACAGAACAGCTTGTATGAGGAGTAAAAATGGTCTAGGAATTGGGAAGACCATTGAGAGTTCCATATGAACCTGGAAGCTGGTGAGCTTGCTGGGAATTGTACTTACTCTGAAAGAGTAAATTAACCATTGGACTTTAGTCTTTCTTTTCTTATTCATGATCATGTTAACACAGGTAAATATCTCAAGATTTTTTGGTAAACTTGAAAAAAATATCTTAGAGAATTAAAATGGTTTGTTTATTAAAACTGCACACCTCTTCCCCCACAATTTTGTTAGCTATTGGTATTGCAAACATAGGTTTAAATGTATTTTTTACACCAGCTTTACTTAGTACATTTCTAGATGGAAAATTTAAATCTGTCATAATATTTATAAATGGTATTTGTTGCCCTCATGAATTTTTGTGCTAGGTTAAGTGTATCCAGTATAACAGAGGAGAGATTAATATTCAACTTCTGCATGAATGTTTTACTAAATCTAGGTCTATGGAGTCTACTGGCACCTGCTTTTTCAGGAAATAGTTAAAACTGTTCATTAAAATACATAAGAAAATTTATTAGAATGACCAAAAACATTGGGTACAAATTTGCATTTTTCCCTGCTAGAAGGTATCCATTGAACATTTGCACAGTTGGAGGTCAAAGCATGGGACTGATCCAACCCAAATTACTTTTTGTTTAATTATATGTTACCAAGGATTGTGAAGACCTATTTGATCATGTTAACAGGAATGGACGTTCTATAGACAAGTAAATTTCATGGAGGGTTGGATATATTTTCAGATGGAGAATTCCAGTCATCCATGAAATTAAAGAGAAAAGGGTCCCTTTACAAAGGAAAGTTTTATAATCACAGATCTTGTCCAATCTTCTTCATACATTTTTCTATACAAACTTTTCACCACTTAGTATACTCTATTCATTCCTAGCACTACCAACAGAACTAATGGCATGGTAGAATTTCCATATTAACCTCTTGGTTAATATTAAGGGGTTTTTGTTTTATATAATTTTACTCCAGATTGAAATTTAGCATGCATTTCTATAGAAGCCAACTATCAGACAAGGTTTTAGCTGTGTAACCATAAGAAATTCAGGAGGAGTTGCATACTTAAACTCCCTGAACTGCTTTAAAAATGTACCCCACCAGGTCTTTTAATTCATGTCACAGCACTATTTTTTTAAAGCAGTTTCAACATTGAGTCCAAAATTGAGTCCATCTACTAACTTTAGTTGCTTCATTTAAGGAAATGGGGCATTATTGCTTAATTAAAATGTTCAAATGTCTAAAGTTAGACAACTAAACCTGTATTTAACTGTTCGTATAACTCGCCTTATTTTCAGAGGTGCTGAGCACCCATACCTTCCATTGGCTTCAATCAGCTACAGCTGTTCACCATCTCTGATCATTAGGCAACTGTTATCTAGGTGCTGTATATGCATCTAATTACTTCTTAAACTCTGTCATTATTTTATCTTTTAGAATGATTCTTACTATTTAATCAGGACCAAGTGGACAAAGGTAAAAATCCATGAGAGGGGACCTTTTTCCCTGACAATCTTGGTGAGGAATCCTATATATAAATTATCCCCCAGAAGCAAAAGTGGAAGTATTCTCCATAATCATGACAGGGAAAATGATTTGAGTCAGACAATGATATAGATACTGTTGCTTCAATCACAGGCAAAATGCCTATAGATGTCAAAGAGATGCTGGGCAAGATAAAGATCTGTGTTGTATTACACTTTTTGCCTTAATAAGGGAGTTAACCCCAGTATCCTCAACAAAATCCCCTATCACTTCAGCTTCAGAAGTGATTATTTCCCCCATTAAAACAAACAACCAAAAAAACCATAATGTATTTTAGCTGGTTCAAAATGACTGTTATGTTGTACCCCTGAGGTTGATACCTTTTAGTAGAGAGGGAGTAGTCCTAATATATCCTATGCAGGTTTGGGAATCTATGTGGTGGACATAACTAAATACAATATAAACATAATACTGTCTTCCTTACAACCTTTAGCCTAGTGGTTCGGATACTCTCCTGACATGTGGGAGACCCAGGTGCTGCTTGACAGGGAGAAGGGATTGGAACTTGGTTCCTATGCATTTCAGGAGATTTCCCCAGCCACTGGGATATTCTGGTATGAGGCTTGCCATTGAAGCTGTTCTACTTTTTAAAACATAATTAATCATTAGAGCAGAGATTTGAACTTAGGTCTCCCATATATTAGGTGAGTGCCCTAACCACCAAATTATAGTCATTTTTTACTCTTTCCTTGGCCAAATGACTGTTCACTGTCATCATGAATGCCATTTTATATTGATTGACCCAATCTGAATTTTTTTGTACTTTTTTTGATTGACCAATAATGTTCAGTTTCAGTTCAAGCCAGCAAACTAAAAATTCTATTATTCACCCCTCTGAATGATACAACACATTTATCATAAATTCCATATTTATGAAATATGTATCCAATATATTTGCTACATTTTAGAATTAATATAAAATGTTCTTTAAAATTTTGAAAGCTTTGTGGAAACAAAACATTTAAATAATGGTCCTGAAATTAAAGTACTGAAGGACATCTGAAAGGAATTAAACCTTTTATGCACAACTGGATTGAAATTTAACATATGAAAAAGACAAGGATAAAGTCAATAAAAAGCTATGTATTTGTGAAAAAGCTATCTGAACCTTAACATTGTGAAGTTTCCAGTTTCTAAGTTGTCAGCAAACCCTAGAAAACACTGACATAGTTCATGGCTGATCATAGAAAACTTTCTTTCACTTCCACATACCCTCAATCCTTGCAAGCGCAAGGAAGACTTTTCATGCTTTCAAATCAAATTACTAGTCCCCTCCATTATTAATGTAGATAGTTCCTGATTAACTTTGTTTTGGAATGAGTAACTACCGGCCCAAATAACATGATGGAACTTGATGGGTGTCCCGATATATATTTATTCCCCTGCATCATTTTAAGCTAAAAAAAGTGGGTATATGTCTATAAACTTGGGATTAGCAACTATTTGTACATAAAAAAGTATCTTTATTAATAATATTTTACAGAAACAAATATTAAATATTTCACCACAATTACTGATTCTTAATATTTTGAAATGATCCCAAAAAGGTGCAGAAATGATGACTGCTGTTTTTTAGTATTTGCTGCTACCATTTCTGCTAAGTATATTGTGCTCCATGAGTCTATTTTATAGTCATTTTGCAGAGGCTGGGCCAGGTCATTTAGGATGGTCCAGTGGTTAAGGAGCCACCATTCCAAGAGACTCAACTTCCTGGGTAAGAAGGTCTTCTCTGCAGGTCTCCAATTTCATAGTTGATTACCAGGTTTTATTAGCAAAATATTATTTTTGCACTTATGCCAGGCTTGAGGACTTCAGAGACAAACTTCCTATGGAAGACTGAGCCCAGTTCCAGTACCTCATGGATGAGGAGAGATTAGTAGTGATGATGGCTCTCCAGGCTGAGGTAGATGTCACAGATAGAGTGTTCAGAACTCTGGCCCCAGGACTGTTATGTGAAGACGTTCATGGCTCCAGTCATCAGGCTTTCCTAGAGAGGTCCAGAACACCATCCAAGGACACCTCCCCTTCTATGAGTCCAACCTTTTTAGTGAAAGATGGATAAGTCCCCTGACTCTTTAAAGGACTCCAGATATACTGTGAGAACCCTGGGGATTTATGCTCCAAGGCCCAAAAGGAAACACCTGGAGAACCCTTTACACCACAACCACCCTCTTTGCAGGCCCCATTTTACCAGCATCCACCTGGGCCGATTTAGAGGGTCCCACTTTTCAACTCCTTCTAGTGCTGCAACTTCCACTTATTCCCAAGTGCAGGCTAATGACCATTATTGACATGCAGGTTGAGATCTGTGTACTGCCACCTGTGTCTTCCCTTGTCACTTTTGAAGTCTGTCTTAATTTCTTCACCCACACCTGGAACAAGATCACCATGGACAGCTGGGTCCAGGAGATTATGCATCAGGGATACTCCATAGAGTTTCTTTCTATTTTATACCAGGATAGAGGGGGATAAAATGTGTCCTGCCTCAGTACCAATGGGAAAGATTTTACACCCCATATTTCCTAATCCCTAAGAAATACAGAGGGTGGGGACCCATCCTGGGACTTCATCAATTTAATATCTTTATTCAAAAGATAAAATTCAGGATGATTACGCTGGCATCTATAATCCCTGCCCTTCAGGAGGGGATTTGGTTTGTGGCTCTTGACAGGAAGGATGCATATTTCCATTCAGATATTCACCCATCTCACAGGAAATTTCTAAACTTCACAGCTTGCCAAGAGCACTACTGGTTTCACATCCTCCCCTTGGGACTCGCTACAGCACCCATGATATTTATAAAAGTTTTTGCCATAGCAGAAGCCCAAATGTGACTCCAGGGCTGTACAATGTTTCCATACCTGGGTGACTGGCTCTAGGTAGGCTGATTTTTGCCAGGAAGTCTTATCAGCAACAGTTTCTGTTCAGTGCCTTCTTCCTACCATAAGCATTTGTATAAACACGGAAAAGACCACTTTGTCACCCACAAGGTCGATAATTTTTGCGGAGTAGAGTTGACGCAGTCTCTGCAAGAGACTTTCCTCAGACAGATTTTATACGATGAGCAACTTGATCTCTTGTATCACCTGCAAACTATGATGCACTGGTGTCTCTCTCTGTTAGGCCACATGGCTACATGCACCTACAGGATGCCATTCCCCAGTCTTCACTTGCAGTGCCTCCAAGCTTGGCTCTACTCTAACTACTGACCAAACTGGGATCTCATCAATTCCACTGTGATTGTTCCTACCAGAGTTCTCAACTTCACTGTTTGGAGGTCCAAAGCATATAAAGTCATAATGGGGACTCCTTTCAGCCCTCCATTCCAAGAAACACCATCTTGAAAGATGCCTCTCTTATGGGGTGTGAAGCTCACCTGAACTAGTGCACTGCTCAGGGTACCTGGACCCCGTGGGAATACGGGCTTCATATAAACTTTCTGGAACTGAGAGGCCTCCTTTCCCCTCAAACACTGACTCCATGTACAGATATCAGAAAGTATCACTGTCTGAACTATATAAACAAACAGCGAGGGAAGATCTCATCCCCTCTAACTGGAAGCAGTCAGACTTTGGAATTAGTGCACCAGAAAACACATTATGATACAGGTTGCATACCTCCTGGGTGTCCACAGCTCGCTGGAAGACAAAGTAAGCAGAAGCTTATCTTCAGACCATGAATGGAAAATCCACAAGACAATTGTAGCACAATGGGGAACTCCATGCTGGGATCTCTTTGCATTGTATTGCTCCAGGGGAGCTACAGGCCCTGACTCCCAAGGTGACACTTTCCTGATCCCCCAGGTGGACACTCTCAGATATGTCTTTCTTCCTATCTCCCCACAACCACAAGTTATAGAGAAGATCCTTCATGACAGAACCACCATCATCATCCCAGTACCCTTCTGTGCCAAACATTTCTGGTTCACAGAACACCTAATGATGTCCACATGACCACATCAGGATCCACCCATTTCAGGATCTTCTAATGCATGACGGGGGACTATCAAGCACTCCAACCCAGACTCACTCCATCTCATGGCCTGGTATTTGATGCGTGTTGGAGATAGAACACTCATGATCTGCCCCCCGTTCAGGAAATCCTTAACCAAAGTAGAAAGGATTCTACTGGAGCCTACTACCTGGCTAAATGGTGGTGCTTTTTGGCCTAGACACATCTCTATCAACATTTGTGAGATACCATGGGTATTCCATTTATCCTAGACTATATCCTTTTCTTGTAAACTTCAGGTCCAGCCCTTAATTTGCTGTGAGTACATTTAGCAGTAACCAAGGCCTTCCTCCCTCCAGTGGATGGTTGTTTTGTCTTTACATACCCGACTACTCTATGATTTATGAATGGCTTGATCAGGACCTTCCCGGCGGTCATTAAACCTACACCTCATTACGACCTCAACCTTGTCCTGTCAACACTTATAGGTCCAATCTTCAAATCTATGACAAAATGTGCCATGACCCACCTGTCCATGGAGGTGGCATTCTTAGTGGCCATCACTTTGGCAACAAAGGCCAGTGATCTAGAAACCAAGATGGCGGACCATCCTTACACAGTATTCTACAAATGGAGGGTTCCCTTACGTTACACTCCAAATTCCTTCAAAAGATTGTTTGAGTTCCACTTCAATTGATCAATCAATATGCTTATCTTTATTCTTCCCAAAATCCCATGCATCTTCAAAAGACAGGAAACTTCATTCCTTTGATGTCAGGCATGCACTGGCATTCTACCTGCAAAGAACCACGCCTATTATGAAATCTTCAAGACTCTTTGTTGCCGTAGAAGAAAGTTTTTGTTGGAAGCCATATCCTCATAGAGGATTTCTAAGTGGTTTCTGGGATGCATTTTAGAATGCTACAAAGTAGCAAAACTTCCCCTTCCTGGGGTATTACAGATCACTCCATGTGAACACCAGCTGCCTCCACAGAATCCTTATTGGATTTTCCACTACAGAACATTTGCAGAGGAACAACTTGGAGTCTGTCTGCATGTTCACCACATAATAAGCTTTCACTCAAGCTGTACCTTTGCTGACAGCTTCCTCACACCCTCCTCCACACTGAACACTGCTTGCCAGTCAGCCACATGTGCAATACACAGATGGACTGTCACTTGAAGAAGAAATGGAGGTTACTTACTGTAAGTGGAGGTTCTTTGAGATGTTTTGGCCCTATGTGTATTCCACTAGCCACCCTCCTTCTCCTCTGCTTTGGCTCCTGTTGGATTGCATTAAGAGGAGGAACTGGAGAGACATCGACTGGCTCTGACTCTTATGCCCTTGGTCAGGAGCATGAGGGAAGGTACAGTTCATGTGCACAATGGACACCGCTTTGAAAAATCTCCAGACTCGGGTGCATGGCACATGTGCATGGCCATATGTGGAATACAAATAGGGACCACACATCTCAAAGAACCTCCACTTACAGTAAGTAACCTCCATTTTCATGATTATTCAAAACTTATTTCTAATATCTGGTGAGAGAGAAGTAGATTCCATTCAAAATGGGAGATACTTACCCCTCACTCCTGCCCTTTATTCCAGGTAAAAGGGGTGGATCAGTGTAAAGGGAGCCCTAAAAGCCCCATACCTGGCCAGAGGAAAATTTCCTTTGTGCGAACACTGTGGAAGACAGCTGCAAGGATCCCTAACAAGTCTTGGTGTGACTTTATGTGAGGGTTGGGGGAAAGAGGAGCTTCTTGGGGAAGGGAGCTCAGCTCTAGATAAACTCTTGTATCATCAGTTAATGCATTTTGCATTTGCTTATCAAAACTAGAGATATCAAAATTGAAAAATGTGGCCAGATCCAGAGCTGGTGTAAATCAGGGTCAGTGGGGCATTATTACGCTAGCTAATTGACTTACACTATTTGAGGATCTGGCACCATGTGTTTCAAGGAACTTGTGTGTGCTGGAATGTCCACTATAAATCTTTTCTAAAAATATGCAATGGATTATTAATTCTTCTTGAAACCAGTAGTCCAGGCTAAGGGATGGGGAGCTACACCTCCCCTTAAGCATGTGAGCTCTCTCTCCCTCTGTCCCCAAAAGAGACGTTTGCTTTCAAAATACATAGTATTCTGATAAAGACCATCACTGAGAGACAGGCAATGGCACCAGCTCCTCCCCTGGTCATCTTTCAGTATCCAAAGATCTGTTGAAAAAGACCACTGAGGTTTGGGTTTAATTAAGTGACTAATCTCTCTGGCTTTGTAGTATATGAAGCTTTTAACAGCTGCTGAGATTGATTAAACATGGATCCATCCAGAAAGTCATTTTACTGCAAGTATGGAACAAAATGTTAAAGATGATTCTTGTCATGGTTCAACAAATCCCAACATGGAAAAATAATGAGAAGTGTCTTTTTTTCTCATTGTGATATTTTGAGGAGTGTGGCTGCTGTCTTTCTTGGGCTTTCTAGGGATATTCTAGTAAATTGTAACTTCTCAACTGTGCCAAACTCAAAAATGGAGTAAAACATCCTGAGTTTTACTCTTCACTCAAACCAGTCAATTTCATGAGGCCATTTTGATTGGGGTTTTTTTTTTAAAGAAAATATTTCATTTTCAGTTCATACAGCTGCATCCCATCATTGTTTTGCCCAGCACTTGGGACATACTTTTAAAGTGATAGACATGGGGAGGATTAAAAACAGGTCAACACTTTGAGGGGGAATTTTTCAGATGAATTATTGATCAAAGCAGTAGTAGGTGATATAAAGAGATGAACCTTCAAAATGTGTACAATGTCACAAATAGGTAAATGATAGGCAAAATATCCAGTTATAATAACTTACACATCTATAACATTTTCTGTCCAAAGGATCATTTGCAAACATTAAAAAAATGCAGCTTCACAACATCCCAGCAAGACATGCATGCATTATTATTCCTATTTAACAACTTATGAAACTGAGATACAGAGAGCATAAGTTAATTGCCCAAGGTCGTAAATCAAGCGTGCTGCAGAGCCAAGAATATATCACAGATCTTCTGATTTGCAGTCCTGTATTTTAAACACTCAACCATGCTTCATCTTCAGTTGCACCTGTGAAATGTTATCTGTATGTGAAAACACCAATTTGCATGTACGAGTACACATTTTGAACATGCAGCTGCATGTTTTATACAATGATTTGCTTGAGCATATGTTAAGCCACAGCTTAGGTGCCTTTTCGGGGGAGCAAGGAAATTTTTAGAAGCTTATTCTTTTATTTGTGAACAGATGGAACAAAAGGAGAATATGGTCAATAGCAGTAGTTCTTATTCATATATTGCTTTGGAGGGTATAATGATTGATTTTTCTCAGCTGAGACTGGATGGATTTTTTTCATAACTGCATTTTTCTAACCTAATCAAACAAGCCAGTAGATAGTTGAGAACTTCTCAGCTCCTATACTTTAGTTCAGTGCTAGCTTTCTTATCTTGGTCTTCCTCATGTCTTATTGAATTAGATTTATTTGCTATCTACTCTTTATGCTATAGATGGAATTTAACAATTTCCCAATCCAGGGCAATTTTTTTTCTACACCGATTAATGCAATTATAATAAAGTGCAGTTTCTTTCTCATCTGTTCCTTTGGAGCTGTAGATCTTTTTGATATCCACACAGTACTAAATTCAGAAATCAAAGAAAAGTGGTTCAAATACACTGTTATTGCTTACACTGTTTGAGGCTCAGCAAGATGTCATGTTACTTGATATTTTGGAGAAGAATAAATGAGAAACATGTTGAAATCAATGCCTTTTTCATGAAATAAGAATCCTTAAGTGTCTCCCTTTCTGCCACCATTTGCTTTCTCGATAGATGTTAATTAGTAAAACTTCTGAGCCTCTCCACTACTCAGAGTTCCCTTAGATCTTTCCCCCATTTAGGATATCTTAAGCCGGATAGAATTTTATTATTATCCTTTCTGCAGTGATTGAATTCAATTAACATGCTCTCTATGTGATGCTATAAATAGATTCCTTTTCAACAACCTGTTCACTCTTTTTACTATATCTCTAGCATTTATCATATAAGTCCAGGTACTGTCTAAGAATGGTTGGTGCCAAAGGGCCCAGCCAGGAAAAAAAAAATAGCTGCAAACTGTGGAACACGCCGCCAAAAGTAATAAACAGCCAATAAAGAAAAAAACAGAGCAGAACTCAGTAGCATGAGGAGTTCTCAGATCAGAGTTCTGTGCATGAAATACTGGATATATCGGCACAAAACTTGATGCAGTCCAGCACCATAAGCATCACTCAGGATTGCGCTATAAAATTAGATTATTAGAACAAGGAAACCTCAAGGGCATTAATTATGTTGGACATCAGTTTACATAGACCAGAGGAGAGGGTTTTTAATAGAGTAGTGGTGGTTTCTCATTTGTGCAGATTCCTGGATAAGGTCACAGCTTCAAGTCTCAGTGGATGAAGATGGGGCACCAGTAAAGATGGGGCACAGAGATCAATCACAACGATAATAGAATAAAAGCAAGTCTTGTTGGATGTAACCACACAGACACCAAATGAGAGACCATGAGCTAACCAGTTATGCCCTCGCCTCACACATACTAAAAATGTTCAGAAGTCAGTATCTGCCAGACACACCTATGCTGAGATTTTCAAAGCCATCTGTAGGATTTAGATGCCCAATTCCCTTTGACTTTAGTGGGCATCCAAATGCCCTAGGCAGCTTGGCTGGATCTCAGCCCTTCTAAACAGAGATGCATATAAATAGTTCCAAGGTGCACATATGGGAAAAAAGCAATGGAACATTTTCCCTTGTCAAGAATGTGGCAAAAGGCCAATTATGAAGCATAATCAGATGCACGAGGGAATGTAATCTAATGGATCCACATAAAATCATGTAGACCTAATGTGTAATCTGCACAACTGGAGAAACATTGACAGCTTCGTGGACAGCGAGGGCAACATCAGGAAAACTGCAGTATTTAATGCTTATCTGTCAAAGCTTACACATACATCAGGAGATCAGCACTGACTGGTATGGACCATGGTGTAACCTAGTGGTTCCCAAAGTTTTTTGGCTCGAGGGCCAGATATAATTTTTATAACCCTGACAGACCAACAGTCTCTGCTAGCATCCCCTCCCCAGCCCACACTGTGGCCAGACAGAAGGAGTCCTTGCTGATCTCCCATCCCTCCGGCTGCAGTAGGGAAACTGCATGCATCCTGTAGTCCAGTGTGCTCTACCTGGGTCCCTAGGCAGTGACTCCCTTCTGCAGCCATGGCGCTCCCATCCCTCTGGCTCCAGCAAGGACCCCAGTGCCTAAGTACCTAGGCAGAGTGCTTCGCTGTGCTCCCTGCTACAGCCAGGGGAAGGGGAGCACTGATCTCCCATCCCCTTGGCTGCAGCAAGGAGCCTGCACAAGTCTTGTAGTCCCATGGCAATGCGCTCCACTTGGGTCCTTAGGCTCCCTTCTGCAGCCAGTGGAAAGGGAGTGGCAGGCTACTTTGAAAGACTCTATGGGTCACTTTTGGCCCCTGGGCCACAGGTTGAGAACCACTGGTATAACCTATGGGATGTATTATAGATTTTAAATCCGCTTAACTCATAGACTCATAGACTCATAGGTCAGAAGGGACCCATATGATCATCTAGTCTGACCTCCCGCACAAGGCAGGCCACAAAACCCTACCCATACACATTTATAACAACCCTGAACCCATGACTGAGTTATTGAAATCCTCAAAAATTGTAAGGTATTGTATTCAGCGGTAATGCAAGGAACCTATAGGCCCAAGCCAGTAAGATATTAGCTTAAACTTTTAGCATAAGTAAGATGACCAGCCATGACCCTAAGTCACAAAATGGCATAAAATATTGTTTTGCTTATTTTGCAATATATAATTTTGCTGAGACCTTGCATAAAATGCGGCATTTAACCACAAAAAGTCAGTCAATACCAGTTTGGTGTATTTTCGTATAGGAACAACCGCAAATGCTAACTGCAAGATTGCCAGAGGAACAAAATAACATATATTGTAATGTGCTTGGGATGATGAATGTGCTAACCCACAGGCTAAGGACATCCCAACATTATTAGGGCCAGCAAGTTAGTTATGGGCAAGGAGGCAGAACACGCTCTTATGAATATTCATAGCAACCATCAAAGCCTATAGTCGGCCCAACCACGATCTAGGCTGACAGTGGACTCACTTGGCATACCAGAGACAGGATAGGACCCCCATGGACCATCACCTGACTTCCCTCGTCAAGGGCTCCACAAGAACTGTGCGAGCATGCATCTAATATGACGTTGGTTGTCAAATTAATATTGCACTACTGCTGCATTCATGTTTGGATCAGAACAGATGCATTTTTACTAAGTGTTAACAAACTATTGAAATTTGGAATGTTTTTTTCCCTCAAGAGCGAGTACTGTGAATGTGCACACTGGGGTTCCCAACAAAAAGATAACTCTAATACCATGGTGTCTGGTTCTGGGACGAGAACATATCAAATCTCAGAAGTTTAATTTAATTGTGGATTTTTAAGTAATCAATATAGCCAATATAATCAAAGTACAATCAATAAATCAGGCAACAATGGAGCACTTGGCATGGAGGGGAAGTACACTGTGCCATATGAAGGGAAATAAAAGTCTCAAATTACAGCCTATACCACAGTCTGTTCACTGACGACAAACACTGCATCCTAAAGTGGTGAACACTAGCTAGATAGTTCAAAAGTGTGAGTGAAACGGTGCATTGGCTATGGTGCTATCCTGACTATATTACAATGAGGATAAGAGAAAGAACCTTGCCAGATCATTGACACTGTATAAAGACAAGTAAGTGGGGGACCAATAGACACACATCTGAAGCCAGCAAGACTGATCAGATATGCGGGTGTTACTCACACAGAGGCAAGCGCAGCTCAGGGATATATTTCTGCTTGCAGTCTTGAAGGATGGTATGGATGCATATAGCAGGAGCATAAGACAAATGGCATGTGTGGAAGATGAACACAGAACATGTTACAGCTTTTGATTGTTTTCAGTTAGAGTTTTGGCAGAATAAATATTTCAGGTTTTGGTCCTGTGCTAATGATATCCAAATCCAGTGTTACTACAATTATAGGAAGTTTATTTAGTTTTAATTTTCGCGCCAATAGTATTGGAGATTTTTAATAACATGCTTTCAAGAATAATGCTTCATGATGTTTGGTGAGAATAAATAGGAAAGGCAGTCTTTCTTTTTATAATTTTGCCAGGCTTTTGTTTAGGGAAAAAAAACCATACTCACCTAGAGAAGCAGTTAGTTAATCAGTGTTTTAGTTTCATTAAAAAATTGAGAAGAACCATTCTGACAGGCTGTAAACTTTCCAAACTATAAAATTCCTATGTATTGATCTGTTTTATTTAATTTCTGAAGAACATTTGTCTGTACCAAATCCATAGCCTGTTAGTGCAATATTGAAAAAAAGCTAGTTTACCACAAACCTATTGAGAACTTGCAGTAATTTCCCTCAGAGTGGACAGATGAACCCAATACATATGATCTAATTTTTAAAAAATCAATTAAGTTTGATTTGTTTTTCAGACATGCTATCCAGATCTGCTGTTACTGGCAGCTGTAATGATGAAATGAAACTAAGGTGAAACTGTTTTAATAGCATTCTGAAGTACTCCTGAACATTTACTGTGACAACTGTCCCCATTTTATTAAAACTACATTTATTTCTTAAAATTTTTCTCTCAACACTGCCTGCCTAAGAAGTCAACAAATACAGTGAGGGGTACTTTTATTAAAAATACTCCATTCAGCAATAGTAATCTTCATAAAATGAAGCAGGAAATTCCATAAATTGATTATTTCTAATAAGTACTTAATTAAAATAGAAAACAAACATTTAGAATCAAGGGATTTATTTGGGGTTTCATATACTGTAAAAAAAAATGAAATGATAATTTTATTGTTAGATACAGATGAACCTTATAGAGTTTAAGGTTTCATTGGGACAAATATCCAGAAATCCAGAGGATCTTCTGAACATCCAGGTTAAAGCTTGATTCTGGTATAACTCCAATGGTGTTATATGATTGTGAACTTGAATGTAAATAAAATCAGAATCCATATCCTTGAATCTTCATAATTCTAGCAGGAACATGAAATCTCAGTTTGTTTCTGATCTCATTTGGATTTAACACAAATTTGTCTCTCTTTAGTAAAAAGGTAGGTCATTGTTTTCTTTCATATACTAACTTGAAATTCAGCTTGAAAGGTTGATGTTCAGATTTGTCATGCACTATGCCTTTCACTGACATGAAGGAGTCAAGGCTGTCCCTCCAGAGAAAGATATTATGGTATGTCTACACTGCAATAAAACACTCACAGCTTGCCCATGTCAGCTGATGTGGGCTCATGGATATCTGCACTGCAATTTTTTTGCCCCACAGCCCAAGCCCCATGAGCTCATGTCAGCTGATATGGGCCAACTGCAGGTGTTTTATTGCTGTATAAAGCTAACAATAGCGGGCAGCAGTTCCCTAGATGTTCCACGGTTTCGATGTCTTCTCCATATTTGCATATCAGACCGCCCTTCATTTTCCATTTGTGTAGTAGCTAATTGCAATGCTTGTGTGAGGCTGTGGTGTGGTTCACTGTGAATCATCTCTTACATGACACGCAAAAGGCAAAATTGTGGAAACTTCTATTCATATACATTTGTAAATTGAAATAATAATAATAACCATAATAGTGATAATTAGTAATAAAGAGATTACTGCAAGCTGAAACATATTATATTTTAGCCATCATCAACTGGTAGCCTTTTGTTGTGCACACTCTAATACTGTTATTAACCTAAAGAGACTTGTATAAAATACAATTTATGAGGACTGGGGTGAAGTTTTGTTTTTTGATTATTATTATTATTAATGTAACCCCTTAAACACCACCTCTTGGGCTCTATTTCCCAAGGAATAGTAGAGATGCAAATACTACACCTAACTGCCTGGGGTGAAAGCATAAAGCTCTTTAATTCATTTTTATTTTTAAATATTTCCCTTGTTAGAATATCTTGTGAACAATTCATTGCAAGTAGTATTGATACTTTGTTTGTTTTGTTAATTGCTCCTCTGATTGTGATAAAAAATACACATTTATGTTAAGCTAGCACCCAAAGATTCCAGTGAAGATTGGTGTTCCCATTGTGCTGACCCAGGTACAAATACAGAAAAACAGAGAGTCCCTGAGACAGAGGAACGAACAGAGTGAACAAACAGAGTGAGGACTAGCACAGTTTCTTGGTTATATGTTTTGTTGTTATTGGTAGAGCAGAGCAAAAATCACAATTTACATCTCATGGGATATACCAATATTGCAACATTTTATTTTGTCCTGAATCGTAGTTTAAATTTTATTTATTAGAAACTTCCTTTTCAATAAAAAAGTCACTTCAAAGGAAAGTTCATTGACAGTGCTGTTTTTGTTTTGTTTTTTAAATTAGGGTTAGACTTGTACTGAGGAGGAATAGTAGGGATATGGAAGGTGGTGATAAAAATAAAATAGGAAAAGGAAGGACAATTTAGCTGAGGATGGTGCTGCTTTGAGCAGGGGGTTGGACTAGATGACTTCCTGAGGTCCCTTCCAACTCTAATCTTCTATGATTCTATGACAAGAATAATTATCACAGCTCATTATCTACTTAACAATGGCCAGTGAGCAGGTTTTGGAGGCTTTACTGCAGAGGTTAATCTTAAATCAAATAGCATTGTTTGGATTCCCTACCTGCATGTGATTTTCCACCGCAGCATAATATGTCTGAACATTACAATTGTGATTATTGTGTAAACTGAAATTTGCTGCCATCAAATATTCAAGCATTCAGTTTTAGAATTCACTATTTGCACATTTTTGTGCCAGTTACGTTTGATCACTTGAATGTTGACTGCAAACAAATATTTACATGCTATGAACACAGTTTAATTGAAATTTGTTTTCAGATTCAAACTAATATTCCTGAAGCTGTGGTGGGGGATGGAGAAATTCAGTCATTAAATTCAGCTCTAGTTATGGCAAAGTTATCATAGCTATGTCCTTTTCTAAGAGTACTACATTTCAGATGTCACTGTTGGTAATGCTGACTTTTAATGATGGTCATTTATTCCTCTGCTTGCTTCTCTTGATTCCCAGGCTCTATGGAAGTAGAGACAGGAAAAGATATTCTCTAAGCCAGTTGCCTAGGCTTCAGTTTATTTTTGGTTCTTAAGCTTCCTGAGACATTTGGCTCTTGAGACTTACCAATTTTCCCAAAATGACCCTGTCTAAGAAACATGTATATCAAGTCTCCAATCTAGTTCAGCCTCTGAGCACAATCCAGATGTGAAACAAGCTAAGGAAAATTGAATTTATCTGCTAGTCCTGCAGTAGTTTATAGCTCTGTAATTCTATTATGCAATAACTAAGAAATCAAAGTATTTCTCTAATAGAATAAACAATAAGAGAACTCTTGATTCATTTAATTGCTCTATTTTATTGATTCTATCTTGATTGCTCTATTTTATTGATCATGAACTATTTACTCATCATGCCAGCTTCGAGACTCTGATCTTTAAAGGTTTATCTGATTGCTATCCTTTCCATTTATGAAAGAATGGATGGAGATTTTTGATGACTTACCAGTAATTTTGGATCCTCTATAGAAGCATATCCTCTGCTTCTCAGAATATTCATACAGATACATAACTGAGATATCATTTTATTTATAAAGCACCCATCGGTTTTACAACAAAATAAAATATGTAAAAACAGAATAATTAAACATTCTTAAAATTCAAGCAAAGGGAACCAATGGAATGAGGATAAAAACACACAAATAAAGAGGAAGAAAGTGGAGTGGGAGAAAGCAATACTGAATTAAGTCAGGTATCAAGTGGGGAAAAGTGGAAGGAAGACCTTCCAAGCTCATTGTGATAGTGTATGGAATGATGGTGTATGTGCTACATAAGGAAAAGGCTCAAAGAAATTCCCTCAAATATCCATTCAGGACTGTGAAGACCAACCTTGCATGTTTAAAATCAATCCATCAAGCCATGAACAATCAATGTGGGCAATGCTGAACAGGTGTAATTATGCATTCTGAAGCAGCTGCAGTTGACAGACAACCTGCTGGCAGCCCTGCTATAAGAAAATTACAATTATCAAGCCTTCTGGTCACAAGAGCATATGCTGCTATGCGGCCTCACAATAAATAAATACCTTTAGAACTACATCCAGCACATGGCATGGCACAGAAAAAGTACATTAACCTCACTCACTGTTTCTAGCAAGTCCCCTGAAAAAGAATCAGGATTAAAATAATAGAGAATCCTCATAATTTCTATCTGTAAGCAGGATGTGTGATTTTCCTATGCTTTTGGATAGGGTGGATCCAGCTCAGTTGATGTTACCATCCAAGAATTCTTCCAGAGCAGAGTCGGAACTTGCAGGATACACAGGGCCTATATGGGATAGCTATGTATTATTGGCATACTGAAGATACTGTTTACGGTGACAAATTCCCAAATGAACAGCATGAAAGACAACGTTTATTAATGAGGGATCTTATATTTATAATCTCTCCACGAGAACATCCAATTGGTCCATCATACCAATTGACTTCTATATTTTAAGGAATAATTGGTCACTTGGATGACAATTACAGACATGCCAGCAACTTTTCTCAGTCACTAAAGGAGCAATCTTCAGTCAATTGTATCCAAACCCAGTCTGATTTGCTTTTTTCTCTGTATGCCAATAGCCAAAAGCATGCAGTTCCCTTTCCAGTCTACAGACAAACACATAAGGAAAGAGATGTGCCTTGCATTGCAGCTTAAAGGTCAACATATGTAGGCTATGGCGGTCTTTCAGGGAGAAAGAAGTCAGAGTCAAAGGCCTTCCACAAAGAATGCATGATGACCAGGCCCCAGGTGCTTAAATCTAGGGATTAGTGTCTCAAAGTCCTCAATTGCCCTGAACTGTCATGGTGAACTCTGAGGGCACAGGTAATTTTTGAGATAGCCACAACTCCATCCATAGAAAGAAAACTCATGACCTTTGAATTGCAGAAGCAAATTGTGTGTCTGTTGAAGTACTAGCATAATGTTTCTGTTCCCTTGCTATGTTGAATCCTTTTAATCACTTGTATTCAGAGAGAGAGAAACCAGCAAAGAACACAGAGAGAGACACTACAGGGAGTGTCTTTACTGAGCTAACACTAAAACCAGCCAGTACTGGCTGAGCCAACCCCTAATAGTCTAACTCTATTGCTATGGCAACAAGCTAAGCTCTTAGGCAAGACACAAAATAAACAACATCCCCCTTATCACTTAATAGCAACTGCCCTCTGGATCAGGGAAAGCTTCTAAATGATCTTGAGGTATAGATTTAAGCTAAGTAGAATGCAGTTATCTAGTCTAGGAGTCACAGTTTGTGAGATCAGGGTATGAAAGAAGCAGCCTCAGATGCAGATTTAAAAAAAATGATCCTTTTGACCACCAAAGCTAACTAGGATTCCAGAAGAACTGGGGATGAAAGTTTGCATCCAAATTCTCTTGGGTGAAAAATGAATATATCACATAAATAAGTAGGGCTAAAAATATTCTCTGTTCCTTTTCCTTTAATTTCCTTTCTTCATTCTTTTGTTCCTAATTTCCTCCCAACAAAACCCCACCCCCAAAATTAAAATAACAATAAGTTGTGGCACTAACATGAAGTTTTGAGACCAACCCAATGTTCTCTCATGTTATGTTCCTTTCCCCCCAATCTTTTGACTATCTTGTTTATTCGGACTGTGAGCTCGAGGGGGCAGGAACTGTCTCTTATTCTATCTTTGTAACAACAGGGTACCTATCTTCGTTGGGTCTCCCAAGGTGTTATTTTAATACAAGTTCTATTAATACAAATAATAATAATGAAACATATTCTGCAGACCAAAACAAGATATAAATAGTGTTACATTTACAGAATTACCATTTCATTTTGCAGTCTCTCCCACTGGCCTTACATAGACACTGAGAAATGGGGTTAACTAAATAGATCCAACTTCCCTAAGCCATCTCTGCAAATCAGAGGGAAGACAGTATAGCGCCTCAAGAGTAAATCTATCCGTCTTGACTAAGGTACACTAGTTAATAAAGACCAGATAGTCCAAAATATCAGAAGCTGCTGACAGATTTAAGAGATTAAATTTGAATGTTTGCTGATTGTCCAGTGATAACAGACAGCAGCAACTAATAAAATAAAAGATATCTCAAAACCGAGAAGGAAAGACGGCACAGTTATGGGGCTAGCTCCTCTTCTACCTTCTTTCCAGTCTCTCTGGTGCACTGCTGCAGATGTTGGGCATCTTGCTGTAACCTGTCTTGGAATGGAATCTTGTACTCCTTTGATTCTGAAATGGGTCCAGGACCTGTGTCTGCTACTCTTTTTATATCAAACACTTATCACCTTGCAGGTCCAGTTGGGTTTTGGGCACCTGCATTTCTTCACTTCCAGAACCTGTGACCAGTAATATTAACCAATAGGGGTGTTTTTTTAAACAAATAATTGTATTTAGCAATTGTAGCAAAGCATCAGATAAAAAAGATTTTAAAACAAATACACTGTAAACATGTCTGTCTTACCTAAAGTACTATCATGCTATAATTGCAACCTAGGCTGGCTTAAATTCTTCAGATGTCCTAGAGGGTTCCTGGATCTGAGCATCTTTCAGTTTGTTTGTCCCTGCATCTCAGAGAGAATCTTTTTAAATCCTGCCATTTTCCTTTGTTCTCTGAGAGTCTTCTTTAAATACTAGCATGCTTTGGGGCCTCCTGGCCAAGCCAGTTACATAGGCTGTTCGGAGGACCAAGCCAGAGTTGTTGGAGTCTATGGTTCTGGCGCTGTCCCTTATTCAACTTTAAGTGGTGGAAACTTTTTCATAACTATCTTGAGCCAGCTCCCTCTTTCTTCCTGGACCATTCCAGATGATCCATATTGGCAAACAATCAAAAATATTCTTTTTGATTGACATCATGTGAGTGGCAGGCCAGGATAGTCTTAATTATTAAAGAGCACCCCATATTTGTCATAAAAGGGATCAAGGAAATCTAAGGATAACAGATGACACCAAAGTTGTCTGGCTAGAAACCTCTCTCTAATCTTCCCAATAAGGAATAAGCTAGGGACAGGGCAACAAGTAGTGAGATTATCCAGTAATTTATCAAATCTAGGTTGATGGTAGCTAGTACCACAGAGAGAGGTTTACAAATGCTTTATTTAATGTTGAAATCCAGGAAGACAAAAACCCAACAGCAGTACTCACAAGCTCAGAGAATTCAGCTACAAATGGCCTCATCATAATTGGGATATCTACATGCCAGCAGAATCATAAACCTAGATCTGGCCACAGTGGCACAGAAAATAGCCAGATGCTCAAATCAACTCATCTCTTCACTTGGTGGCCATGTACATTGCAAAAAAGATGATGGAGAAAAAATAATGCTTTCTCTCCCTTCTCTTTGTTTTGCATAAGAGAATTCTGGTAGAGAATTTAGTATCTAGCTAAAAGCAGTCAAGCTTACATCATCCCACCAGGTCTAATTGAGGTATGCAGGGTAACACTCCACATCAGAAATGTAAAGAGTCAGCCATTTTTACAACAGATTTAGTATTACATACCTGACTAAATACTCCCAGAAAACTCCCATGCCACCCAAGCTACATGAACGTTTCTCTGCAGGAACCAAAGGGATTTACTGAAGGAGCCTAAAATGGAAAACATCTGAATAGACAAGTTGATCTTATCAAGGATTGTTTCTTTTACTCACTTTCCTTCAAGAGGCTATTCTTGTGGAACTTGCTTCAGCCCAGCCATTGAACAAGGCACAACCATCTATCTCAAGAGTACTATTGTTTTATGTCCCCACTCTCAGTTTTTTCCCTAATGTGGTCACTGAATTTTACCTACATCAGATAATTTTCTTGCCAGTATTTTGTACTAGGTCTCATAACTCCCCAGGAGCTGTCATTCTGAAGATGGATGTTAAATGAGCTGTCTGCCTTTACCTTGAAAGAACTGGAGAGTTTTGTAAATCTTCACCTCTTTAATAATATGCAGAGAGTGCAAGAGGGATAAACTACCCCTGTCCAAATTTGATTGAAATGGATATTACAGTATATCAAGAACTGCCATAAAGAAGAAAAGATTCCAGTCTCAGAAGATCTCAAGGTAAATTTTGTCAGAACTACTGTCTTTGAAGGTTTGCCTTGGCAATTTTCCCATTTTCTCTACAAAGCAGTTACCTGGAGTTCAGTAAACACAATTACATAGCATTACTGTTTAGATGCAGTGGGGAGGTCAGGGATCTGCTTTGGGAAAATAGTTCTGAAGTCTATATTTTTAGTTAATTTACTCCTCAGCCCTCCTTCTGTGAAAGAGGAGTTCACTGCTTGACAGTCTCCAAGACTGGGGAACCGTGAAGGTAATTTCATAAGGAAGAAAACTAGGTTAATATCTAGTTCCTGCATTTCTCTAAAAATATCTCTGCAGATCCACAAGTTCAGTCTCCCTGGCACTTCTTCTCTTGGGAATTTCTGTCTTCTAGGATATGGACTGAGGACATAGGCAGGGGGGCCAAAGGTATAGGGCCAAATTCTGCTCTCGGTTATTCTGATAACTTTATTGTCTTCCAATTGATAATGGTGTAACTGGGAACAGAGTTTACCCATGTCTCAACACTAATGAGGGAGTTACAACTGACCAGCAATAACTTGAATTTGTATTTCTGTTAAACATCAACCTGAACCCACATCTACTTGCTGTTCCCTGGATCCATCCTTCCATGCCTTTAACAACCGTTCGGACACTATAGCTCCTCACTGGAGACTTAGACCATAACTTGGCACATCTCTTTACCTCAATATAGAAAGGGTATGATATAACCTGCTAGTTTTAGGCTCAGATTCTACTCTTTTGTGCACACACCGGTGTAATTCTGGAATAATACCATGGAAAACAAGGAGAGAGAAAAATCTAGCCTTTTAAATTTGGTGATTCTTCAATTTTCATTTGGCCGAAAAAAAGCAGGAAGATATTTTGTCATGACCTACAGGCAGATGAATGCTGCCATATTAAGTGGCACCCCTATTAACAGAGGACATTGAACCATGTTTGCCTTTGGCTTCTGACTTCAAAATTCATGTTGAATGGGGACACTAAATTAACTACATTACTTTATTAATACTCCAGTCCTGCAAACACAAACTTAACATGTCCAGTTTCCTGAAGTAGTACATAAAAGAAAGTTTAATATCCCCTGCCCTTTCTTTCACTATTAATCTATAGATTTTTTTCTCCCTCACTGATTTGCTCATCCTTGATATCCCCTCCATCCTTCTCTATGCAATTGCCTCTGTTTTCCACAGCACATCAGCATGTTCTGCATCTAAATAACACTATTTATACTCCGGGACTGATTTCTCCATTTTTGACAGTTTCTAAAACAAAAATTCCTCTAGTTTTATTCAGAATATGTTCATTGGAATTACTTGCACCATATATTTAGTCAGTACAATAAAATGAGCATTCAGAAATCCTTTACACTAGCATACAATCTTTATAGCACCACAGGCATTTGCCATTACATTTTTGTGTCATTTTCATAGTGGTATGTCAATTAGACATTTCATTACTCACAGTTAAATAGCTATTAAAGGCCTTTAGATGCTGTCTAAATTCTCTGAGGGGTATCTTTGGTTTTCATTAGATATTTACGGGTATATCCAATAAGCAATATTGAGTAAATTCTGGGAAATGTCACTGTGTATTAGAACATTATTAACAAGAAAAACCTTAAACTGATGAGTAGAGGTGACTCTCCAGTAGCCACAAATGGCTCTTTTGCCAGTTGCTACGGTGTCAATAGTTAGAAAAAAACTACTGAAGTGTTATGAATAGTAATGCTAACTATTTTAGGTTGTCTAATTCTTTCCCAGAAAATCTGACTGTTTGGTAATCAAAAAGTGTAATACACATACTATACGTTTATTAAAGTATATAGTGCCAACAGTATAGAAAGGCTGGCCGAAATACCCAGACCTCTGAATGGTAACAGAATTGTTGGAACAATGCTACCCAAACCTGAATTGTCCCACTGCTTTGAATTTATTTGCACTGAGCTAAAGCTTTGATATTAAAATGATACATGGTTTAAATTTGCCCTCATTTCTAAACTCTCAGAAGGTAATTTAATAAAGGTTATGGTGATTTTCGTGGGACCAAGTCAGACTTCCTGTAACATCAGATCTGCCTCTTTAAAAGATCTGTATTTTCATTAAATAAGCTGCAGTACAAGGGTTCTGTGGCCCACTAACAACATGTGTAACACTTTTATATCCTTTTAGCTTCATACAGGAATCATCATTTTCAGAGGCACCAAGGAGCCTTCTTCTGTAATGGCAATAATCAGGATGTTTCTTCTTCCTCCAACATGCAGCTTAAGCTCATGAAAACACTTACAATGCCCTTCATGACTAGCAGTGAAAAAGGTGACTTCTTTGCATGGCCATTTTTCCATATATTTACAGAACACGAGGGAGACTGATACCACAACATCTCTCCCAGCAGTCAGAACAGTGGGATTTACATAAAATAAAGTAAATTAAGTCTTCTCTTCTTCCTCTTTTCACTCTTCTCCCACCAAACATTACTCATTTTTTGGAATGACCTTCACATGTAGAGAAGTATATGGAAAGTACACATATTGTGAATTTAAAAATGATTGATGATAGAAAAAACACTGGCAAGATTGCAGCTTAATATCCAAATACACAATTTTGCTGTATGCTGTTGCTATACCAGGGAAATAGAAATGTTCACAGACAAAGTAACTTAGGAGCACAAACCCTAATGAAAGTCCTTCTAAGTCACTTACATGCTGTTGAAAATCCCATCCTTAAACATCAACAACACCTGATTATCAATTAGTCTAAAACTAAATTCATACACACTCGCGATTGATTTACCATATTTAAAGGCAGAAACAGAAGTTCATGGGTTACACAGTTATTCATGGATCCTGATATTCAGTTTCAGGTATCTTACTTTGTATTTATTCCCTTGCATTCCTCTTCCCATGTATCCATTGGGGTAGAATATTTAATAGAGAAATATGTACAACTGCATATATAGGGTGACTTACTGTATTTAACTTCAAATTATATGCTTTTTACACAAGGCACAAATCCTTCAGAATTTTCTCATGACCACATTTACACTAAAGTCAGAAGGGTGATTAAATGTTATGAAAATATAATGCAAATGCTAGTTATTTTCTTTTCATTCTAGCTGGATATGCTAATTAAAGCCAGCATAAGAACTGACACTTCTGTATCATAGTCTGTATTCATAATGGACCAAACCCTGCTTGCCTTACTCTGGAGCATAATTCACTACAATGAGTAAAATAAATGGGATCTGACTATATATAACTGAATGTAAAAATAGGCTCTAATGTTTCTGTATCCAGTTCCTAAGAAACTCTCCTGGGAACAAAAATCAGAAGCTAAATTCAATCTTCAAAGTAAAAGAATCTTTTTGTTTACACAGGAAAAACTTAAGTACATTCAAAGTCATGATTTAATACCAGGGAAAAAATCTAGTTCAGATAACTGAATTTCCTACAGGGAATGTTACAGACAGTTCAAGGAAGTTTAGGGCCTGATTTAAATCTTATTGAAGTCAAAGCTCCCCGTGACTTCCCGAGCTTTGGATCAAGCCCTCAGTGATAATTTTCTCCTATCACAAGGTGTACAAGATGTAACAGAGAAATCAATGAGAGAAAGAACAGAACCTTTTCATATGATGAAGGAATGGCTCTAGAATATGAACTGTTTCAATTATCAAATAGGGTTTCTAAAGGGTAATAAATTAGATAGAAAAAAGCAGAGAAAAAGAATGCATTATAGATATCTGTGTATATATACAAGCTATATATAGAAACCTGCATAGAAAAGTAGTAGATATAAATGTGTTTTATAGAAAAAAAAACCTTAAATAAAAGAAAACTAAATCAGACAGTCATGTAAGTAGAAGTTAAGTTGTTCTATTATGTCAGAGTCACTGCTGTTTTAATTTAAAGAGCAAAATCATTACTAGCCAAAAATGGAACAGAATAACAAAGCAAGTTAATAGGGTAACAGCCACACAGTCCTATTAAGAGCTTTTAAAAACTTTTACAATATTTTTGTTTTCCTTATTTGCTTGAATTACAAGCAAAAGTAAGAGATAGCGTATATCAAAGGTAATAACAAGTTTATTGCATCTAAACTAAAATAATTAAAAAGTAGATTCTTTTCTGTTTTAGTATTTGACAATATTTATTTAATTTTTAAATAGAAGGTGAAAACTCACTATTTCATGGTTTTGCCAGAGATGAGAAGTTTCTCCAGTCGATCTATGAAGAAGCACATTATGATTTCTTTCAAAAACAGTAGCATTTAACTCAGGAGAGTGTAGCACAGGAATTACCTCCAGGATGCCTACAGTTATTTGATAACAGATTATAGTAATATGTTAGCTTCAGGTTTGTACCTCCAACATCTCTTCATAAGTATTATCATTTCCACTGTATTACGGCGCAGATCCTCAGCTGCTGTTAAATTGTCCATAGCTCCAGTCACTTAAATAAAGCTTTGACACTTTACTTTCTGGAAATCTGCCTCTATATGTTTGCATGACACTTTATAGACGCATACAAGAAACTGGCTCCTGCCCCAAGAAAATGTACCCAGATCTGATCCTTCACATACTTATGCCCTCTGGAAGAGCCCTGACGTCAGGAATCCCTGGGAAGCTGACAAAGGTGGGCCCAAAGCCTCCTTGGTGACTTTCAAATGTGTTGCCGCTGCGGCACATGGCTGCCCTATCACTGACCCATGCTCCTGTCTCAGGCAGCCTAAAGGATGCTACACCTTGTGGATACTTGAGACTACCATAAGGGCAAAACTGCCATTAGAGACTATTTTTATATCTACCAGAGACATACCCCTGGTGATTCTGGATAGTAAAATACCTGACAGGGGCCTGCCTTCAGGTAGTGGTCCCATGTCTCAAGGATTATTGTTGGCATTGACTAATCCCAGACAGGTGAATTGGAGTGCAGGTGACGGAGGATATTGTGCTATAGCAATTCATCCAGGTTCGCTCAGTCCAGGGACAGGACTGGATGAGGAGACATGGCCAGGCACATTGTCATAGATGGTAGACCTCATAGAAAATTACCTAGCACACGCCTAAGGGTGGGGGCCCCAATGCTAGGCCATTGCCAGATGTGCAGGACTGAGCATGTCAGAGAGAATGGGGACAGGAGACCATCGGCTTGGGTAAGGCCTGAGCCCTTCTGTGGCAGCGACTTGGAAGCTGAGCAAGAATGCCCCAGGATAGGGAAAACAAACGACAGCATCTAATTCACATCTAGATCTTTCTTTCTTCTGGGAGACATGAGAAGTCACTCCTGCTTAATTTTGCACCTAATCTTTCCACAACAGAAAATCAAGTTTTCAGTGAAATGAAAATTGCATTCCAATTGTCTTTTTTGTCAATATATTTTTTCTCCCTTCACTGAAAAAAGGCACACCAAAAAGGTTCAGCTGAAAGGAAAAAGAATGTTTTTTTTTACATCCATGCTTTCTGTGGGAATCCCCCTTCCCCTTTCCCTCTCTCCCCATTTTCTGACCCACACTATTTTGAGTAAATGTTCCTTTGTCCAAGGGAAGGCCAACTTCCCCTTCTTTGTCAAGTTGGCTATTGGACCTGACCTGATGAACCAATCTTTCAGGCCTGAAAGAGACATCTCATTCTCCCCATATATGGTATTTGGTTGCCTGACATTCCCACTATCTGCTAGCATCTTCTCTGTTATTCCGCTCACTTAAGACCCTTCTGCTTCTCCAGTCAGTGTGTTCCTAACCCACCCGTTCTTCTTGGTTTTAACCCTTGTATTTTCTAAGGAAAGTCCTTACTTTGATCTTTCCCTTTTTACTGAAAGAAAATGGCTTGGGGGAGTAACTTTCTTGGATTTTATCTGTTAAAATATAACGTCCATATATAATATCATGGGGTTTGATTTTCCATCTACCATTAACCAGGTGTCCTGGAGTAAATGAGGACACAAATTGGCCCCTAAGTTAGAAATTAGGACTTCTTGCAAGTGGTGAGCACTCTGCCTCTAACACCTAAGCACATATTTAAGTTTAAGGTTTTGAGTTGACTTCAAGCACTCAACTTCAAACACCTGGTGAAGTGCTTTGCTGGATTGGGGCCAGAGCGAGCAGCACTTTGATGATCAAGCCTTTTGAGAGCATCTTTTCTTTATGTTTTGTGGATTGGCCTTACCGTTCAGGCTTTTGGCTGCAATTACAGTGCTCTCCCATTCAGATAAAACTCAAATAAATGCAATTGCTTATATTAGATTTTCCAAAGTTGAATGCCTCATGTTGTTATTTAATATTGTTGGTATGTGTGTGTTTATATCTCTTTCCTCATTTGCTAATACCAATCTGACAGCTATGGTCCATGTTAACGAGCCTTACTAAACCAAACGAAGTGGTTTCCCTAGCAACAGGATCCATGTAAAATCTCTCAGAACACCTGTTCTTTCCACTCTCATTTCATTCAGCTAAACAGTGTACCTTTGGAAAATGGGACATCGACTTTAATGTCCAAATCAAAGTATTCAGGGGAATTATGGCAAGGAGACATGGTTAAATCTGAAGACCCACGTTACGCAAAGACTGACAAGCACTGAAAGTATTTGACCCATTTCTAGTTATTAGCAATTAACATCTTACCAGCAGAGCCTACATTTCCAGAGTATATCTCAATGCTGTCTTTGGCATTATTAAACCTGAAAAATCCAGCTAGGTACAGCAAGCACTTTCTGAGTGTGGAATGACAACACATTATTGGCACTGCAGCTACATTGTCACCCTTAGGCTTTCTAGTCAGCCAGAATTCATAATTCATGATGGATAGTAATATAAAAGGGCAATGCACCTGAGTGCTTGACAAAATTACTGGCAACTTTTAGTTATAAATTTTTAAAATTATATATTTTCTTGATTGGTTCAGCTCACGCTAAAAAATTACCACAGAGAATATTTTTAGGGTTATTTTTAGGTATTTTTTTTTAAAAAACCTTTAGTAAATTTAGATTAGTTATGTCTAATTAATCTAACTTTAGATTAGTTATGTCTAACAAAAGCTAGTCTTAAAGTGCACTATCATTACTGGAAGACTCTCTGGTACTAATTTTTTTTTTTGTGGCTTTTACTGTACCTCAAGCTCAGTTATAATTATCCACTTTGTAACATTGTAAAGTGTTCCTGGTAACATGTTTGGATGTCCAAACTAGAGTTAACATAGCAGAGTTCATTGTTCAATACAAGTGGGAGGGATTTAGCCTTTCCTATAAGATACAAATTCTGGGAATCCTCATACACTTATCACTATTTATTAATCAGCATTGCCCTGATTTAGCAAAAAATATATAATCAGTTTACCATATGTGCTGGATAAACCCCAGAATAATTAGGTTTTTATGAGATTCTGCAATATGGAAGGCAGGCATTTATTTTGTTGAATCAGGCTCTCCATTTTGCCACATGCACTTTACTTATTATTGCAAGGGGAGAGAATGCAATATGCTCTGCATCTCATTCTGGGATTAGCAGGCACAGTATGCTGCTGTTCTCTAAATAAAAGGATGAAAGCAATGTTGCTCTTCTGCAAACATCCACAGCATATTTTGTTCATTGTTACTTGGATACCAGTAGTTATCTCACAGATTATGTATGGTTAGATAGTTCTTGCTCACATGCAGATAATTATGTAATTGATAGCCAAGTGTTGGGATGGGAAAGCAGCAGCTGGGAGAATCTGCTCTCCTTTTGCAGCCTGCCCTGACCTTGGCATTATCGGTTGGCTACTCTGGACGTGGACAGGTCACAGGCATTCACTAGCTAAGGGCCCAACCTTGAGCCTACTGAAGGCAATGCAAAACTTCAACTGACTGTAGGGGTACAGGGTCTTTGTGATTAGGTGTACGGATATCCTCCAGGAGCCCTTTACAATCAATAATTGGCTAGAAAGAGCCATCCCAAAGCTGGTGGGTCTCCAGGAGCTCATAGGGATGGCAATATGCCTGCCAGAAACTGATGTGAATCAACCTAGACCAAGAACAGTTATAAAAACCTACTGCTCCTGACCACAGAATTTACAGAATATGCCCAGTTCTGAACCAAAGAACTAAGCAAAATCCTTACAGAAAGTCACTGAGGAACCAGTCACTTGTGGGTGACATTCAGGCATTATCACAGCTCTGAAGGACTCCTAATCATTTCCTGGCCTCTATCTTTGACACCAGTAAGGCCTTATTGACCCTGAGGCTACTGCATTGTGGCACTTATCAGAGCTTGCAATACTACTTTGTATTAGCACTGACCTGGTTAGAGAGATTTCACACATCGTCACCGTTCTAACTTTCAACCCAGCTATTTCATCTCCAGGAGATCATCATTAAGTTACTGTACTGAGAAACAGGGTTTGGGCTGGTTTATAACTCTCCATTAAAAGGAAATGCCACTGAAAAATAGAGAATATGAACACAATTTTTCATGAATATATTTGTTTCTCTTTTCTGACCATTTCTAGTCAGATTACAAACAGATGCCAGGGAAAAGCCAGATGTGACAGCTACTAACAAAACAGTTGAACTACCTGCCTGTCCACCTGTCTGTCTTAGTTATTTTTGCACTGCCTCTCACCTTATTATCTAAGAGCCAAAAAGAATTAAATAAGAAAAATAAACATCCAAGAAAAATGGTAGTAATGACCATGTCTGGGAGAAAACTGGAACAGCAATATTCAGTGGAATTTATCCGGAGCCATCCAAAAGGGCTGCATGAGTTCCAGATGTTTGAAGACGGGTGGTCATTTCCAAACCAGAGATCATGAGGCAAACCCTTCAGGTGATGTGTTTCCAGAAGCATAGTCTAGAAGGATTTGCTCCAGCTTTCTCCAGTGAGTGGATAGACACCAAAGGAAAGCAATCTTTATGCACTACACATGAGCACAAGACTGCATGAGACCAGTGCCTCAGTGAGGTGGTGTCTAATGCCAGGAAAACAGGCTGTTGCAGGTCCTACTTGGAGTCCCTTTCCACAGTCACAGATAGCAGCACCATCATCAGATAAGCCAAGAACTAGTAACAGTCAAAGACCAAAACAGAGGAAAGTGTGTGCATGAAGGTGAGGGAATTTGAGATGTTTTTGAGGTATATTGGACTATAGTTCAGATGCCTTTTTTGAATCTTATCAGAAGTATTCAAAATCATTTTAGATCTGCAAAACTGGGCTGGAATTCTTTGAAGAGAGTGAGGGATGGACAGAGGGAAGGAGAGAGAGAAATGTTACCATGGAAAAAAAGGAAAAAAAACCCACCTGAATGGCTCTGTGCCTCGCCGTGCACTGTATTTAGGTATTCTCAATTTCATTCTCAAGCACCAGGAATTGCAAGAGATTGGAAAAGTCAACCACACTCTTTTTCAAACCTTTCAAACCTTAAACAGATTTGATTCACCCAGCCTTAGTAAACTGATGTGCATAGACCTTTTGTGATAATTTCTCCTTCCACTGAACGCTGCCATTAAATCCTGAGTAACAACTTGGATACCAGTGGATTTACTCCAAGCACGTATTAGAACAAAGTGGGAGAAGTGTCCCAGTGCATTTAAAGGCCAGTATGTCCAGAAGAGATTCCAAAGTGTTGGGTTTTCTGAGAGTTTCTATTGTCTTTTCTGCACTAGAAAAAATTATCAAAAACTCTCCACTGGTGCTGCTGAGCTTGGTGGTGCCACTGGTGGCAGCCTGAGCAGTAAAATACCAGAGCCTTGTCTACACTATGTCAGTTAATAATAATATAATAATAAGTTAGCTCTTAGATGGTGCTTTTCATCAGTAGAGCTCAAAGTCTCTATAAAGGCAGTCAGTATCATTATCCCCGTTTTACAGACGTGGAAACTGAAAGACAGAGAATTGCCCAATGTCACTCAGCAGGCCAATGACAGAACAGAAAATAAAATAATGGAACGCAGTCCCATTTGTTCCTTTGGAAATGTGCCCCTAGAGCTAGTAGGCTCAAAAATAAAAGCCTTAACCAACACTATGGCAACTGGAATAAATTGGAGATGGATCTCAAACTCTCTGCAAAGTTATGGCACTTGCAAGACTCTGTGACTGATTAAAAGCCAGTCTCAGTCCATTCAGTCTTGGTATTTCTTTCATATGTTTGCATTTCCTATCATACTTCACATTCCTTGCAATATCTTTGGATGAAAACAAGTTAAAAGTAAGGAGCATTGTTGAGATACTGTTTTGAGAGCGCGAGGCATTCCGCTTTTCCCGTCAAAGCACATTTTTTTCAGTCAGCCCTTGACATATGCTTAGAGAAAATATTCAGTGACAGAGAAGCCAGACACAGAATATCAAAAAACAGATACAGCTGCGTTCTCATTTACCAAAAAATGTAAAGCCTCTTACCTTGCAGTTTACACTCTGTTATCATTCAATAATTCTGCAATGACAGGTATGTGAATCTGTGTAGATATTTCCTTACCCTCTGCAGATGTCAAAAGCTGCAACCTTTTTCTTTACCACTTTCCTCTTTTTAATTTTTTTTTTTTGCAGCTGAAAGTAATACAAATACAAACTTACCTTATATGAACCATGATATGAACCTTATAGTATTACAAACTCCAACCAGTATAAAATCATTATGCTTAAATACCAAAGCATAGGCAAAATACTCTAGGTTATTAACTTAATTTTTTAATAGTCTCACAATCAGGCTTTCTAATTTGCCTGGGAAAGAAATCAAATTTATTTGAAGAGTATATATGGGAATTTCCTAACTACAAATTGATTGCATTCTGCAGGTGTAAAGCGCATCTATCTGAGAGCAGTACAGGGGGTGGTCCAAGTCTAAGAACAAAACGAGACAGGCAAAAATATATAGAAAATTATCATGGACCCAAAGCTCTTTAGTTGTCTGAAACGTATTAGGAATCTCTAAATAATCACTGGTGGGTGAAACTTTTCAATGAGAAGAAAATACCACCAGTTATCTTGTAGATAAAACATAAATCAGAATACCACAGATAAGATTTAATTCTGTATTATAAAAGCTATCTGTTAGTTAAGGATCATTTCTAGTGACTGTGTTGTTAACCAGTATTTTATATTTTTGGAAGTCTTTGTATGTACATTAACTTGTGTAGCTATGAATCATACTCCCAGGATGCCTTGCATTTATTCAAGTTTTATTGTGGAAAGTTACTAGGAGACAAATTGTTCCAACCATTGTTCTTTGTATGTGCATGTCAGCAGTAAAATGTATTTTCTGTTAAGTAATGTTATCTATGATTTGTTCCTAAGTAGCATTAGTACTAAACAGTTCATGTCACCACAGCCAAGTGATATTTGTACTCTTTGGTTTACTAACTCTTGGAATGTTCTTGTGTATGGTCTTGTACGTTGAAAAAATTATATGAAACTAGATAAGGAAAAGAGAGTAAGATGTATTATTTCCTATGTGTCATAAACAAGTATAATATAAATATAAATAAAATGAAGCTAATACTTTGGGACTGACACAGATAACGTGAGCTGTGAGATTACTCCTCAGAGACAGGTAATGCATGAACCCCTCTGTGCTGATTTTTCTATGTTTAATAAACCAATTGAGCTGAGTTATCTGATGTTTCATTAATCAATGCACTAAACTTAATCCTCACAGTGTGATTAATACTATCTCTGAGAAGGAAAAATTAAAAGTCAATGTATACTGGGAGGTGACATTTATTGCGCAGGTCTGAAAATAAAGAACAGGTGGCTAGCTTTATGCTGTTAAAGTTATCTATGAACTTGGATAGATGTTAATTCTTTAGCTCTCCAGGGCATACTTTAAATATGGAACAAACTGATGTGTAGTCTGGACTTCAGCGATATGGACAACATCCAAGAAGAGAGAAAAATATTTCAGAGCAGTGGTTTCTCAATTTTAAGGAGAAATGAAGGACATCAGAAGATGAACCAGAACAATGAGAACAATCTGTTTGTATCAGGCGCAATACTGTTAGCACTGATAATAAATTTCACTATTAACAGATGGGACCATTGAAATCTGAATAAAACATATCTACCACCCACTACAATATAAAGTATCTGCTAGAAATCACTGAGAAGCAAAACTTCTGATACAATTGTTCCTGAAAATATTGGTAATGTTCAGATCTGGATCTGACATTTGTGCTTCAGGCCTATCTTCAGTATGTGTATTATCTTCCTTTAATTCAAAGTAATCCAGTGTGAAATTTATGGTGCTGTACTGATGTATAAAGACCTTCTTTGGGATAAATCCTGAAAGTCCATGCTCAGTTTTTACTCAGTCCTCATTCAGTCTAAACTCTAATTAAAATAATTCAAACTCTTATCAAACATCCCAATAAAATGTAAGTAAGGGCATCAGCCCTGATCCACAGAAGCACCAAAAAAATCACCGGAGGCACCTAGAAAATCACTAGAACAACACCACAATGTACAAAGCCTGGGTTTTTGCCTATGATCCTTATATAATGAATAGTGAGAGATGTGCATCTAAAAATGGGATCTGTGGAAGCCAACACACTAGGTGGGGATCGACCTAAGAAAGCCAATTGGAGATGCTGACAATAGGAGTGTGTTCTAAGCTCTGCCTCTCACGGACTTAGGTGCCCATCTCTGCTTGCAATCCACAGCGGGGAACCCCTCTATTGCAGTCAAGTGACGTAGGTGCCCAAGCTATTCTTACAAGCAATGGCAGCGGTTGTGAAGCCACTACTGCCTCCCTTGTGGCTTTTACTTCAGAGGTTAAAAGCATTTACCCATGATATGGGGGAGCTAAGTCTAATTCTCCCCTCTGACTGATATAGAGAAAAGGATTTTAATTCAGGTCTTCATCTCTCAAGAAGCTTCTTTAACCCCAGAGCTATGGGATATCGGAAGTGGAAGCTGCCTCAGTCTCTCTTGTTGAAGCTATTCCACTTTGGATAAATACTTAAATAGTCCTTGGGTCAGCAAGTGAGAATTACAGTGTAGGCTGAGGGTTAGAGCATCCACCTGGAAAGTGGAAGACACCCTCTTCCCCAGGTCCAGCCCCTCTGCTCCAATGAGCTTTTATCCAAAGTGTAACAGCTTCCAACAAGAGACCTTAAGGGAGCCCTACATTGGTATATCCCAGAGGTTAGAGTATCCTCCTGGGATCAGGGAGAAAGGGCTTGAAAAGGGGTCTATCAGGAAGAGTGGAAATGAAGCCAGCTCACCTACATCTCAGGTGAGCAATCTAACCACTGGACTAGAAGTGAGCTGCCTCCACCTCCTCTTGGATTTTGAATGCCTAGAGTGAGGCTGCGGTGTGTGTGCACCCAGAAGCAGAAACTTAGGTGCCTAGGAAACTTTTACATCAAAAACATAGGGGCTGAGCAAATTTAGGCATCTACTGGGTTGAGCTTCAGCAGAGCAGAAATTTTGTGGATCATTGGAGTGCATAAAACTGAGACTTAAGCACCATCATCTGGGATTAGGTCCCTTTGTGGATCTGGGCCTTCTAGATTTAGCCAATGGTTTGGGTCCTGAATATCTTAGCTTTGTCCTTCTCATGAAATGGGGAGACAAGTGAAAATAACTGAGGCCTTTTTGCTGACAGCTTCCAAATTTAAATGTAAGGAGGCTGAGAGGAGGTATTTTCAGTGAAGGGTCATCAGATATGAAACTCTGGCCCTTTATTACTACAACAGAGATCCCTTCTGTTGACTTGTAAGCATGCTGCACAGCTTGTACTTTCTCCTAGGTTTTATAGGAGAAATGCACTATAGTGCAAAACAACTATATATAAGACCCCAGGTGCTTCTTGAGAAGCCCAGAGGAATTTGTATAACCCTAGTTTTTTCCTGCAAGTTCATCTTTCATTATATCATAGTTGTCATTAAATAAACCTGGCAGAGGGGTGCTTTTTTCCCAGCAAGCCTTTCTGAGGCTGGCTCTTTAAATTGGCCAAACCTGAGCAGCTGCATCCCTAATGCAGGCATTTTATGCATGGCTGCAGGTTGTTGACTCTCTCTCAGCTGGTAAGTACCTGCTGTGTTTTCCTGTTTTCCACTGGGGAGATGGCATATGCTCACAGAAATATTGAGATTTAATTAATTATTATGTGAAAGGACTTTTGAATCTTTTGATGAGAACAGTATAACTAAGCAGTATCATAATTGGTATTAATTGCTATTGTATTGAAAGATCAGCTATACGTACAAATAATAGTGCCTATGTATGGGATCCATGAAGGTACTTAGGCACATAAATCCCAGACCTAGGCACCTAAACCCCAGTTTTGGCTCCATTAAGATCCTCAGTATTGTTAATGAACCCTGTAGGTGCCAAAATGTACTTGACACCAAAGTTTTTAGAAGTAAAAGTTCTCTGGGCACCTATGTCTTCTTCTAGATATGTGCATCGCTGCCTCCCCCTAGATACCCTGGATGCCTGTCTTATACCTCATCCCCCAAATAATTCACAAACAAGGGGAAAACAGGTGTTTGCCTACCTAAGTCACAGGTGGGACCTGATGTGATAGTTATGCTGGTAGCCTCCAACAGGATTGGGTCCTGTTCAATATTGAGTTGGAGGAGGACTCATCATTGATGTAATGATGGTAGTGTCTGCCTTATAACTTTTAGCCCCCTGGTTACAGAGCTCTCCTGAGAGGTGGGAGATCCGTGTTCAAATCTTTCCTTGCCCTCTGACAGACTGGGGAAATGAGCCTGGGTGTCTCACATCCCAGGTGACTGCTCTAATCACTAGGCTAAAAGTTATAAGGTGAGCACACCAACCCCCCCATTTCGAGTGTGGTGAGGCAAGCACCTAACTCATTCCTTCCAAAAGCAGACTAGATGCTTAAACTGCCTGGCTCCAGCTAGCAGGTACTAAGCTACCATAGGTGTCTAAGTCCAGGCTGCCATAAGAGTTGCCTATCTCCATGAGAGGGACAGAGCTTAGCATACATTCCTCTTTTGCATTTCCCTTTGGCTAGTTTAGGCAGGGAGCTGCCTAGCATTCTTAAGGCATTTGTCTTTCCCCATTCATTGTATAGGGAACCTAAACTCCTAACTTGGCTTTGCGTATTGCAGCCCTATGCCTGTGATTTTCTAGGTGCCATGGTGCTTAGCATTGTAACACCTGAGTCTCTTCATGGATCTTACCCTGTGTAGTTACCACACTTTCACTAGCTCTTTTTTCATCCTGGGGTATGTCAGGAGCTTTTATTATAGTAGTTGCCAATAAATGGCACACAAATAACATAGTTCTTTCCTTTTCTAACCACAGAGAGATAAGTGGTATCTCAGATATCACTGAAAAATAACTGTTAGAAAATTCAAGTAATTTAATAGTGGCTATTGTATAGTTCGCGGGCTTGATGGTAACTGGGTTGAACAGTAGTCAAGTATAAGGTGAAACATCTGAGAACATTGTTTTTGTGTTGGACAAAAGGATAATTTGTGTGTTCTTCAGGGTCATGACCTAAGTATTAATTCCATTATGTGGTTGTATAGATTTTCTCAGCTGATCCAAAAACTAACACATATGTAAATTTGTGGAGCAATTGGGACGGGTAGCTGAAAGAGGTTGATAGTCTAGTGTCATGCTTGAAGTATTTGTCTTCCAATATTATTGGATTCAACGTGCTTCCCGGAACTCTGTTTTTAGCTAATGTACTGTGTTGTGTGGCAGAGTTCTAAAGAGTGACTGAGCTGCCCTACATTGGGATTATACATCTGACGTGTATAGTTTACTGCTAATTGATTGGTGTTCTTTGTGCCTGGTAACTAGGTCCTCAATCATTTCTATATTGTCTGTGTGAATGCCAACTCATCAGACAGGGCATCTAGTCACAAAGATCTTAATCTATAGTGTATGGTTTTATGACTGTTCGAGAGTTAATCTATATTTAAAAGAAAAAGTACAATTTTTGCAAGGACAACAAATTATTTCGTGTTAATCATTTGCACTGAGAGATTTTCTAAATATTAAACTGGCACTTGTAATATTTGACAAAATGATTTTGTGGCACTGGCTATCTATAATATCTGAATCGGAATCATTTCCATGCCATCAGATGTTGCTTAGGGCACAAAAAAGTGTCTGCCATATCTGTCTATCTTGAACTGTTTTTTGCATGTGCACTGTGGTGTTAAGTCCCTTAAGGTTTTCCTCTCTAAGTACTGTTTGACAGAGGGATTCTTTTGGTTGACCTCTTCTCCTTATCTTCCAATTGCCTGCTGCCACATTTGTTATGGCAGATTCTCTGGCTTCATTCTTAACATATGTTCCAAAAATGTCCATCTTCTTTTTGAGATTACTTTAGAGAAAAAGGAATTTCTGATGAATCCCAGTGTTTGTTATAAATTAATTCCATTTAATACCTTATATTTTTCTGAGGTATTTTGCTTTTGATGGTGTTTAGGCACCTGTTTGTACTTTTGTTTTCCAGCTTTCACATGCTAAGGTGGAAATAGCATTTGAGTTTAAAATTCATAGTTTAGTCTTTATTTGTAGATTTTTTTTTTATGAGCAAGTCTTATTTTAGCTGCTGAATGCAGCTGCCGATTTCTGATGCTATTTCCTTCTGGGCATCCCTATTGACTTGCAATACTTAGAGTGTATTGAGATTAATTGATTTACAAATGGTGATCTTATTCTTGTTTGTTTATTTTACAAATTACACAATTCATTAATCCACAAACATTTGTTTTAAATTGATGGGTGCATAGTCAGGATTAAAATCTTCAGAAATGATGGGATTAAATTAATCCCTGGAGCATCTCCAGTGACTTCAGTGAAATTACTCCACAGATAAATGTGTCCCTTCACACTTAAATTCATCTACTTGGAGATTTATGTTTGATACAGTGTGTCCAGGATTTCATCTTGGGTACTCTGAAATATGATAAAATATTTACTTGAGATTACTTCTTTTGCCTGCTACAGAGACAAGTGAGAATTAGCAAAATGCTTTCCTTAATTATCTGGAATTTTGTAAGCAAGCCTTTTTTGTATATTTTCATTACTCTTTTTCTGGCAAATGTTACTGACTATTATTATAAACTATTGTGTATTCTTGTTTGGAGGTTCACCCTGGTCAGAGCTATCTTTATTTCTCTCATATTTTAGCAATTTGGAATCATTAAGCTTCTGCACTAAGAAATAAACTTAAGAGCAGATCTGGAAGAAAACTTAAAAAAAAAATTGTGAACATCCAAATAAAAACAGAAATGAATGTTCTGGTCCTAACTTCTTTAGCTATCTTTTTTGGGAATAATTCAATGAACTAATTATTTTTCATGAAACTATTTACAGCCATAGAAAGTGTTGTGAATGTTTGCATGAGTCACTGCAATAGAAATTTTTTCTTATCCCTCTTAAAAACTCTTGTGAGATTGGAAATCATCCAGTCAGACAGAAGAAACAATACTTCTTGGCTTAAGTGACCAATCAAACAGAGAATACTTGAAGCAATATTTGTGGCAATAATTTGATGAGCCCTACATATGCTAAAATATGTTTCCTAAACCATTAATCGAATAATTACAAGAGAAGCCAAGCACAAGACAGCTAATTACTGTTGTTATTGTAATGCGGTAGCACCTGGGAACCCCAGTCAGATAAGTATTATAAAAACACATAACAGGGGACCACTTCCCCAAAGGGTTTACAATCTGAGTATAAAATGAGACAATAGATGGTCACAGACAGATGGAGTGCAGGGAAACAAGGCGCACTGTAATCAGTGAGGGAAAAGGAAAAGCATGGAAGAAGACAACCCCGCATAATAACAAAGAAATTAAATTAACCTAAAAACAACAATAATAGGGGAGGGAAATCTCTTTTCCCTCCTACTTCCCAAGTATAACTAACTGTACAGCAAAGGCAAGCAGTTTTTATAAAGATTGTCATCTTAGAAGCTGTCCAAGTGCCTTCTTTCTTTCTTTTACACTCTATGGGGCATCTAAGTGTGTTAAGCAGAATTAGGAAAATCATTTATATCCATAGGACCATATTCTGTATCCTTCACCTCAACTATAATTGCCCTCTAGAAACATCCCAACCTACTGAAATCAATCAGATTGCTCACCAGTAAATAAGTAAATTTTCCCTTTTTAACAGTTTATATGTAGCCAGGTAAATTATATTTTGAAAATAATATCAACAGTGCATTAAAATCACAACAAAAATACAATGGCTCATAATCCCTATCCTCCTCTGCGTAGTTGTGAGCAATGTTGCAGCTAACAGCAAAGTGTACGTGACAGGTTTCAGTCATCTTGTTCTGTCCGAGTCTCCACAGTCCTTTAGATTCCCAGTTGTCATTATCAAAAGCATTGCTCACCAGTACAAAGTTTTGCACTAAATTTTCTGCTGTTGCTGCTAAGTTTTACTCTTCAAGCCACTGGACTTGTTTTTATAGGAAGTAGCACATACTTGACCCATGCTCCATCTACAGAGATCTTGGTCTCAATATCAGATCTGTCACTATTACAGGAAGTCCTGTTTTGGGATGAGAACTAGCCAGTTCTTTTTCTTCCAGCATGCGATCTCTGTTTGGGGGATGTCTAGGAAGCCTGCTTCCCATACTTGGATGGCAGCATGTAGGCACTGGGATCCAAGTAATCTTTACTCTGGCACCAGGCAACACGGTTAAGTTTGCTCAGGGCTGTGTTAGGAGTGCACTATGCTACTGACACCTAATGGCTAAAGGACATGTCTGGGGTGTCAGAAGAGTGTGGTGCTCTCTGGGCCATAATAGTGAGGAGCTGTCAGACACAACTGAGCCACAGAGGGAAGACCCAGTAGGAGGGTGTGATGTTCTCCTTTTGCAATCTGGACTGGTGTATTGCTGTGTCACCCCCAGTCCCTCACTCTGTAGCCTGTCTTGCACTTGCTCTACAGTGTGTGAACCCCCACTCATGGGACAGCCCACACACTGCCTATTGCAAGCAAGCTGTTCCTAACCCAGTGAGTCAACCACTCATGGGATTGTGCAATTGTGTGACCTTGGATAACACCCACAGGCCCAGATGCAACCTTAGGAACTGTCCACTGCATCCTGCAAACTCAGTTAATCAATTTATCAAAGAAATTGATATGCCTACCTGCCTTGTCACTTCACACCTTCACAGTCTCTAACACACCTTAAACCAAATACACTGCTTCAGGTAAAACAAACAAGCACATATACTAAGTACAGAAAGATTTTAAGTCATTACAAGTCAGAGGAAAGCAGGTCAGGTTTGATCAGAAGTAAATAAAAGGAAAATCTCATTCTAAACTAAGCTTAACACTTTCAGCAATATTATAGTCCTAGATGATTCTTATCACAGGCTGGCTGGATCCCTTCCCTGGGTCTCCCCTGGGTCAATCATGAAATGCTCTCCCCTGGGTCAGCATTTCAGTTGCTTGCTGGTGTTTGTAGATAGAGTTTGCGGGAGAGGGGAGAGAGAGAGAGAGAACAGCAAAATGTTTCCACTCTTTAATATGTCCCTTCTCTCCCCTCTGGGGCCTCACCCGCCTTTTCAGGGTCAGGTGACAAACGTTGTCTGTGCATGGTTCCTTTGTTGATGCTCCAGCTAGTTCTTTTGTTCCTGGAAGAGTTGGGATTCTTTTATGCATGCCTTAGTCAAGTGTGAATGTTCCTTCAGTTCTGTAGAGTTTTGCTTATATCTGTCTCAAATCATGAGACACTTATTTGGGAATGACACATAGCGAAGCCTCATAACTGTACACATGACATCGCAACAAATACATTACTATAACAACAATGTTCAGTACATCATGAGCATTAAAAATATCTTACATGACATACTTTTCATTAAACAATACACAATTACACTATAAGGGTGAACATGGGGGGTGCAATGTGTCACAAAGGTTTAGCTTGTCTATGTGTGACTATTATAATTTAGCAAAACACTGTTCTGATGCTAATGTAAAAGTCAGTAGTGAAACTGATTAGCCTTCTGTCTGAAGTTACACTCTATGCTTAATTCTCTTCCTTTATTCCTCCTCAAATATTATTGTGGAATTAATGTACTGGAATTGAGAGAGAAGGTAACTAGATAACTCCTGTTATCTGCTTGATGTGATACCCAGGGAAGGATTGACTACTGATGACTCGCATATGCAAAAACCAAACTAAAAGGGAAAAAAATCCCTTGACATTCAGACAAAATTCTATGATGCAGAGCTAGTGGGACAGGCTGCTAAGTCTGCAGCTGACATGCACGTGCATATATATATGCAGAACACAGAATATACAGGAACCAAACATATCATTCCTGGCTTGGAACCCTCGCAATAGTAACTGTATAAGGGCAATTACTCTTAATTGGAAGGTGAAGTAACTTCTTGCCTCCTCCCTCTCCCCCGCCCCCAACACACAGCTAAGATGTAAGCATTTTACATATCCAGCCCACAAAGCAGTATGCTTTGAGTTTGCCCTCTGCACTACTTTTCAGGTAGCAAAATGCAAGGGGATTCATTAAAATTAAATAGGGAGGTACCAGGTCATGCGTAAACCATTACCAAAATGTAGAATAACTACTAGTAGCCTGGTAATTTGCAAGCAGGCTGCTCCATAAGGTTCACAGAGAGTCATCTTATTTATGCCTGCTGTGTAGCTTTTTACAAGATCAAGGCCTCAAGGAGAGCAGTTAGATACAGACATCTATCTGACCCTTTAAGAAAGGCTTAACCAAGAACAGAAAACATGGCAATTGCTGTAAATAAGGTTTTCCTCAGGAAATCACAAATTTTCTTACACAGAACATATGGCATAGGTCTGCCTATTGTAGAAACATTTTCCCCTTCCTGCCACCTGAGTCACCACAGCAAGAGCTGGGTCAATTTCAAAGGGAGTCCTGAGAAAATAAAATCCCACTGCTTAAATCAAAGCCACCTGTGAGAAATTATCATTTTAAAAAATGTTTAATAAAAGGAGTAGTGGATTCTTAATATTTCACAGTGCACTGGATTAGCAGATTTGATCACTCTGAAAGCACAACTGCTGGGGCTATAATAAAAAAGAAATTTTTCTAACAGATGGAAAACAGAAGAATTGACACCTGTGGGCATTTGGAGGAAAAAATATGCCATAGATTTCAGCATAACCCAGGGTCCTAAAATGGGGGGGAAAGTATCTCAAAAGATTAGTAATTGGGGAACTATAAATGGATTTGAATGGATCTAACCCTTGGCCAAGATTTACGAAACATGGGTGCAGGAATTTCCTTACTCCCCACCTTGGGTTCTGCTGTTGTTTAAAGATGGAGAAACAATGACCTATTGTGCCATTGCTGCTGGCCACAAATTCTTCTGAAGGCAGAGGAGAGTGGAATTCCCAAGGGTGAAGAAAGAAGAGCAGGAGATACAAGGGAACTAAAAGTCAAAGATGTGTAAATACATACACGTGCGCGTGCGCACACAACGAAAACATTTATAAAAAACCCAACATTATTTAGGCTGCAAAGCCAATCACTCAAAAATTTGGATGTGCTCGTGCATCCGCAATGCAGGATATGCTGGGCCCAGGGGAACCCAGACAGACTTTTTATTCCCAGCTTTGTGGAGATGGGGAGATCCTGTCCTCTGGTGTCCCCAGTAATAGAATGAAGATGAGCTTTTCCAATGTGTGGGGAGATGATGGAGCCTGGTTCGACACTCTAACCCACATACCCCCAACTGATGCAGCTGATTTAGCAGCCCCATGTCTTCCCAACAGACTGTGCTGCAGTTGTTGTTATGGCAGCATCATCACGAGCCCGACACTTTAGAACATTCATGTTCAGTTCCTTATTTTGGCAGTCTGGGGAGAAAGGCACGCAACAGTTGTGAAATGTTAAAAATCTTCGAGTTGTATCTCAGTGAAACATGAATGGAATTCCATGTGACAAAGGAAAGGCACTTCACTAGTCCGGGGGGCTTTTTCCCTGGTGAATTTCAAATAACGACTACAAACAATGGGTGTGCTAGACATTCTGAAATAACTTCCCAGAAGCTTTTACAGTGAAAAGCATTAAGCAACCTAAATACAAAGATCACTGCTAGCTGCTCCAATAATGCATGTGTGTATGTGCCAGATGCTCAGCTGGTCTAAATTATTGTGATTCCACTGAAGTCAATGAAACTAGGCTGGTTTATAACACCTGGACTATGTATTTTGAATATAGGATACTTTTCCTTACAGTAAAAGATACAGTTACTTTTTCATTCTAACTTTTACTTAAAAATACAGGGTCAACAAGCAAATTATTCTTTGAATTAAGAAGGCTGTTGAAACTATTTAATTGGGACAGTATATATAAAATAGTGAGTTGGGAAGGACTCTTCAAAAAGAAGCAGTGACTTCTTAGATTGGTGCATGACAACTAAGGCTACAGTAAAAACTGGGACTAATGAATAGATTAATTGTAAACCCCATTGGAGGGGAAAAGATTGCGTAAATTATAAGAATTAATATAAATATTTAAACATCAAAGTGATACAAATAGAGGTTCTAAATTTTGTCATTGTTAATATTGGTCTATAATAGCATGGAATCCTTTTTAGCTAAGATTTCTGTGAAAGAAATATCTTCTGTATTGTGAGCACTGAGAGATTTACAACTATGCTGGAAACCTACCAACGTGTAGAAACATTCCATCCATGTGTTGCCCAGTTGTAAAACATTTTGAATATCTTTTATTATTATTTGGACTATATAGGTTGCAGGAGCGAGCAAGGAGTAAGATGATTATTAAGTTTTCACAGTCCATTATCTCATTTTGTCAGTTTTCTTTCTATTAGTCATTTGCTCAAAGGGCTTGAATAATAGAAGTTAGGTAAACAGCTAATGAATAAAAAGATTTTGGGGGGGATGTTGTGTGGTTGTTCTGTACCATGCCCATCATAGAAGAAATCAGCTATAAAGTCCAGTGTCACAGGCTAGCTGGAAATTTAAGGCAAACTAGGCTCAACCTTGCCTCTGACTTAGCAGCCTGCCCCCAGCTGATCATATGGCAAGTTAATGATAATTAGTTACTCCCAGCTGCAAGGAATCAGGAAGGACATCTTAAATAGAGTGGGGAATGCAGGTTGGAGGGAGAGATGCAAAGAAGGCAAAACTTCCTTTGGGGGCATCTGGCAAAGGTAACACTATCTTGTTGCTTTCACTCATGGGCTATGTCCACATTTGAGCTAGGAAGTGCAGCTCATTTGAGCTGGGAATTCCCAGCTCGCACAGATATGTCTGTGTGAGATCTCCTCTCTAGCTAGTGGACTAAAAATAGCAGTGTAGCCACAGTAGCAAAGGTAGTGGCTCAGGTTAGCCCCTGAAAATGAAATAGGGGTTTCAAGTGGATATGTACTGGAGTGGCTAGCCCAACCCACTGCTTGTGCTATGCTGGCTGCATTGCTATTTTTAGCCTGCTAGCGTGAGTATTTCTACAGGAGCTGGGAATCACACCTCTCATCTGAAATGTAGACATAGCCTACTAGCGTATGTACTCGGTTTCTGGCATATCCCTATGAGAGTTCGCAAAGGGATGGGAAGAGAGGAAGAACAGCTCCCTGTGGCTTCCATTCCCTCTTGGACACCTTGTCTGGGAACTAGACTCTGGCCCTGAAACTTCAAAACAGAACTATTCATGGTACTGGGCTAACTTCATCTCTGTCCCCATTCAGGCCTTTCTGAGTGTACCCTCTCAGGTGTCAAGACTCAGGCCTTTACCTATCCTGGGGTGAAATCTTCCACTTCAAGACTTGACCCCGGGGTACAGTGCCTCGTGTATCCACTGTGCTTACCCAGAAGGTTTGACACATAGGGTTTTTCCTTTCAGGAGTCTGTGACCAGTGGTGTATGTAGTGATGAAACAGCCTTTTTCAAACCAAAATATTGTTTGTTTTATGGTAGAAGGAGAGCGAGAGAGACTTTTTGAACTGCTAGGGTCCTCTTATTCTAGGTTCCTGGGCTTTGCCTTTTCTGAACTAAAATAATTTTGCATGTTGGATGGGGACAAGGTAAAGCCAAAATTAATATTTTGGGTGTTGTCTTTTAACATCCCTCAAGTATTTGGCTTATCTTGAACTGCTCTTTTTCCCTTCCTGCTTTTTTTTTCCTTACAGCCTTCTATTGAATTAATCCAATATAGTCATGCAGTAAAGATTACAATAACAAGAGCAACACAGTTTGAATACATTATTGCTCCACTTCCATTACAAAAACTCCATAGAATTCTGATATTCCTTTACAACGTAAGCATGCTCTTCTACGGTCAACTACTGTACACGTAGAACTCATCATCACATAAAAGGAATAATGTCTTGCAAACTCGCATTGTATCTTGAAACCATGAACAAAAACTACATAGGACCAAATGGAAACGAGGGCTGAATAGGACTTAATGTCTAGTTCCGTGCTTGTGTGGGTGAAAAGTGCACTCCAGTGGATGCAAATAACAGAATATCGGTATCTAGTTATCAGAGCCTGATTTTTCCAGAATTGCACGTAAGCATTGGCAAGCAGAAAAGTACATGCAAATGAATTACACTCACACTTACCATTTTGCATTTACAAATGCAGTAATTGAAGATGCAAATTATGCAAGTATATTTTTCCACTTCTCTGTTTGTACTCAGAAGCTGGAAATACAAAATGTATCATTTGCACTTGCAATTCACTTCTTCCACAATACTGTGTCTGTGAATATTGGTAGGAGCAAAGCCTTAACTGCGGAAAGGAAAATAGAGCACATTTTTGGAAAGCTTGAAAAGTAAAACATAAGAAAAATGAGTCCCTATTTAAATGTTTAGTTCATGTTCAAGGTAAGTGAAGCAAGCCAAAAGATGGCTGATAAATAATAAGAGAAGACCGAAGACCCTTTTCTCACACTTGAGGACCTTTTAACTTGGGAGCATTGTTGAAGTGCTGGCAGTTTTTGAAAACTAACAGTGCTAGGAGCACTTTGGTGGCTCTCAGTAACAGGAATGCTAAAATGTTGTTACGCTATTGCCTCCTGCTGCATATAGTTGCAAAACACTACCACAGAACTGGAATAGGAAGGAAATCAGCTCAAAGAGTTAATATTTATTCTTGAAGGGAAGCACCAAGTAGTTGTCATGACAGCGAACTACAATTGCAGAGTCGCAACATGCTCAGTTTTGGGAATATTGTTAACATTAATTTTCTTCAACCAGTGTATTGCAGGTGTTTGCTGACAGACATTTCCTGGACACCCGAAATCTGGGAAATGCAACTTCCCAAAGGAGAAGCAAGAAACAATGTCCTGTGTTTAGGGAAGTAAAATGGAGATGAGTGGTGGGTGGAGTTGTGTTTGTGAGTTTTCAGAAGGGGTGGAAATAGAGTTGAATGTATCCCCCTGGAATCAGTCCAATTGTTGGTGTTTGATGCTATACAGCAGCACATTGTTATAATCAGAGACAAGGAAAAGAGGGGCAAATGGCTTTGGAACAAAATAAACTCCCCTAATTTCATCCATTCCTATAATCAAACTTAACTTGAACTTGTTTAGCTTTGATTGAAAACAGTCACCAAAATATTCTGGAAAAGATGTGCTCAGTTCATTCTCTGAGGATCTGAGACCCATCAGCTCAATGGAAAAGTCAGTCAATGGGAACAGAGGATGCTTAGAGCATCTCAAGGTGGTTCACAGGGCTTCATTGCTTGCAATGATGAAAAGCACAATTACCAGAAATCTCCTGAGCAAGACTGTTATCGGGAAATTTCCATCTCAGTAGTTCTGGAAAGTGCAAATAAGCTTCAAATCAACATTCAAACTAAAATAGAACTCCAAGCCTTTTGAGGTTCATTTATCAGTAATTACAATGGGACAAATCCCGTCCTTATTTACACCTGTGCAATGCCACTGATGTCAGTGCATTTGTATAGTTTTAATTGAGGACAATGTGTGTCTTCAGTTTCTTCACAGGGCACAGATAATAACATACCTGCCTTCTTTACCCCTTAACATCTTATCTCCCCTTTATACTGATGCTATGTCTACACTACATTGCTTGGAGGTGTGGGTTATTCATGTCCCATGAGCAATGTAAATTATACCATCGGAAGCGCTGTGTAGACAGCGTTATGGGAAAGCTTATCTCGTTGACATAGCTAACACCTCTCACAGAGGCAGAAATTAGTAAACTGACAGGAGAGCTCTCTCCCATCAACTTACGATGTCATCACCAGAAGTATGCATATAGCATGAGATTCTGTAAACCAACCAAACAAAACTTGTTTCTTTGCATAACCTTGTGATTTAAGGATCCAGTACAGTATAATGTTTTTCATTTTCAAAGCATTTTGCAAACATTAAGGCCCCATGTTCCCCCCCTTCACCTTCACTTCTCCAAAAGGTGGAAAGCTGAAACCACAGATTCCTGCCATGACAGCCTCCACTTGCCCTATAAATCCATAAAAGCCTCTCTGAAGTTATTGACAGGGAGGGTTTGGCTCAGCCACATTCTTTCAGATTCTCTTCTCCCCCCTTTCCCCAGCCCCACACTTGCAGAGGAAACTGAAGCAAGTTGTTATTAGATAGGCTGAAAATCAGGGAAACTTGTGCTCCTAAATCACTTACGTGCCTTTGAAAATCCCACCCCCAACCTACAGAAGCTTGTGTGTCCCCTGTATATTATGGAAATCTTAAGGAGAAATTTGGGGGTCAGTGGTATTTAGAAACAGGAGATGTACTATCATGCGGCTGCTGAAGTAAATGAGGAGATGGCAGCGCAAAGACAAAGTGCAAATGCTGTGTGTCTCCAGCACACTGTCTCAGTCCAGAATGCTTTGAAGCCTGAATCCCCGGCAATTTATGTGTGAGAATAAACTTCAGCAAACAAGGGAAGGATTACGAGGAAATGCTGCAGGTTCAAATGTCCAACATTTTCCCTGTCTAACATATATAATTCCCGTTGTGGGACTGATAAGGGCCTGATTCTGCTTCCACTGCAGCAAAGTTCCTGTCAGCATCAATGGAAGCAGGATTAGATCCGCAATCCTCCCACCACTTCAGTGTGACGAGACGTTTCACATTGAATTAAGGAGGCCAAATGAACTGCTGAAAGCTGTAGCGTATGAGTGTCAGAGCTGGGTGTAGGACTTCAATCCCAGGTAAGAATTCAGATTGTCATTCCTCTCAAGGTTGTTAGCTAGTGCAGCCTGTAAACAAGGTGCATGAACAGAATGCTTGTTACGGATAGAAATGTATGGATATCACACAGTCTAGAGCCAAGAAACTGCCAGGACTTCAGAGATCACCTAACTAGCCAGTTACTCATAAAATGTTAAGGGAAAGAGCATGGTTCTAACTTTTAACAAGCACCCATTCCATATTCATACCTTTAATATAAGAAGCTGTCAGTGCTGATTGAGCAAAATTTTCTCTATCGAGGCCTTGAATCGTTAGTGTGTAGTAGCAATTCTGGAGAAAAAAAGAACAATATTGCCTGTGTTATTGGGAAACCGCATTTTAATGAACTCCCTAATATGTATGTACCCTCTTCTTTAATCAACTTGCTAATTACATAGTCACTTAATAATCCTGACTTTTATATACTGTTGGGGAAGAAATAATAAGCAGTTTCTCAGAACTGTATTAGAGGTCCTTTGCTTTCTTTTTAATGATCAAACATGAAAAACTTATCAGTAGGACATGTTAAAGTAAAGGGTCTGACTTAAGAAATCAAGCTAAGAGTCAAAGCTCTCTGGCTGATATTTAACCTACTCGGTTATACTATGTATATTCAGTTATGAGTTGGTTAAAGAGAGTGTAGAATAAGAACATTAATAAAAAGAAAATTCCCACAGGTCCCGACACTGGTTCACGTGAATGGTGTTAAAACTGGCAGGACCCCTAGAGTAGTCAAGGAACGTACAGCCAGAATGGATTTTATTCTGATTTAGTTAAATGTATTGAAATACATGTCTAATTGAAATGGTGGTAACCGCTCGTGCTACTGAAGCCTGGTTTTTAAGGCCCCATTAGTTTTAATACCAGTTTAAAACCTGTTGTTGGAACCAGTGGGATTTTTTGTTTTTCTGTATTCCCCCAATCTAGACATGGCCTAAACATTAGACTTCCTACCTCCACTTCACTTTAAATTTGAGTTATTGCTTGTTTAAAATTCTCACTCTGTGATAAGATGCAAAAGGCATATGTCTTTAAAAATATAATTTATTGGGATGTAGACTATGCAAAATAATCTGACTGTTAGGAAAGATATAGGAAACTCTGTGAATGAGGCAAGTTGCAGGTCATCAGAATAATTCCAAGCATCACACAGCTGAATTCGGCAGACATAATGTGGCAAAACAAGAAAGTCTCAAGGCTACCCTTGCATTGCCATATATTCTTGAGGGGTGGGAGGAAGGAATGAAGTTATGCTAGGATAGAATTTGGCTTTGAGAATCCATCCCCACAGGAGAAGGAGAATCTCAGGCTATTGTTTCCATTTGATCCCAGAGCACAGGGTGTGTTGGAATGGTGCCACAATGTAATCATTTTGTAATATTAAAGTTGTCATGACAAGGTTGGATTTCACTATACTGGACTTGGTAAATGAAACCTGAACAAGAATCTAATCATGCTCCCCACTTCTAACACAGTCCATTGATTATTGGTAAGAGAGATCTATTTTGGTATGTCTGGAGGGCTCAGAGGATTTGACAGCAGTATATGGACTTTCACATCTAGGTTGACATTTCAAAGTTAGTTCAGATCAGCAGTGACCAAAAGTTACCAGCCTTTGATTATTGTTAGTGGTTTATGTACAATAAGCTTTGATCTCAGATCATTTTACAGCAGATACGTATTAGTCAAGAAAAAACGCCACCATAACTGACACCATTGTTGGCAGTCTTCATAAAAGACTACCGTCTCTGTCCTGGAGGTGTTCTGTCTAGGTCCAAGTTGAGGAACACTGACAAGCAGTCTACAGTTCTGCTCATGCTCTACCTGTTGAGTGGATAAACGAAAAACACTTTTCTCCTGATCTGTCAACCTTGCCACTCCCATTGAACTCAATGGGATCTGAAAGTGTTCAACCAGGAGTCCTACATCATATTATAAGACTGGAATCTAATTTAACCTAATTTAAAACACCTCTTAAACTCACTTAAGACACAAATTGAGACATTTTAAGTCATCTATTCAAAATATATAGTAAAAATTATTATTTTACTAATCCGTGTGTGTCACATTCACAGCTGTGATCTGTCCTGATCAACCAAATATTTCCTACTATATACAAAACACTACCTACAGTGCATATGAAACTAGTTGTGGAATCCCCCATTGCCAAAATAATTATATCAATGTGGTGTTTTAATGAATAGGTTGGAAGTTTTGAAATTCATGTAGATGTTTTGTAACGAATATCTATCTAGACGTGTAGATATATATTAATTACACAACAAATATATAATAAATATATTTGACCTGAGTGACTAGCCAAAGATCCAGCTAGAAGATTGTTCCACTTAAGAGAAATTGGTAAGAATTGGGTATTTCTTTGATGCAGCTTTGATTATTTACAAAGAATATACAAAGTCCTGTGTCTGAGTGCAGAAGGAATCAAACAGCAAGACACTGCTTCTTTTGATCACAGTGGCAAGAGCATTCTTTTCAGCTTGAACCCTTGACCCAAAAACCTCTTCCCAGGTTTCTTCCAGGGTCAGCCACTGTGCTTTCAGTTGCTCTATCAGGAGGGCATTCTCTCTCCCCAAATTTTTTTGTCTGTTCTACCTCCTCCCACACCTTTACTAAAAAAAATAGTAAGCAAAAGCTTCTGGTTGGGTTCATGAACTCCCTTTGTGTTAGGTGGGTGGCCATGTTTCAAGTTATGTTGATTGAAGGGTGAATTCTCAATCTCAATGAGATTTTACCTCAACCTAGAAAAAGGTTTCACTCAACTCAGATTACCTACTTTACATAATCTAACCTACCCTTGGATTTATTTTGCATTGTGTTGCATAGTGTAATCACTCTGTCACATCCTCCGTAGTGCATTCCTTATCAGGACACTCAAAGATCAAGATATTTATATCTCATTAAGAATTTTATGGTATCTGTATATTTAAATAATTCTCAACACAATGCACCACTTTGCATTTTGTTTATAATTTTACATAATTCATCTAAATATAGTTAATTGAAGAGCAGATTTATTTTTGTTACAGGTGACATTTTCAAACAGTATGTTGCTTACATTATTTCATAATATTATTTCCCGATGTCTATTTTGGTATATTTCAGATGACAGTATCTTTCTGGTTTCTCGGGACTTAAATATTCCGTATCCATTACTCCCACAGTTGTATGTTGGCAGCATACATAGCATGATTGGATCAGTGTTCATAGCCAGCAGCTTCCAGATGACTGAAAACTATGATTCTCACCTATGCTTTGACCCTACAACTTGTGAGAACTTCCTTTTCTCTCTCTCTCATACTTTCATGGGGTTTCTGCCATAGATCTTAATTCAGTAAAACATTTAAGTATGTCCTTAACTTTCAGCATGTGCTTAAATACTTTGCTGAATACAGATGGACTTTAAGCATATGCTTAAAATCAAGTGGTGCTTTGACGAATCAGGGCCCTATGCAAAATGGTTATGAAAAATGTGTGCTTTGTAGTGGGTCTTCAAATGCAAAGACAATATAGTTTTGCAAGGAGAAAAGTTCTGATTTAGAGGGAAAAAATAGTTTTCTTTTCTTTTTCTATTTTTGTTTATTACCTGAAGAAGGATTCGATAATAATCAAGAGATTATATTGTACAGCCAGTGTCATAAAAATTAGACTAAAGGGCATATTCTCATCTCATTCTATATCTAATTCCTATTGCTGCTAATGGGTGCTGCATGTCCTTTTAGGAGAAGAATACACCTCCTAGTGTTGTAATTTAGATGGATTTCATTTGTATGGCACATAATTCCTGAATTTAATACCATGTTATGCTCAACATTATTAACTGATATTTAAAGATAATTAACAATTCTAAAGATTCTAACGTATTTTAAAATAATATAATGTGAAGGGTCCCAGTCCTGCAGCTGCATGACTGAAACTCTTACTGATTTAAATAGGAGATCCACCCACAGAATGGCTTTAGGACTGGGACCAATATTTTGGACCCGATCCTTCAAGGTGACAAGCTCATTTCTTCTTGTAGGATCTGGTGCTCTGGTTCTGGTGTTCACCTTAGTGTCTCATTTTGACATTTTAGATTATAAAGTCTTAGAAACAGAGATCTGTCTTTATGTTATGTGATTATTCAGCACTAGCACAGAGGAACTTGGGCCTCCAGCTGCTATTGCAATACAAATAATAAAGAACATTATCGTTCCTGAGAAGCTGTAAGTTCATTTCTATTTGTCTATAATAATAGAAACTTGTTAATTTTTGCCTATTTCAGGAATTAAGGCTAAGTACTCTAATGAAAGAGCTTGGATTAATCCCTCCATTTGTTGACTTTCTTTACTAGAAATAGTTTTCTTTTGTTTTTTTTTCCCCATAAATACAAAATACCGTTAGTGATTCTACTCTGAAGAGTGACTGTTAAAATGCAGTCCATTTTAGTCAACAGACCTATGACCTCTGTGTATTCAGAGTTGTATCCTCTGACTAGTCACAAAAAGAAATTTTTACTTCTATTAGCAGTTCTCACAGAGCAGGTTCAGCTCTCTCTGCTAGACACTCACCAGGATGCTGTGTTTAGATCCAAATATTTTTGTCCTGAGTGCTTCTAAGCCCACTGACATGAGTAGTATGCAGGTATCGTCTCTGGCATCTGACTCACTCCCAGGGTGCAGACTGAATATTTAGTACTCCTTGAGAGTGGGACCTCATGACAAGTGCTGAACTCCTCAAATCTCCCCAAAAGCTTAAACACTCCATTTCCTAGCACTCCACCCTGTGGGTACTCCACTTTAGAGCTTAATCCTCCAAGGACATATGACAGTTACAGCAAGGAACTCGCACTTTGCAAAGCAGCTTCTTAAACACATGTACATGATCTTAATTCTCTGAGAAAGCAGGTTCTTACAGATCCATGTAAAATAATAAAAGCTGTATGCAAAAATACTCCATCTAATGTCCTCACCACTCTAATAGCCCTCTGGATTTTGTTTGCAGTAGTGTTGTAGCCGTATTGGTCCCAGAATATTAGAGATGCAAGTTGTGTGAGGTAATATTGTGTAATTGGATCAATATCTGTTGGTGAAAGATACAAGATTTTGAACTACTTCTTCAGTTCTGGAAAGATCTGGGTTTTGGTCAGTCCATTCAGGGTTTCAACTCCCTCCTCTCCTCCTGCTCTGACTTCATTTTCCTCCCTGTCTTTGCCACAAGCTCTCCTTAGCTTGTTCAGATCCAGTAGTCCAGAGATTCTCAAACTGGGGGGTGGGCCTGCCACGGGGCAAAGAGTGTATTCTAAGAGGGCATGAAAAACTTTAGGAAAAAAACCTTACTGTATACTTTTTACCCACTGCCAAGAATAACTAGCCAAGCTAATCCCTCCAGACAGATCAGGTCCTCAGCTGGGCTGTGCATTGGACTTGAAACGGTCCATTGGATGGATTTCTGTTAAGTTTTCATAGCATTTTACAAAGTTGTTGCCATTTGTACTTAATCCATTTGCTATGACGCGGTGTGCACATTTAATTGCAAGCATTGATCACCAGGGCATTTTGCTTTTGCTCTTATTACAATGGATCGTGGGTTCTATTTCAATCAATGTCTTGCTGCTTTTCATATTTAGCGAGACTTGTGTGTTGGTTTTTCTTTATCAGTACATATAATTGTGTGGTGAGGGGACGGGGGTGTAAACTACTCCAGACACAAAGAAATGGGGCGCAATCAAATAAGTTTGAGAAGCACTGCAGTAGTCAACAGCCTCAATGAGCACGTCCCTTTTCAATAGTAGTTTCCCATACCTTTTTCTTTGTTCTTGTTTCCTGCAAGAGAATTTCCATTGTTTCAGCCCTCCTTCCCTGCAGATAACCTGGGGGAGAACCAGCCTCCTTTAGGTTGGCTAGTCTCATTAACATTTCTGTTTTACTACGGCTAGTATCTCATAAGAGTCACTCAGTGTTTAACTACTCTTTTGATTGCCATGTAGTTACATCCAGACAGGATTTGTGCGATACGTGACCAGTCCTTTCTAACATATGGCTGACTGAATATACACTGAAGGTTTGACTTGTACATAGAGTTCATAATAAATCAATCAGAATTAATAAATTGTACGTAGACAGATTGCCTAAGCCTTCACAATTTGTAAATGCGGATATATTAAGTTCCAAATGTTGTTTTTTTGCCTTATAAAATAGAACACTTAGACTATAAGCATTCTGAACAAGTTGTAAAATTACAGTTGTCAGTTTTGCCTAACCCCTGAAGCAAGAAAGCTCAAGCAAAAAACAATAAGAACTTCCTTCATCTCTTTCTGCAACTCACCACGCTAAATTATTTCCCATTCCCAAGTCAGAGAGGATTAGCTGAGCTTTGAAGCATGCCCTAAAGGTCAACAAATATGGGTTATCTTGTGATGTTGAATGCAATGGATTTGCACTGGTGTCTCTGAGGGCATAAAATGAAGACTATAGGTTTAAACAGGTGTAACTGAGGAATTAATTTAGCCTTTGGAGCTTTGATTACTGTTAGTGATGGTGGCAGTGGGGAGGAGAAATACCGGCTGACTGGGCCAAAAACAAGTGTCTGTTCACTTGTAAACCTAGTATTTTTTACTCTGAAATTCCTAAGACATAAACGGATAGTCTCTTCCATGTTTCAAATTTTAAAGAATAAATAGCATTTCTATTTGTCAAAGTGAAATACTGCTAAATAAAGAATAGTTCTAATAATAAGTAGTTACAGAATTTCTACATATTTATGGAAACCTGCCATTTATATTTAATGGCCCATCTGAAAGTCTTTTGCTAATACACTTGTCAACATCGAATTAAAGGAGCACTAATATTGTGATTAACTACTAAATGCATTGTTTTTTTCTGAAAGTTTATGTACTTATTAACACTTCCTTACTAATAATGAAAATCTAAAACTAGAACCTCTTTCTGAGTATCATCATTTAAATTTTAACTAATAAGAGTGAAATTTTACTATAATTTGAATAACCATGTGCTGGGGGAAGAGGGGTGAGAACTTCCATTCTGTGACACTTCTGGGGATACCTAGGGCTGTGAGGCACCTTGCTACCACCAGCTCAGAGCGAGGAAATCTTGTCTGCACCTGCCAGGGTTCAGCTACCTGACTCAACCAGCCACACACCCTCCCCTGTGAGCCCAGGCATGCTATGCTGATCCTCTGCAGGTAGGCAACTGGCACACTACAACCTCCAAGTCCTCAGAGCATCTCTGTGGAGTGCCCAGCCCCTGACTCACTGGACACTCACAGAATGACCAGATCCTCTGTTCCCAAAGGACAGTCCACCACAGCTTATCAGCTACATCGAAGGACATGGCTCTGCTTAACTTACAGCACTTGGATTTGTTTATGGTGAAAGCAAGTGTACGTATGTTTAACAAAGAGAAGAGATTTAAATGATAGGAAGTAGAAATATTGGAAATAAAGGGTTACATATAAAACAAAGTCATAACATGCTTTCCAAAGACTAAAATGAACTAACAAGATACTCTCTTGTCTAATAAGGTAATCCTTACCCACAGGCCTTCTCACAGCATTTTTCAACAAGGATGTTCAACCATTTCTTTCATGAGACCAAGTTCGCTGGCAGCTTGTCTACCCAGTTGAAGGATGCCTGGGTGTGTCTTTGCACCGCTAGATCAGTATTTTGTACCTGTAAACAGGTTCATGTCCCCATCACTACCACTGAACCTCTGCTGTTCACCTGTCCCTGTTAATTTCTTCTCTTGAAGTCCCTGCAATCAATTCATTAATATTTGATTCAGTATGCAAGTAGATTTCTATTGTGAGATACAAAATGGTCAATCAGGGAGACAAATATCTCCTACTTTCTGTCTGGTGGAACCTGTCTTAAGTTATGTCACTTCTGAGTGACCTGGCTTTAAGAACATAATTTCCAATATATATTCTCAAATATCTCCTTACATATTTATAGGCATGTCCATTTCGCAAGGAATATGATAATCAGTGTGACACAGATTTTCAGTAGAAACCTGACATAACACTCTTTGCTGAACTAAAATGTAAATATTAGACCCAGGAGATCGCTGTAGCATTTATGCACCACTGTGCCCTCTGCTGTTTGGCATCAAGAGGTCCTTAGGTCATGCATGCCCTTCCTCATATGCAATGACAATGATTTCTCTTGATAAGTTTGTGCTCATAGTATGAGTTCTTCTCCATACCACTGTGATGAGTTTTGCTTCTACAGGACTTAAAAGTTTTACAAACATCAATTAACACTTACAACTTCGTTTTAAGATACCATAGTTTGAATTAGTGCAATGCACGGTTCTTGGGGATAAACCTGAAGGCGGCTAAACGACTCTCAGCAGATGCAGAATGCAGCAGCCAATGTAATGGTAGCATTTCCAGAAAGAAGCATGCTACTCCTGAACTCTGTAGTCTGAACTGGCTGCCAATCTGTTTCTGAGTGCAAATAAAGGTGATAATTTTAAGCTCTTAACAGTTTGATTCAGAGCTACCTCATAGACTGCCTATTTTCTCTTCTCATCCGATATTGCAGCAATTGAGATCCTCTCGTGTTTTCCTGTCAGCAATGTCTGAGTGAGGGAGCACAGAGTAGGAGGTGGAGGGAGTAAGGGGTGTGGCACCACATGGTCATCATCATTGACCCTCCTCTCCACAGGTCGGACATAGGCCAAATATGTTGGCTGTCTGCACATTGTGCAAAGGCTTTCTCTGGAGAATATAAGTGAGGGGAAGATGTGTTTTAAATTTTTGCATAGTGGTGAGATATATGTGGACATTGGTGCTATTTGACTTTTGTGTGGATTTTATGAATTGTGCATGTCCCTAGATTGTTGGATAGGGATATTTCCTAACTCTATATTCATGGTAATGATTTTACAGATGGGTAACCCGAAACACAAAAAGGGCAAAGTGCCATATTGTTCCTTGAGTCAGTGACAGAGGTTGGGAATAGAACTCTACAGTCTTGTCACGAGGCCTCTGCGCTAACCACTAAACACATACTCCTGTCAAAGCAAAAGGCTCTATAATTTCCTTTACAGAAAAACATTTTTGCAATGTATTGGTATGATGGAAACCTATTTGCAGACTAAAGGCACAATCAGAGGTTCAGAAGAACCCTGCTGTTCTCTTTCAGAATAGAATTGTTCTGGGCAAAGTATAATTGAAAATGGAATAGAATCTCTAAAAGTAAACTATTAAAAGATATCAAAGAGATATAAATGTCCATGTCCATTAGCCCTATTTAAGGCATTCCTCAGCACCACTGCAGCTAGGCAGACAAAAATAGAGTTTAGAATTTATGAAGCAAGCAAATTTCCTTTATGGTCTCATTTAAAGGTTACAGCATATAAAAAAAAATGCACAACTTACTACCTGAGTGGTGTTAGGTTAAAAAATTACTGTTCTAACAATTGCAATATCTTCAGAGAAGGCATCTTCCAGAATAGAAGATATTAAAAAAGATTATAGGAAAAGGACAAACGTCCTGTAAGTAATGATAAAATTAAGCTGAAGCATATCATGCCAAGTTCCCTTAAAAATACATATGTTTTGAGTTATTTGTCTGGCCTGGCTTCAGAGGATCTGGAATGACAAACATTATGTACTTCTGGGGTGGAAGTGCCTTACACTATACTCAATTGAAGTCAGCTCCAGTATTACTGTTTATGACAAGTTTTTTGTGAGGCATACAAGAAGTGATTTATATGTATTAAAACATATTAATGGTTTCATAATAATTTGTATTGTGATAGCAGCAACTGGTTGGTCGGAAAATGCATGGGGATACAAAAATTCACAGGGGAACATTGTCCCTGATGCAAAGTATTTATCTTTTAAGTTACTGCTTTCTACTTTTCATACAAAGACCAGTCATATGTAGGCCCTACATTTATAGCAGTGATTACTTACAAAAGCCTACAGCAAGGGTGAGCATATTCAGGTTTTTTATCACTTGGAGTCCTGTCTCTTCAGATCATCTTAGTGTGTACACACACACACACACACACACACACACAATATATGTGGCCTTTGAAAACACAGCTGAAAGTTCATCTTTTCCCAGTTTTCCCCACAGAGTAATAAAACAATCTGTAAGAACTCTTAGATCTCAGTGTCCCTTGAGACTTGGACTCATTCTATTTCACCAACTTCTTGAGCAGGTTTCTAAACTACAGGAAGTTCACTGGCTTGAAGATAAAGTTTTTCTTCCTATATTTTCTTTTTTAAGATGCTGTAAAAGCTTTTAAAATTTTGACAATGTGGAAGAAATGTAATAAGTTAGGGGCCCAAATATTTTCAGCACATGCCAACATAATGAGGAAGAGATTTCACTGAAGAATATGGTAATAAACCTATTGTAACTGTATCATACAAAGTAAATGGGGTCAAAGTACCACATTTTCTTTCTCCTGATAAAACCCTGATGAGCTCCACCTGCTAGACACTTGTCAGACTGCTGTACTAAACCCATACCTTGAGTCCCACATACAGTTTCTCTGACTCTAGGGACACTCTCCAAGAGCAAACCCTGTGTCTTATACTTCTCTTGGCAGTGAGGACCCCATGGTCCAATTGTCAGTGTTCTGAAGGTAATGCAAATTCTGCCACGTCTTCACAGCAGCTATTGCACACTCTGAGTTCCACCAACCCTGTGGTGCCAGTGGTTTACTGTTTCCCTCTTCAAGAAACATTGTGACAATATAAGCAAATAATACACAGACTCTGCAAAGGCATTTCTAAACACATACCCTATACTCATGGATAACACATAAGAGACTAATAGAACCATGCAAAAAATAATAAACGTGTTCATGAAGAAACTTTCCCTCCAGTGACCTCATTACTTCAAGACCCCTTTGTGTTATGGTCAGTCTCTTTAAGGTCCTAAGACCCTCCTCTCCTCTTGCCAGGTTTTGCCTTTCTTGTCCTGGTGTTGAAACTGCTAACAAGAGCAGATCTGAACAGGAAGGGAAGATTTTCCCAATCAATTTCAAGGTCAGCCTCAAGATGGCAAAGATTACCTATCAGGTGATCTGTTGCTTGGTTACTGTCCACCTGACATCCAGACGTAGGCATTTAGACCCAGATTCACAAAGGTACTTAGGTGCATAATTTCCATTGATTTTAATGAGAGTTAGGTGCCTTTTGTGAATCTGGGCATTAGGAGCCCAAATCTTATTGACTTTCATTGAGGCTTAGGTTCTAAACACCAGATTTTCAACACTTCATTTTTAGGCATCTGAATAAATACCTGGTGGGATTTAATAAAGCAGCTAAGGAGGTTAAGTGACTAAGCAATAGGAGGTAGGCATGTTTGAAAATCCCTCTAGGCACTTTTCTGCATCTTTAAGTCCCTACTTACCTTTTGAAATATTGGTCTTAGGTGCCTATGTCATTCTTGAAAATGACCCTTTGGATCATAAGTCACTTAGGGGATCTTTAAAATATTATCCTCTTCCTGTCCCCCACCACCCTTTTTTTGAAAAGTGTCACATTCAAGTCTCTCAGTTCAGCATAACCATTTTTAAATATATTTAGATTTGCCAGTAAATGTGAATTAGGGAACAGCAGGTCATGTTTAATTGAATACTTTAAAAACGCATAAACTTTATTGTTTTATTAGCTAACATTATGGTATTTCATTGTCTGTTACCATGTTCATTACGAACCATATTTTGGGGGCAGGTTGTTTAATTAAACCATACCTCAACAATTCTAAACTGAGAGCTGACATATGGACTGGGCATAAAATATTTCACATCATCATTTCCCTAAAGGAATCACTGCTTACAACAGACAGGATAATTTCACCCACATTCTCAAAATACATTGGTTAAGAAAAAAATCTGAAGAAGTAAAAGTGAAAGGAGGGAAATTTTTAAGGTGACCTACTAAAAGTACAGCATTTAAAATTATGAAGGATATGGATTATGAAATAGTTGGTCTGTATGTAAGTTTATTGTAATGAGGAGTCTGAGATCTTCTTTCACCAGAGGAACTTCAACACACTAGTATTTTTAAGCAGGCTCAATGTCTTTCCACACTCTGGATGCATATTCAATCAAGCTATGAATTCCACAAACAAATCACATAGATCAAATGTCTATATAACTTTGCTGCCATTCAGGAACGTCTGCAATCAATGGCCATACACTTCAGTGGGAATGGCATAAGTGCGAAGACAAGAGAAGCTGGTGGAGGTAACCCAGGCTTAAAATCAGAATAAACGTCATTGATGTAAATTGCAAACTCACCTTGTTATGCTTAGGGTTGTGCAGGCATTTGTATTTCCACTATTTCTGTATGTGGAATGGCGGGGGAGCCAAATTCCTAGTGTACACCAGATCTAAGTGATATGTATTCAATAATAATCATTGTGGAATTCAATTCAATAATATTATTGCAGACAGATAAATGTGTAATCCAAGGGTTCATTTGTTTCACATGTTTGTAACTTGAGAACAAGGTCAGTATCCAGTGTGACAAATTCCTAGGCAGTACAGCCATGTATATCTAAGAACAGGACTGAATTTTTAGAACTAGGAACTGCCGCTCTGCTGCCTGATGTGCATCTGACAAATGCTCTTCCACTACTGTTCCCTGTAGCAACTACAGTGTGCTATAATATTCCATTGAGTTTCCAAAGGAATCCTGAAACACTTAAGAATGCAAGAGCACAGATGTTTCAGCAACACAGTTGCTAGAAATCAGACTGAATCTGTTAAGATTAAACAGAGAATTAAGGGGAATTATTTCAAACATATGGAGCAACCTGCCAAACAAGGACACGGAAGCAAATAGTATAAATGAGTCCCATAGACAGGTAGATATATTGATAGGGAGAATGTGAACTGAATAATCCTGAGAAAAGAGAAGTAAATTTTAGGTAAACTTAAAAAAGAATGAGTGTAATTGAGGGGTTTATTGAGGGGTGAAAGTTGAATGTAAAAGGAGGATACAAATTGAGTAGCTGGGAGAAAATACAGGGTGTGTGTGTTTGTGTGTGTGTTGGGGAACATGAGGAAAAAGGAGATATAAGATCACATGAACGCAGAATATGTTTAAGCACTATCAAAATGAGTCATGTTTGAAGCCTGAGTCTAGAGATGGCTGAATTGTTCACTGTGAAGAAATTTCCCAAATCTAGCTTCCTATTTTTTTGACTGTGACACACTGTACCCCATGTACACCTCATGGTTTGATTTGTATATCATTCACATTCACTTTTACAGTGTAACTGTGTATTGTCTGATGCAAAGTATGCCATGGAAGGTGTTTTTGGAATGCTCATGACATACTAAACATTATTATTATGGTAGCATGTTTCCTGCAATGTCATACATAGGTAAATATATGAAAATCTGTTGTGTCATATCCCCAAATATGTATCTCACATGGCTTGAATAGATGCAGATGAACACAAAGCTGTGTTTCCACACCCAGCAGAGGCATGCTTACAGGAACAATGGACTGGTGTAAGCACCTGTACGCACTTTGGCACAAATGGAAGAAATCATGCCCATTGACGGACAGAGCCAATCACTAGACCCTGGGGGTGTTGGGGAGACTTTTTAAAAGCTGAGGCATCGTTGTCTTGGGCTTTTCCCTGGAATCCATCTTCCAAGCAACATCAAAGACTGGCACCTACTCAAGGGGAAGGGGGGCATGGTTGCAAGACACATCGCAACCAGCCTGTATGGTAAGCTAATGTCATAGATTAAAAGAGATTGGAATATTAATCTTAGTTTAGGATATTAGTTATCTTTTAGTTAATTGTGATTAACTCCTTGCCATTAATAATTTGACTTAGATTCACTTAAAATCTTACTGTAATCAATAAACTTACGTGTTTGTCTTATCTAAAACAGTGCATGTGAATTGAGTGTGTGTGGAGACCTCACTTGCATGACACAGTTGGTGCATATCAATTTCTTTGATAAATTCACAGACAAAAGTAAATGTGCTTTCAGGGTGCAGTGTACAACACTGAATCCTACAAGACAGCAGTTCCCGGGGTTGCATCTGGGACTGGGGTATTTGCTAGGGGTCTGTCCCATGAGTGTCTGGCCAGAAGAGCTCCTTCACTGACCAGGGACCGATTACTCACAGGGAGCTGGGCGTGGGCTGACCCAGAAGTGGGTGGTTCATACAGCAAAGCAAGTAAGTTGGGGCCCAGGAATGAGGAATTGGGGTGACACAGCTACATACCAGTCCGGATTGCAGGGGGGGAATGTTATCTTGAATTTTTCAGAGACAAATCTTTACTATTTGCTTATTATTAATAGAGTAGAACTGGTCACCTAATACAGATGGAATTGTTTCTTTCCTGACTCCATGAGTCAAATTTTTTTTAAACAAGAGAATGATTTATCAGAAGATGAATATGAAGTAATAAATAATGTTATCTTTATGGCATTTTGCAGAAATAATCATATATGCAAAACTTCATGATACTTTCAGTATTCATGAAATTTTTCATCAGCAGCTGTCTGAATGCTAGCAAACAAACTGAACCCAAGAATAACAGCTGTAGAGTTGCCATGTTATTTGAGAGAAAATTCATGAAACATTTCTTGCATTATTCACCTGACTCTTCATGTGATCTGGAGGGTAAAGTCGTCTTATTTCATATACAATCCCCTGAGCCATTCACTGCCTTCTATTATACAATTTGCAATATCATTCTTTACTATTGTCTACTGACCAGTAACAACTCATTGAAAAATAATATATGAAGGAGAAAAGGGAACTCTTGAATGTCTACTCTTTGTAAAGAATATCAAAGTCAATCCTATGAATGGTATTAAGTTTAGGTTTTATTTTTTCTTCACCCTTCCAGCAATGGGAAAAAAAAAGCCTCAAATCTGTTTACAATATGACTGTTTCATTTGCAATTCAATTAGAATGACTGACACTTGGAGCAAATTACCATGAACAATATTTCTGGATTCATTTATGAAGATGTGTACCAGACAGTGAAGATTCAGTTACCAGGAGTTAGACTCCTACAGAACCCCAGAAAGACTAGTGGGGTTATAGTCCCTTTGAATCAGTAAAATATATGCACAAAGTATTTCTAGCTAGTTTATTCATCACTCCTGAAGTGCTTGACAAAATGCTTCAGGGTTGACTTCAATAAGACCATCAAAAGGCAAAACAAGTTCTTTCTACATTAGATAGGTTGGGCCTGTTTTAAAATGACAATTTATATAAGCACTTCCCAAAGCAAAGCATTAGCTACTTATGTGTGTGTGGTGATTATCATAGGAGCCATTAAGTATTCAGCAAATCATGCTCTCTATTTAAGATATTAGAACCTAGTTCACTAATAGATAGTATTTTGGGTAGGGCCACTGGGGTTATCCTTTTCTATTCTTTCCCAAAAAGCGGCAAAGAATTTGAGGCTTGATCTACACTGCTGGCAAAATTCAGCAGTAGTCAACGGGAGGTACACAAGCTGCGTGGAGTAGTTTGCATATCTCCTGTTGACTTCCTAACGTCTACTTAAAGCAGCATCACCACTATGCTGTGAAAATAGGAAATGCTCTCCCATCAGTGCAGTGTTAATCTTTTTTGTGGAGGTGGATTAATGCTGTCGACTACTGCTCAATCAATCCTGCAGAATCGATCCAACAACGCTGACTGTGCTGCTGTCAATGTAGACATACCCTAACTAGCACTTGGATAGCCCCCAGAAACTAGCAAAAGACAAATATGTTCAATATCCTGTTCAAAAGTTTGTTTTTTCAGCAGCTCAGGCCCTGGTCCATTGACACACAATTTTCTGGCTTGGAGATGTTAGAGTACCATTTGAGCCAAAATAACACCCTACAGGATTTGTGTGCCACAAGATTATTTCATTAAATATTCTTCGTAGTAGCTCTAAACAAATTTGTAAACCTTCAAGAGTAATTTGTATCTATTATTATTAATACAGTGTCTAAAGTACACTGAACACTTTATAAAACAAATTAAAAACATTTTCCCTACCATATGGAGCTTACAAACTAATTGTAGACATGACACAATAAGGGAGAATGCAAATAGGAAGGTGAGAGGAATAGGAAGGGATATAATAGTTATATGGTTACTTTAGTGCATTTTGTGTACATCTTGATGGTGCCACTGATTAATTTTATGTTTTACTTTGGAGTGAGCATATTAGAAGGAGCAGGGCAAAAAAAGGACAGAGAATGATTGGGAATAAAGTTACAGAAAATATTCATAGGGTGTTTTATACTATTTTTAAAAGAGACACCATTATGATCATCTAGTATGGCCTTGTTTATGACATGGGCCATAGAATTTCTCTCAGTAGAACATTAAGCTCATAAATTTGGCTGAAATAGATCATCTCTTAGAAAAATATCCATTCTCAATTTAAAGGCTACAAGTGGTAGAGAATCTATCAAGTTCCTAAGTAAAAAGTTCCAATGGTTAACTTACTTCAGTCTTAGATATGAAAGAAAGTAGAGACAGGAGTGGGAAGAGCAGAGTGGGTTCCAAGGTTAGGACAGATTTGAATAGCGGCCAGGAGGAGAAGGCAGTGAGAGGGCCCCATTGTCACATGGAGAAATTACTGAAATTCCTTCACAGATAAAGACTACTTACATGTGAAAGGATTAGGTTCTCTGGTTGAAAAGGGATCAATTAGTGTTTATAACATGCAGGATTCCATAACAATTCTGCTTTCTGTCAAATTACACCTATGAAAAGTTGTATTGAAATCCTTTTGTTGTACTGTTTACTTTTAACATTAGAACTGATAATCCACCAGAGAATTGTACCAGAGTACTGTATGGCAACTGCTTTCCCTGAAACAAATGGGAGAAGATTGCCATTTAGGTGCAATTCATAAAAGCTTTATTTTCTTCTCTTTTCTTTTTTCAGTTGGATTTTAAATCTCTGTAAAGTAAAATTAGACTATTTTGAGAAGAGCTTTATTTTTTTTTTTAAATTAGAATTTGAATGGGAAAAGCTCTAACAATTTTAAATTACACCATACCAGGCTGGAACGCTCATCACCTTTAAATGAAGTGCTTATAAAAATTTAAAGTACCCTAGTAATTTTAAACCAGTGTGTGCTATGATGCCCCAAACCCTGATCGTTTCCAAATTTCACTTCCAATAAATTTAAATTGCTTTGTGCAGTACAGAGTGATTTAGAATTATTGGAGTGCTATAAATTCCATACTGAAGTGCCTATAAAATGTGAAGTCCTCCAATAATTCTAAATCATTGTGTATGCTGTGGAGTAATTTAAACCTATTTAAAAGCCTGGACTTTTGTTTTCAATGCTTTAATATGAAAGGGTGACAAGCAACAACCCAAAATGGCAGTTAAAGATGTAGGGAAACATGTTACTTTCCTGCGTCTGAACTAAAGTAAAATTATTCAAAGATAATTAGAGAGCAGTCAAAGAAGATATCCATGTTTCTTTTTAACATGATAGAATAATTATACTATTGCAGTGGATAGAAAAGACCCTCTGCTATTGTAATGTAGTGATAGAGCAGGTACCCCATGGAATATGATATAAAGGAGGAATGAGTGCATTCAGATGGATATTGGTAAAGTAAATGAACAGAATGGTAAGTTTAGAGGATGAAACAAATAGCTTAATAATAAATGTTAAAGAATGAAAAGATAACCCATCCAGCTGCCAGTGCAGGTGTGTTATTTTATAACAAACTTTTGGTGCCAAATTCTACTCTTAATTATGGCAGTGTAAATCCAAAGGAACTCCCTTCACTTCAAGAATTTTGGCCTAAATATGCTCAGTAAATTTTACTTAAGGTATGAAACACACCATCATGATATCAGTATGACCAAAGGCATATATGGTATTTTCTGCCATGTATATCACAACTAGATGTTAATCTTTCAGATGAAACAGATAGCAAACGTAATAGCAACCAACTACAAAACAGTACATCAGGGATAAAATAGTGTGTAATTATGGGTAGGATTTCCAAATGCCCTCATCCTTGGCTTAACTATACATCCATTTAAGTCAATGGGAGTTTTACCTTTGATGTCAATAAAAGCAGTGTTGCAGTTTTGCATGTCTTTGACATTAAAACAGATGGAAATTTAGTAGTTGCATTCAGATGAACAGAATCATGAAACAATAGCCATAGGGTGCAAATAATGCCCATGAAATGAAACTGAAGAAAATCTTCATCCACTCCATCAGTAAAACTGCTGACTTTCACACACATCTCTAATTTGAACCCATTGAGGAAACCGTTGTTGTGACATATAAAATAAAGTACATCATTCTCTATGCTATACTCTGTACTTTCATGCAATATATATCTTCTTTGCACACTAAGCCACACACACTAAGAATAATATTTTACATTTAAATAGTAGCTATAATGCCAGAGGATCCACTGGCATTTTACAAACCTTTAATCTACAGGAATCACTTCACCCTCCACTGAAATTAAAGACATTGATGGCACGCAACAGCTGTTTCACAGCCCTACCTCAAGGGGTTGAAGAAGAATACAGTATCCGGCTGAATCTGCAGAGGAATTTTATGTATGCAGAATACAAATGCCTAAATCAGAATTAGATCAAGGAGCTAGGTGAACACTCTTATTCTCATGAAAGTGCTATGGGTCCTTAATCATCTGACCAAGAGCCTGATTTTGCACTATGTTTGAAATATGCCACCGAGGGCCTGCTATTTCACAGCCTTGCATCTTGTGTAGTCATTTTCATGTGTGCAACATGAATGTAAACTGCTACGATATGGCACACCAGGCTACTACAGGCTCCTTACACTACACTGGGGAATTTGTTTCACTATTCTTTCAAAGTAAAGATTTCTGCCTTTGAAATTATTAATGCCCTTCCTCCAACTTACTATTCTATCTTTTATGCCTCTCATTTAAGTGTTAACCTAACTTGGTCACCCAAATATGCCAAGAGAATCTGCTTCAATACACAACTAAAACCCCCTCTGACTGCACACTTGGAAAGAAATCTTCCCTGAACCCTCCCCCATTTCTGGCCTTCAAACAAATCCCAATCTCTCCAAACTCATCATTAGAAGCAAGCTCCCCACAGATCAAGACAAACAAGCTCAAAGCAGCACTACCTCTGCCAGAACTACAGATGTAAAGCCTGTAGACATATTTCCACTGTTACAATGATCAATGCCATCTTTCAAGATCCAGAGGACCTACGCATACCTATAACAACATGCGGTGTATCTCATCCAGTGCACTAAATGCCTCATTAACAACTACAATTATGACTACACTGAAACATAAGCCTGTGCTGGAGTCAAGGCTCAAGTCTAACCACCCTTGCATCTGCATTGCAATCACGCTAACACTGGGCTCAGACCCAGGGTTCCAGGTCCCTTAAGGGTTGGAGAATCCAAACTCAAGTTAAACTGGGACCCTTATTGCATTTCAATGTAGAATCAGTCCCATTCGTCTCAGGTCCCAGTAGTCACCTGGAAGTATCCCACAATTCCAGGGGACAACTCCCTCAGTCCTCCCTAACCCAACAATCTGAAATCCACTCTATTGAAAATGGAAGCCATCAATCTTTGTGAATGACAGCAGCTCAGGTCAGCCTTAACTCATTGTCTTCCCATCACCAATCTGCAAGCACAGTATCAAGGAGCCTCCTGGGTTTACAATGAAAAGCAAACCAATCAAGTTTTGCAAAGTGAATTGCTTCAAACTTCCTGTAACATGAAGGGCAGGCAGCATGTTTTCACACAGTGCACAATGATCCTAGGGCTAGAGCAGGCACATTTTGAGGAGGGAGGGGCACTTATGATTCTGAGATGTAGTTACTTTGATTTGAGTCTGCGCACTGCAATGTGGACACCAGAACCCTAGGACGAAGCACAGGTTATAAAAGTCTTAACATATGGTCAAAATGCTGTGTAGATGCTCAAGCTCCGTGTTCCCTAACATGGATCAGCTGATTCAAAAACCACTAACTCTGGGATTACATTGCAGCATAGACATACCTTAGGTGGGTGAAACTAAGCAATCACTATGCTCTTGAATGAGCTCACACAGGACAGTGCTAAAAGAGAAAAGTCTCATAACACCTGTGGGTGAACATTTTTCTCAAAGCAATCACCCTATATAGAATCATAGACTATTAGTGTTGGAAGGGACCTCAGAAGGTCATCTAGTCCAACCCCTTGCCCAAAGCAGGACTATCCTCAGCTAAATCGTCCCAGTAAGGGTTTTGTCAGGCCTCAGTTTAAAAACCTCTGAAGATGGAGATGTCACCATCTCCCTAGGTAATCCATTCCAATGCTTCACCATCCTCCTAGTTGAAAAACTTTTTCCTAATGTCCAACCTCAACCTCCCCCACTGCAACTTGAGACCGTTGCTCCTTGTTCTGTCATCTGCCATCACTGAAAACAGCTTAGCTCCATCCTCTCTGGAACCACCTTTCAGGTAGTTAAAGGCTGCTATCAAATCCCCCCTCATTCTTCTCTTCTGTAGACTGAACAGGCCTAGTTCTTTCAGCCTCTCCTCATAAGTCTTGTGCTCCAGCTCCCTTATCATTTTTGTTGCTCTCTGCTGGACTCTCTCCAACTTGTCCACATCCTTTCTGTAGTGGGGGGCCCAAACTGGACACAATATTCCAAATGCAGTCTCACCAATGTCAAACAGAGAGGAATAATTACTTCCCACGATCTGCTGGCAATGCTCTTACTAATGCAGCCCAATATGCCATTAGCCTTCTTGGCAACCGGGGCACACTGCTGACTCATATCCAGCTTCTTATCCACTGTAACCCCCAGGTCCTTTTCTGCAGAACTGCTGCCTAGCTCTTTGGTCCCCAGTCTGTAGCTGTGCATGGGATTCTTCCGTCCTAAGTGCAGGACTCTGCGCTTGCCCTTGTTGAACCTCATTAGATTAATTTTGGCCCAATCCTTCAATTTGTTTAGGTCCTTCTGTATCCTATCCCTCCCTTCCAGGGTATCTACCACTCCCCCTAGCTTAGTGTCATCTGCAAACTTGCTGAGGGTGCAATCTACCCCCTCTTCCAGATCATTATGAAGATGTTGAACAAAACCGGCCCCAGGACCAACCCGTGGAGCACTCCACTTGTGACCGGCTGCCAGCTAGACATGGAGCCATTGATCACTACTCGTTGAACCCTTTGCTCTAGCCAATTCTCTATCCATTTTATAGTCCATTCATCCAACCCATACTTTTTTATCTTGCTGATAAGAATACTGTGGGATCAAATCAAAAGCTTTGCTAAAGCCAAGATATATCATGTCCACCACTTTCCCCTCATCCACAGAACCAGTCACCTCTTCATAGAAAGCAATCAGGTTGGTCAGGCATGACTTTCCCTTGGTGAATCCACGTTGACTGTTCCAGATCACCTGCCTCTCTTTTAAGTGCCTTAAAATGGACTCCTTGAGGACCTGCTCCATGATTTTTCCACAGATTAAGGTGACGCTGACCAACCTATAGTTCCCTGGATCCTCTTTCTTCCCTTTCTTGAATATGGACACTATATTTGCCCTTTTCCAGTCATCTGGGACCTCCCCCTGTTGCCACGAGCTTTCAAAGATAATAGCCAATGGCTCTGAAATCACATCAGCTAACTCCCTCAGCACTCTCGGTAGCATTGCATCTGGCCCAATTGACTGGTGTATGTCAGATCTTTCTAAATAGTCCTGGATCCGTTCCTTCAGCACTGCGGGATGTTCACCTCCTCCCATTCTGTGCCGCCCAGTGCAGTAGTCTGGGAGCTGATCTTGTCTGTGAAGACAGAGGCAAAAAATGCATATCTGACCTATCTGACTATATCCGCAAAAGAAACCTGCCCAACACCTTCAAAAGATGAGCATGGGAGCTGAAATGCATGACTCTGCCAGACACCAAAAATCATGGTCTTATTAAAACACTGGATTTATGTCTTATTACAATAATCTGCATCCCACTCGCCCACATTTTTCCTATGACTACAAGAGTGTTAATAGGCCAGTTCATTTAGAATAGTCTCTTAGATATGTTCTAATTACTTACACTACACTATCTGTTCAATCTTTTATTTAGCTATGATGGTCTGAGGGCATATCTACTTTACAAAATTAGGTTCACTTAAATTAGGTCAACCATAGCCACTGCTACACTTAAATCAGCTGTTGGTGTCCAGGCTACCTCTTTCTACCTCTGGTGCCTGTTCTCACCAGGAGTGCACCAACTGAAGTGGAGTATTGTGTGGTCCTGTGGGACAGCCGGATTGTGGAGCACTAACAGCTGCACAGGGTTAATTATATGTTTGGATCCCTGGAAGTTACTTGCACTTAGAAAGAAACCAACATAGGAACACAGAATGATGTAAACAGGGTTTACTGAATTACAACTAAGATTAGCCAGAACTGGCTAAGCTATCTCATAATATTCTAACCATTGCTATGGCAACAACTAAGGCTCTGTAGCTACGGCAACCTAGGCAACTAGGCAGGACACAAAATGCACAAAATATTCCTCCCCCTTAATGAAAATGCCCGTTTAACAGAACAATAACTAAACTAGGGAATGAGGCTAGACTGCCTCATTTCCCAGCTAAACCCCAGGGATTATTTTTTCCTGTAAACGTGGGTTTGCCCTTTCTAAAGATCCAGCTGTTGAAGAGACCTTCTCTCTCTAGATGGATTATGGCAGACTTCTGGTGTTCTTGCACCAGAAGATGTTATTAGTGCAGGTCTAACACTGTGCTCAGTACTCGTAGCTCAAATAGGTGAGGATGCTGTATCTGCTTGAACAAGTGAGGGTTCTGTATCTGCTGCAGAGGTGGATGGAGGAGGTGTGTCAGGAACGGGTGACTCTTGACTTGAATATCTCTCACCTGCCATGGTGAGGTCAGGCAATTCAACTGGAGTCCTTAGGACTCCTTGGGAATCGCGTGACCTGGCAACAACTGATTTACATGCTGCCACTTGGTCTGATCATTTGCAGTCTGGACAATATAGGAAACAGGTCCTGTCAGGGCAACAACTTTAGCAGGGACCCATTTAGCTCCAGAAGCATAGTTTCGAGCTAGAACAGGCTATCCAGGACTAAAGGTTTGGTCTTTTGTTCTGCATGCATATCTGATGACTTGGATGTGCTGCTGATGTTGCACAAGTTGTGCTTTGGAGGGTTTCATCAGATCAAAGCAAGTGTGCAGCTGTCGTCCCATCATGACCATCAAGGCTTTGGTCATGGCATGAGGTGTTTTTCTGTGGTATAGTAAGAAGGTGTCCAGATGTTATTAAATGGACAAATGTCCCTGTGCAGATTTTAAAGCTTGCTTCATTGTATGCATAAACGTCTCTGCTAATCCACTGGTGGATGGATGATATGGTGGTGAAGTGATGTGATGTATCCCATTTACTTTCATAAACTTTTCAAACCCCTGAGAGATGAACTGCAGTCCATTGTCATTCACAAGTTGTTCTGGTAGATCAAAACGACTAAAGATTTCACACAGTCTCTGGATAGTACTTTCAGCAGTCGTGGCCTACATTATAGAGATTTCTTGCCATTTGGAGTGGGCATCAACAACAAACCAACATGCTTCTTTCAAATAGGCCGGTAAAATCAACATGAATACACTGCCACGGTTTTCAGGCCAGTCCCATGGGTGTAGGGGCACCAACTGAGATGTGTTCCTCACACTCTGACATGAAGTACAAGCTCTTGTCTTATCTTCAGTGGTACTGTCCATCCAGGCCAGGCCAACAAAAGTAGCTTAGTGCAATTTCTTTCATGCACACTATTTCACAGTGACCTGAATGTAACTGTTCCAACATCTGCGATCTCAGTAGTGGTGGAATAATGATGAGTATTCCCCACAACAAGCAACCAGAATGGACTGATAACTCCATCCTCCTGGACATATAAGGACAAAGGTCGGGTGAGACCTGAGAGTCCTGTACAGATGTTCCATGCATCACTAAGTCCATAACTTTGGACAGTACTGGATCAGTGCTAGTTGCACTCCTTACTTAAGTAGCAATGATGAGTATGTTCTCTACCTCTTCAAAGTGAAAGATTTCTTTCTGACCAATATCTTGATGGTTAACTGGTAAAGGCAGTCTTGAGAGACCATCTGCATTATAGTGCAGAGTGGATCTCTAATACTTGATCTCATATGTGTGTACAGAAATCAACAATGCCTATCATTGCATAAGACAGAAGCCAATGATGGAAAGCCTGTGCATGGTTCAAAAATTGATGTTAGAGGTCAGTGGTTGGTGAGAAGTGTGAACTTCTGTCCAAACAGGTACTGGTGAAAATTCCAAATTTCGAAAATGATTCCTAGTGCTTCACATTCGATTTGGGCATAGTTAGTTTCTGCTTTGCTTAAGATGTGTGAGGCAAAAGCAATGGATCTCTCCTCTCCAAAGATGTAATATGTGACACGACCACGCCCACGCTGTAAGGAGAGGCATCGCAGGACAATTGTAGAGGTAAGGACAGATGAAAATGTGTCAAAACCTCTGAAATTTGCAATGCATGTTTAGCCTTGTTAAATATAACATCACAGGCTTCAGTCCATTTCCAGAACTTATTCTGGTCAAGGAGTTCATGTAGTGGATTTAATAGTGTTGCGAACTGTGGAATAAACTTTCCATAATAGTTCAATAGTCCAAAAAAAGAGTGAAGTTGGCCTATGTTTTGGGGAGGTAGAGCTTCCACAATAGCTTTGACTTTTGCAGGAGCCTTAGGAAGGCCTGTAGCATCTATGATATGTCCTATATATTCAACAGAGGGCTGGAAGAATTCACATTTGTCTTTGCGGACTCATAGGCCATACTCTTCCAGACTTTTCAGGGCAGCATCCAAATTCTTAAAGTGATCCTCCTCATTCTTACCAGTGACCAGAATGTTGTTCAGATAGCATCAGATTCCTGGCAAGTCACTCAAGATCTGGTCCATGGCCCTCTGGAACAAAGCTGGAGCAGACATTATTCTGAAGGGTAAGCAACAGTATCAGTACAGTCCTCTATGCGTCACAATAGTCAACAGCTCTTGGGACTTCTCATCGATATGCATTTGTAAATAAGCCTGACACAGGTCAATCTTGCTGAACTTTTGTCCACAAGCCAAGCCAGCGAAGAGGTCATTGATGTGGGGAAGGGGGTATTGCTCTGCACATAACACCTGGTTAACAGTAACCTTAAAATCCCCACAAACCTGAATGTAGCCATCTTTGTTCAATACTGGAATAATGGGGGTTGCCCATTGGCTGTGAGTAACTGGTACAAGAACTCCATTTTTGACCAGGCGCTCCAGGTCCACTTCAACTTTTGGACTGATGGCATATAGCACCGTTCTGGTTTTCAGACATTTTGGTTGGCTGTCAAGCTTAATATTCAATTTTACAGTGATTCCTTCCATACTTTACAGGTTCCTTCCAAAAACAGCAGCATGTGTCTTTATTACAGCTGTCAGACCTCTTTCTTCTTTAGCCATCCTGTGCGCTTCTGCCCAATTCAGCTGGATCTTCCTAAGCCATGAACTTCTAATTAAAGGTGGTTCATTGCCTTCCACCACAAACAGTGACAATTGAGCAGTCTGTCCACCGAGCTCCTCTTTAAAATCAGTAGTGCCCAACATGGATACGGCTTCTCCAATGTATGTCTTCTGAGCAATTTTTGCCAGCTTAAGCGGGAGATGCTTTAGCTTCTCCTTATATACAACGTCTGAGACCAGTGAAACTGCTGCACCTGTGTCCAGTTCCATGTGTACATGTTTACCTTCCAATGGTGGGGTTACCCAGTATTCATGTGAACCATCTGCCATGGACAAGACATGGAGTGGCACTTCTGAAGAGTGAATAAAGGTCACTAAATATGACAAGGCTCCTTCTTGTTCAGGATCTGTTGTCCCCAGAAGTGTATGCAGTCACAATTTGCATGCTCAATGGTGTTTTTTGCTTTTGTGGTTTTGTTTTTTATTTAGTTTTTTTTGTCTCAACACTTTGTTTGGAAGGGATCTGGAATTTATTATTCTCTGTATCTAAAAGTGCTTCTTGACATCTGTTCTGATTTAAAAAAAAATAATTTATGCCTTTGTCCTATCTGAGCTATAATGAATGCCAAAGTTAGTCACATTATTTGTACCATTTAAGGTTTTATATGCCTCAATTACATTGACTGTTAATCATATCTATCTACTTTACAGACTTGAGCTGCTTTTCTTTAGTCTTTCTCTGTAAGTCATTCTTTCAAAGTCTGTCTGTTTGCTTTTTCTTTTGCAATGTCTGTCAAAAAAAAAGTGAACAAAAGGATAGGATGAATAAGGAATGGGATAGAGAGTAACACTAAAAATATTATAATGCCTCTATAAATCAGTTGTATGCCCAAACCTGAAATACTGAGTTTAGTTCTTCTCACAATGCCTCAAAAAAGATAGAATAGAAATAGAGAAGGTTCAGACAAGATGGATGACAAGAATAATTTGGGACAGGGAAAGACTTCCGTATGAAGAGACGTTGAAAAATGGGAGTGAACACAGAAACAATGGGACACAGACCGCATAATGTGGTTAAATGCAGAGGCTTCAGCTTTATTAAGACTGAATACCAACTGGTGTAACCCCTAAAACTATCCTGTAGGACTGTCCTAGTTAAATCTCAACTGGCACTATCAGCCTGAGGTTGAGTGTGAAGCCATGAAAACTCTGGACCTTCGCATCTGCTAAGAGATCCTAACTAGAAGGCAGAGGCTTGACTTGCTCCCCTCCTTCACACCAGAGATAGGAGATGAGCCACAATCTGTGCCCGATGTAGAGACAACCCCATTTTATGTGATGTGAGTGCCCAGAAGGGAGAGAAATGAAGTAGCAGCCTCCACCCTCTGGAGGGGAAGGAGGGGATACATGGGGCTTCAGCTGCCCCGGTTGAGATGTTCCTCTGCCAAAATTGTCTCCAATGCTCCTCACTTAAGGAGTTGACTGGGAGAACACATAACATTACACAAAAGAATGACAGGTCTGGGGAAAAAATAAAGTAGGCGCTTCTGTTTCCACTTTCACATACTACAAAAGGGAGGGGACATTAAATTAATTTGAAAGGCAGTCAATTTAAAACCAGAAAAAGAAGAAAGATTTTCACATGGTGCACACTTAACATGTGGAACTCACCGTCATTAAAATTGCACTGAGACCAAGAGCTTAGTTGATTCAAGAAGAGACTGGATATATATAGGGTTAATGTGAACATCAGGAATCTCAGCAAAGATTTTTAAAAAATCAGCAGTAACAACAACAAACAAACCTCAGGAGTTTTGAATGAGATAGAAACCTTCAAGCTTCAGGGCATAAGCCAATCTCTAATTATTGGGAGATCAGGAAGAAACTTTCCTTGTGGGAACGTTATTTCATAATTGTCTGCTGGAGAATTTCTTGAATCTTCCTTTAAAGCATCTGGTACTGGCTACTGCCAGTCGGATCCAATATGACAATTCATAGGTGCTTTGAACAATGACCTTTTAAAAATGCTACAATACCTTTACATTTTCCACAGTGATAATCTCTGCTGAACAAATTTTATTCTAAGAGACAGATACTAGTAGATGTTCCGTATGTAGAATATAGTGTCAGTTGAGCATCTGAGAATTCGGAATTCTCTTGTTTTTCTTTCTATCCTCTCTGGATAGTTCACTGCACTGTTAATTTCCAGGTCTATTTTCTTTCCCATTTTCCTGTTTTTCATATTCTAATAACATTCATTTCTCTTTGAGCTTTATTATTGAACTCATTTTATTTAACATAAGCTGTTGTTATATTTTGCTGTCCACATCAGCCTGTTTATAAAATAATTCCAGCCCTTTTGTAACTCTCCTTGATGTTGTCTCTTGTGTTCACCACTCCCATGGTGTTGTTTAATTAACCATTTTAACTGTCTAGGCTATTTATGCTGAGTAAAAACAGCTAAGAATCAACTCCCACAGCTAAGCTAGGTATTTTTCTCCGCCTCAGAAGGTCTCTTCTTCTGTTTTTCAATTAGCATTGTATTCATTTCCATGCTATATCCTGGCTCTGTGTAGTTTACGGCTTAAGCAACAGCGTGTCATGTGGAATTCTATGAAAAGCCATTTTAAAATACAGATATCCTTATAAATTACATCTCAGACACATAATGGCAGACAAGATACTCTCAACCTTTGCTACCCCCTCTTGAAAAGCTCTAAGTTGGCTATTGAAGAAAGTCAGACAGGGGTTTAGTAAAGGAACTATTACCCTTTCATAGACTCATAGACTCATAGACTCATAGGTCAGAAGGGACCAATATGATCATCTAGTCTGACCTCCCGCACAAGGCAGGCCACAAAACCCTACCCATACACATTTATAACAACCCCGAACCCATGACTGAGTTATTGAAATCCTCAAAAGTGAGATTTGAAGACCTCAAGCTGCAGGGAATCCACCAGCAAGCGACTCATGCCCCATGCTGCAGGGGAAGGCGAAAAACCTCCGTGGCCCCTGCCAATCCGCCCCGGAGGAAAATTCCTTCCCGACCCCAAATATGGCAATCAGCTAAACCCTGAGCATGTGGGCAAGACTCACCAGCCAGCACCCAAAAAGGAATTCTCTGCAGTAACTCAGTTCCCATCCCATCCAGCATTCCCACAGACCATTGAGCAGACTTATCTGCCGATAATCCAAAATCAATCGCTCAAATTAAACTATCCCATCATAACATCCCCTCCATATACTTATCAAGCTTTGTCTTAAAGCCAGATAAGTCATTTGCCCCCACTACTTCCCTCGGAAGGCTATTCCAGAACTTCACTCCCCTAATGGTTAGAAACCTTCGTCTAATTTCTAGTCTAAATTTCCTAATATCCAATTTGTACCCATTCGTCCTCGTGCCTATATTAGTACTAAACTTAAACAATTCCTCTCCCTCCCTAACGTTAATCCCTCTGATATATTTATATAGAGCAAGCATATCCCCCCGGAGCCTTCTTTTGGCCAGGCTAAACAAGCCAAGCTCTTTGAGTCTCCTTTCATAAGGCAGATTTTCCATTCCTCGGATCATCCTAGTAGCCCGTCTCTGAACCGTCTCATCTCAGTTCTGTGGTTAACTACATCTCTATCCCCTCCATGGTCTGCTCAAGAACTGCCGTTTGAGACATTCCTCCCCCTCCAGGCTGAGGATTTAAGGCTTTGCAGTCCCATGCAATCTGCAATGACTATCCCAGCATATCTGACCATAGTCCAGCACCTGAGGTTTGATCTCTCTCAGGGATGATGACAATATTGACCAGTGACTAGCCAAGTTTAACAGAGTACAGTATGTTTATTTTAGGACAAAATAAAGGACAGAGAAAACATATCACAATAAAACAATACACAGTCTCCATGCATGTTAAGCTTACCACCTCAGTGTAAGCCACTGATGTGTTCCCAAAGTCCTTCAGACTTAACAAAGTGTTCCCCTCATAATTACAGTTTCATGTCAATTCGCAGTTCAGAACGAGGGACTCTGAATCACATCAGATCAACAAGTCAGTTCTTTGTCTAATGGGCCTCTTGAACCAGTATATATGATTCCCACTAATGAGTGATACTTGCCTGGAGTTGTTTACCTATAATTACCTCTTCCCCCACCCCCACCACTGATTTTTCATTTGATATCCCTCTCCCATAGAGCTAGGGCACAATCCCAAGCTCACAAAGAAACAGATAACAAATATAGATACAAAAGTTTATGAATAATCATTGGGCCCATAGCATCTGGCACATCTAAATATAGTAGTCATTTGAAAAGCCCATGTTTCCAAGGTCTGTAACATCTTCTATCTTAATTAGGCATATAAAGCTAATTATTTTGCATATAACAGATATTAAAATGGTAAATCTCTTGCTTTTAGGACCATGTTTATCTTGAAATCCCATTCAGATTTAGCAAAGGAGTCTTTAGCCTTCTAAATAATACCCATTGAATCTGTAAAATAATTCCCATTAGTGTTGAAGATTAGCTACTTTTAAGATTGACCTAATGTTTATGTACTCAACCAAAGATTTTTTGGTATATATACATTTAGAGACTATTCTTCAGCCATTGGAATCTATGGCAAAGCTGCTGCTGACTTGTTGGAACAGGATTTGGCTTGTACTGTACTGAAGGGTTCACTGAATTCTTCAATTTGTCTGCCGTTCTTTATTATTTAATTTACGGTTCTCTACCTCCATCTTGGTGTAGTGTTACACAGAGTAAGTGATATAATATAACAAGACAACTAGACTTTAACAGTGGTCACAGCTTCCTTCATAACAAATTCTAGTCTCTTAGAATTATTCTTAAACCTGATGAACTACACTCAAAACAAATTATATCTCTCTTGTTCGCCAAAAATAACTCAGTTGTTTGAGGCACACCAGACAATTTTTTCTGTTTGATCTAGTAATGTATGAATTCCTAGCAAAGATCATGCTGTGATGGTTGAGGGTACAGTTATTTGTTCTGCACAGACTTTGTTTCTATAGACCAATGTGTCATACAAGTTGTTAATTTACTACTAAAAATGTTAAATATAAATTACATAGAAATATAAGAATGACTATAATAAAAACCAACCAGTAGTCCATGGATATTCAGCATATTTTCTACAGTTTTGTCCAATTTCATATTAGGAAGGCATAAGGAGCTACACTGTGAAAGGGATCTCAAGTAAAGCTGGTTCAAATTAATAATAATGTGTACAAAAATGTTGGATTTGTTTAATTTTCCTTTAAATTTCAAAAGTTTTTGCAATTTCCTGACCATCTATAAAGCTATTTTTTTTAAAAAAAATCAATCCAATAAAAAGTTGGCAAACAAGTTCAATGAATTTGTTTCCCACAATTTTTGTCAAGATGTTGAATTTTTTTAAATGCAACTATCAGCAATAGGCCATAATTTTCACCAATGTGAAAAGATTTCCTAAAGATAGGTTTCTAAGTGACTTGAGTTTCAAAAGGGGTTCACATCAATCTCCTCACAGGGAAGCCGGTCAGAGCTGTTTGATGCTAAGGAACTTTTGAAAATTAGGCCACTTACTTATCAGGAACACATCTGTGAAAATCTTAGACCTATTCACATCACTCTCTTGAACTCTCCAGGCTCACTTGGTTGCCATGCTATGTTACAAACAGGTCTTCCCAAACTTCTGCCAATAAAATCTTCACCTCACCATTACCATTACATATAAGGACTTCTGCATTTGGAGGAATTGAGCTCCTGCTCATTTTCCCATGATTAATAACATTTAATATTTTATTTGCTTTTTTTATCCATGGCTGAACATTGAGCAGATTTCTCCGTTCGTCTATACTTGAAGATGCCTATATTCTTTATTGGGAGATAACTAATTCAAAACCCATTAGTAGGTAGGATTAATTTACATTGCTGCTTTCATTGTGCACTCCTTTGCATTCATCTATGCTGAAACGCATCTGTCATCATGGTTTCCCAATTATCTGCTTGTTGCTTAGTCCTATATCGTTCCTCATAGTCATCTCAAGTATAGCCTACTTTAAATAATTTTGTTTCCTCAAATTTTATCTAGATATTTTCTTCCCAGCACAACACCCTTTTTGTCAGGTACCGAAAGCCTAAAAATTTACTAGATACCAAATACAAATCTGGGAGTTAAAACATTTTGTAAACTATGCATTTTATTATTTATTTACATAGTGTCAGAGCTGGCTGAAAATGTTCTGATGGAACGTTTTTCTGTTGGAAAATACTAACATGTCAAAACTGAAAATTTCCATGGGAACCTGTTAATTTTGACAAAATTTTGTTTTGAAATGTGTTTTCATTTTAAAATTATAGATTATAATATTAAATACAATCAAAACTGGAACATAACGCTTGAGATTTTATTGACCCGAAATTATGTTTTTTGAAAGATTAGTTTCAGAGGAAATTTTTGTTTTGTTTTTTATTGTGGTTTAAAACAAAATGAAAACAAATCTCAGAATGTTAGAATTTCCCGTGGCATGGAAATGCCAAGTTTTGACCACCTCTGAGTAGTCATTGTGATCTACCCTTTGATTGTGTTTTGTTACTATGTAGCTCCAGTAGGGGCCATAGGCTTTTTCTCTATAATGTATGTATGGCCTAAATGGAGGTCATAACTGAGACATGGGTGCTCACTGAATGAGGCAGGCATTCTGAAGGGAGAGAAGAGAATATGAGAAAAAGAAAGGGAAAGTGGGAATCAGAAATGGGGAGGATGGGAGAAAATATGGTCATGGAGACTTATACATGACAGAAAAACTTAAAATAAGAGATGCATCAGAGATGGCACAAGGGAGTAAAAGGGGATGTTGGGAATAAAATTAAGAGACAGAATCTAGAACTCTCCAAAAATGGGATATTTCAAATTAGACTAGATAAAGCAGGCCTCTCTGTAAATTACATGATCTATATGTACAGCATGCTATTTCTACCATACCTGGAGTGAATATACACCTGGTAATACCTTTACTGAAGCATCTGTCATGGAGTTTGACTAATAGTTTAATATAGTACCAAACCCAGCTGCAAACCTTAAATGTCACCTGCTTTTCCCTCCTGGCTTTAGGCCAAAGAAATGTATATGGTCACATTGAACCCCATGGCACATGTACACATTTGATTCACAAGATGAGCAAATCCCTGATTCCTTTCTGAATCTGCTACAGGAGGTCGGGAATCAGAGGTCTGATTACTTAACTGTTTCCCTCAGCTGCCTGCTTAGAAATTTGCACTTGAGCAATTGGAGGCTGTGAACAGAAACAAATGTATGGGCTTACCCTATCCTGAGTGGGATGTCACAGGTAGGCAGGAGATGGACAGAGGGAGAGAATTTTGGGTAAACACAACTGGGTGGGACTTGGTTACTGACGTTGAATGAGTTGGATAGGGCTTCACATAAGTATATTACACAGGAAGCTGCAAAAACTAAGTGCTAAATTCACAGGGGATCTTAAGCATTGCAATGCCTAATTTTTAGGCCCTGCTGCCTACTGATATTCACAACCCTAAGTTAGGCACTCAGGTTCCTTATACAATGCATGGGGAGGCTTAGAAGCCTAAAAAGGGATTCTCAGAAGTTAGTACTTTGAACAGGGAGCTACCTAAGCTAGCCAGTAGGAAATGCTGAGGGCTAGGACCTAAGCCTTGGCCATCAGCTGGAGTTAGGTGCCTAATTCCAGGCCAGAGAGAGATTCCTATCTCTGCTCAGCAGTCACATCCATGAACCCTTTCCTAGAGTTAGGCACGTAAGTCATCTATTTTCCAAGGAAAAAAAGGAGGGGGGTGGTACCTTCCTGTTAAAACTAATAGTTCTGCACCTAGTGCCTTCACCCAGAATTGGTAGACCCAGGTTCAAATTCCCATTCTGCCTGATATAAAGCAGTGATGTAAACTCTGGTCTCCCACATTGCAGAGGAAAACCCTAATCACTGGGCTATAGAAGGGTACTTGGCAGGTACAGTGCTCAATCTTTCCTGTTGAACCTTTTCCACTTGTATGAAATACTTAATATTGGGCCAGAGAGAGAGAATGATCCTATAGCCCAATGGTTAGGTCACTTAGGAAGGTGGGAGATCTGGATTCAGGTCCACACTCTGAATCAGGCAGACTAAGGATTTGACCCTGGGTCTCCCACATCCTGAATAAATGTTCTAACAATTGGGGCTAAGAGAAGTACTACTGCCTCCCCCTTGCTGTCTTTTGTTGGGCGTTGGGTATATTTTGGAAATGCCTATGAGATCAGGCCCCACAGGCAAAATAGGCAGGGGAAGTACCTAGTTTTTGAATCCTGCCAGGGTTTAGGGCATGAGATAAGCATGAGTCACTGTGCGGTGTCAGGATTTAGGCAATTTAGGCAGAAATTTATGAGTTCAGGGGACTTTACTGATGGAAACTTAGGCACTATAGGAATTTATGTTCCTACAGGGTTACATGGCAGCTGGGCATTGATTTTGTGAATGCCAGTGGCTCTTAAATTTTAGATTTGGACGCATAAAGGGGCAGACAGGTGTCTAAATCCCCACTGTGAATCTAGCCCTAAGACTGCTACTGACTGGCTGGTGCCTCATTTCAGATTATTTACCTTCTGGGTGTGAGTGGAGAGTTCCAATAGCATTTTAGTTTACAGCTTATTATGGAATGTGTGTGTGTAGTAACTCATGTAATAGAATTGTAACTCTGGAATTTTGTGACTGTGTGTTTTAAATTCTCATCCAAAGTATTGTGTTAATGCATATTATATGTATTTAGTTCTATTGTTAAGACATCATCTTATAGAATTTGGCAAGAAAAACTTATAAAACTCACCCCTTCTTTTCGTTTTTTTTTTTTTTTTTTAAATCTCAGTCATGTCTCTTTGTTGATTCACCCACCCATTAGTAAAATGAAAGGGAAGGGAGATTTAGATTAAATATAGTTGTGGGCAAAACAATGTTTTGCAATAACTATCAGAAATTATTTTTTGTAGATCTGATAGACAGTGCCTCATTTAAAAACAGTAAATAAGGGAAGAGGACAATTTCTTGGTAAGAGCACATCAACATTAATAATAACAAAATATGTCACTAAGCAATGACATTAAGAAATCACTCAGACTGCACTGTTTTTTTTTTGGTCACATCAGAACCCTCTCAGTGGAATTATAGCCTTATTATGTACAGTTTACTCTATTTTACAATAAATTCAACAATCCTATGTATATTATTATTACTATTCTGCAGTTATTTACATTACAGAGCACACCCTTATTTTCTATAAAACCAACCCAGAAATAACCAGAGAAGACAATTATTGTATTTTGGTTTTGTTCCCACCATCACTATTCATATAAATATTCCAAAAAAAGCAATACGGGTAGGCTATTTACTACTGATCAAAATCAGTTGTAACCTACACTGATGTTCAGACATCCCAGCACTGTGGCTGCTTTTCCTCCACTCCACCAGCACAAAATGGGCCTAAATCAGCTTTGATTGCCCCACTGGACAGTCCTTTCATTTAGTGGAGCTAAAAAAATAGTTCCTTCACCACTCTGCTGCCAGCTTAACTGGGAAGAGGAAGAGAGGAAATGTTCAGGATTCTCATGGGCCCTAATCATTCTCAGGTGCCATTATGGGGCTAGTGGCAGCTTATGTAATTAAAGCCCCCTGAAGTCTGCTGTAAATTACACCAGGCCTAACACAGAATCTAGGAAGCACAGAGTTTTAAAGGCTAAACCCACTATTCTGAGCCACAGTCGAGAACTGTGGCACAAATGGTTTTTGCAGTTCAGAATGTGCTGGGTCTTTGCATGGATTTGTTTAGTATTAATAGCCAGGGGATATGAAGACTTAGCTCAGGTCTGTACTTACCTGGAAATTTGGCAGCAGTTGACTGGAGTTACACAAGCTATGCAGAGCAGCTTGCATGTCTCCAATCAACTGCTGTGCTTCCCTTCTGCGCACTGTCTTCACTGTGCTGCGCCGATGGCAACCGCGTTCCCGTTGATGCACCGCTACGCCACTTGAGGGAGTGGATTTATTACATTGACTTCCTGATGGATTGAGCAAGTCTACACTGACTGCTCAATCGATCCAGAAGGATCAATCTGATGGCGGTGACTTTGCCAGCCATCGTCAGTATAGACATAGTGTCAGACACAAGCGAGTACAACATCAGTATTAACACAGTGATTTGAGTGGGTTTTTTTTAACAGTGTGGCCACTCACTTGATCTATGCCATCTTGAGAGGACTAACTTCAGGGTAGATAGGCTATTCGTTTTGCCATGAGGACATATCATCGGTGGGAGGAGAAGGGCAAGTTTTAACTTTTATTTTCTGAGTATATCAGCATGTGCAGCGAACAGCAAAATTTGATCATAACATTCCAATTTTAAATACATACACATACAAAAAATACTTGTGCAAGGTCCAGCTAAAGTTCTGGATCCAATTAACCTCTGGATTTTGGGTAGAGGACATACAAATCCAAATCTACATTTAGATTTTACTAAAAGCCCACCTCTACAATGGGCCAAAACGAAAACCTAGACACAAATGCTGGTGGCTCTCCTGTGCTTCCATAACAAAGTGCAAAACAATTTAAAAATAAAGTAATTTTAGATTTAGGAGATTTGTGGGAGATGGGGAGATGTGCCTTCTGGCTGCAGCAATAGTAAAAATGGCTACTAAGCTTTACATACGGGGAGTGCTGAAATTTTAATGTAGAATACATAGGCCCACAGCAATTTGTGTGTTACTCAGTTACTCCAGATTTAAGCTGGTGTAACTCCTCTGAAATGATATAGATTAGTTAGAATGTAAATTATGGAAATCCTTATTGTTGACTGCATGAGGCCTATGGCAGTATCAGTGGTATGCCTATGATGTTTCCATCATGAAAAGCCTGTAGGACTGCTACCTGGAGTTTTGAATACACATTTAAATTACCTTATCTCTTGACTGAGCAACCAGATCTGTTGCTCGCTTTGGGAGGGCAGTTATGCAAGTGTTCACTGAGGAATCTTCAGCCCAAGCGCTGTCAATTTGGTGACTTTGCAGCTAGATGTGACTATTCTTTCATTTACTTGGCGACAAAACAAGTGTCAAAGCTATCAGTGACTATTCTAGCGACTTTCACAGCTGTTCACAGCTACATTCTGAGGAAGAAGTAGCTAAAATTCATAATCATAAGATCAGCCTATTTGTTAAGCACCCAATTGAAAAAAAAACCAGTGCACTCTGTGCTTCTCTTCCTGAAGCAGAATGATTCCGCTGGACTTCAGCTGGACTCCCCGGCTTCTCCCTTCAGGGCTGGCGAGGGAGTGAGGGGAGATGTCACTAAGGGGGTACACTTGCCACCACTACCCATCCCTTGTTAGGCTAATTGCATTGGCTCATCATCTTCCTCTTCCGCATCCTCTCTGGAGCCCAGACATGGGGGGAGTGGACAAGGGGGTAGCACCCACTACCTCCAACTTCTGCAACCCTTTCACAGTGGAGAGAAAATCAAGTCCAGCACCAGCAATCAAGAGCAAAGTACTAAGTATGATGTAAACATGTGGGAGACAGACATGAGGGAGATATAGGTATGTTATTAACAACTTGAGTTAAACTCAGATTTTTGAGCTATTTTGTGAATCCATTAATTATAATATTAATTAATAAATTATTGCATCCATTAATTATAACATGAAATGTTTATTTTAGAAAAATATTTGCGAGTGTAACATATAGTGGTATATAGTTAAGGATGATTAATGGATACTTTTGATAGTGATATTAGTGATTAGGTGTTGAATGCTGATTTAGTGACATCTAAACAACTTTTGGGTGCATCTTTGGCTACTTCCTGCCTCAAGAAGTTGACTCTTTGAAGAGCCCAACCAAGAATTAAAAAAAAGGGGTTACTTACTGTTGTAACTGTGGTTCTTCAAGAATGTTGTGTGCATACTCACCCTGCCTGTCCAACTTCCATTCTTCCTCAAAGTTCTACTCTCAATCAACTGTGGATCGGTGGAAAGATCTGAGGCAGGTCTGGCCCCACAGCCTTGTTCTGTACCACTGGGTAATGATTGTGGATTTCAATAGCCTTTCTTCCCCCAAAATATTTCCAAACCTCAGTGGCAACAGGAGCTTCCCTCATGCAAGAAGAATATGTGAAAGCAATGGTCTAAAAATAACCAATTACCTGTTTATGTTTTTTCATGAGCTACACTCATGTATCAGAGGAAGATAAGGTAATTTTTCTCCATTCAGAGTCTGTAGATCCCATTCTCTGTATTTTGAAATCATATTCTGAAAAACAGTCAGCTAAGCATAATACTAGAACTCAGGACTTGTCTTGTCCTACAGTGTGAATTATTTCAGCACAAAAATATCCAAAACAAGATACTGTACCTAGACTGCTTTATAACTCAATGGCTACACAAGGTCGGAATTGTAAAATGAAGTTCTTTAGTTCATTGTTATTGCATTTGGAGTCTGCCTTAGACCCATTATTGTGCAAGGACATACAGAACTGTCTACTTTTCTCTTTCTGTACAAATATGGAAAAAAAGAGACAGGATTAAGAACAAAGAGAGAAGGAAAATAATGAACCCTGGATAAGAAGAGAGGTGTGACATTTATAATTTCTTTTCAAACACAAGCATTACTTTTTGTACCATGAAGAATCTGAATAAGTGCACGGCACAATGTTTCACCCTCCCAAATAACTACAGTTGAAGGTTGTGTCATATGGCATCTGGAAGTTAATTGTTCATTGATTTTGTAATAAAGATCTTGCATTTAATGTATTGCCACAACAATTTGGGCATACTTAATATCTCTATTGCTCAAACAGGAACCTCTACTAGTAATTTAGTAAAACTGAATCCCTAAATCATTTGAATAATCCTTATTCTCATGGGCAGCTTCACTGAATCAGTGCATAGTGACCTCCTTTCTCCCTCCATCTGGCCTATTTGTTAAGCAGCCCAAAAGTGTTTCATGCAACAGAGTTAGTTCCTTCACCAGTGTTGGAATCTGAAACTGGACAAGTTTTGACTGAATTTTCATTGTGAAGGAACTGCACTTCTCTCAAGTTAATGTTAAAATTTTTTTGAGTCCATTGTAATTATATTTTTTGGCAAAAGTACAGACACTTATTTTTGTCCTTTTTCATAACAATAATCTTTGAAATAAGAATGAGGCAAGCTGCCCAGTGAAGGGAAAAGAAAATTAGATATAATTTATTCTTGTGGCAAAGAATTTAACAAGTTGTGGTGATCAGCATAGTCTCAGTACATCAGCAGAATGAAAATGTCATGGTTCCTCAAAATAATGAAGATAATAAAATATTAGGGATAATGCCGCAGTATCTCATTATGAACTAACTAGAGAGGCATTAAAGCAATTGGAGAGTTCTGGTATTATTCTGACAATCAGAGTGAATCTTGAATAAAAACAAAGGATTGCTCTATTAGAGCAGACTACTGTGACCCCCTGAGCCCTTCCCCCAACACATGTTCCTGGACTGGTGCATGAGGGCTGCAGAAGAGTGTAGAACCCCTCCCAATGAATTTTAGCTAGTTCTGTGCAGACGTTCAACTAGACGAGATTTAATATATAATAGTTCGGTAAACCAGAATGGAAGGGATTGTCCAATGATCAAAATGCTACTATGTGACTAGTGGGACCTAGTCAATTCCCTGCTCTGTCACAGAATTCCTGCATTGACCTGTTGGGTGGAAGTGATAAGATGTTAGTGAAACCCTTGTTTACTGTTAAAACATTAAACAGTTAAATGTGATTGGGCGTTTTGTGTTCGGTTATCCAGGGTTTATTCCCATGTTAACAACAGTTATTAAACATCTTTTTTAGTCTTTTATTAAAAATACAGAAAAAGGAGGAAAGTTAGTTAAAGCATTTGAAATGTCAAATATTAAGTATGGCTTTAATTTGAACAATATCCCTTATTCTTTTTCCCTCTAGCTGTATAGAGTTTTGTTTTGTTTTCTTATAGGAAGAAACCCATGTTTGACAGTATTTTAGCTGCTGATATTAGTCTGCAAGGTGTTAATGGCTGTCATAAATGTATCTTTATTCTATAAATCAAATATAGATCTGGTTAAAGTCAATGGGCATGTTAAACACCCTTTCTTGAGGCTAAAATAAATAACAATTAAATGCCTCTTTGTGTAGTGAGAGCTGAAAAAACACAAGTCACCACTGCCCCACGACTGGCCAGCTGCTAAGCTATGTGGCCTGAAGGATTTTCCTGGGGACTGATTGCAAACACAGAGCCTGGGACATTTATTGAGTGAATCTGCATGAGACAGATAAAAAGCAATCAGAAAGCCAACAGACAGAGAAAAAGAAGCAGTAGAGAATGTGGCCCTGAGGAGGAGCAAATAGTGACCTCATTGAGTCACGGGTCTTATTGGAATAGCAGGCTTAGAAGCTGCCTCCAGCTGTTTATTTCTACTGTGTTCTTAGAAGCAGAACTTTGTGTACATTATTTGTAAATAGAATAGATTTCACCAAGAAATACTTGATTTACATGATCAGTTTCTCCTCCTAGCATGCAAAGCCCTAAACACTGGCCTAACCACTTTGGCCAAAAAGTAACAATAGTATTAAAGATGGTATTGACTATGAAAAAACTAGTGGAGATTGTCTGCAATTGTTGAAGCCCATGTAGTTTTCTCTATGATAAAACAAGACCATCACACACAAAGGAAGGGAAAGAAATAGTAAAAAATAGAGTGCAGCTTCTGTCTCTGGTGCTGACTTGCACTTGCAACTCAGCTGCTGGAGTAAGTCACAGAACATTATCTAGTCAGTCAGAGACTTGGAAAATGTGTACCAGTATTGGGCAGTTTAAAACATTGCTTTGTGTTGCCTGGGCCAGAAGCTCACAGTAGTGTGGCAAAAGATGGAGCTGTCTTGGATGGAGCATGCATGCACACACTCTCTCGCCTGTCTATAAAGAAGTGGGAGCGAATGAAGAAAAAACTCAGGAGGAGAAGGAGAAGGATGCTGACGGGAGGAGATGACAGCAGGAACCCACGTTTCCCATTGCAGGTGCTATTTATGATTTAGCTGACACCAGTAGAGGTGGCAATATCAGGTGGTTCCCTCTTTCTGGTCTGGTCTGGTCAGTGTGTCTTTCAGGCTCAGAGCAATGAAGGCCCAATGGTATGATGGTGGATTCTGGGGCGCCGGCAGACAGTGGAGGTGACAGCTAGTTCATGGGTCCCCACTCACATTCCGTGATGCCCAGATACACAATGTCAAAGAAGGGGCAGACACCTTATATCATTAGCATTAACCAATTGAAATACATTTTACTGATTTAAACTATAAATATTTCCTCCCTTTTCTAGACTCTTTCAGCTCATTGTCATGCCAAGCTGTACGTATACCAGTCATCTTGAAGACCACTTATTACCAGTTCTTTTAACCTAAATAATCCAGTTTCTTCCAGTCTATTTGCCTTCAACTTTTGCTGTCTTTCATAAACAATTTTATGAAACAGATTGAGCCAACTTCTGTTGCCTTCGACAATTTAAAAAACAGGCCTCTGAACAAGAGACCACGGGCAAGTCATTCAGTGTAAAATATTTTTAAGCACTTAAGTGACTAAGACCCTACATACCATTTTCAGACACTTAGGAACCCTTTAGTCACTTTTGAGGAGACTTAGGTGCTTAAGCCACCTCAGGTTGTTTTGAAAAATGTACCTTTAATCTCTCTCTGCCTCAGTTCTCCATCTATAAAATGGGGAAAATAGCACTTCCCTTTCTCATATGGGTGTTGTAAAGATAAATACATCAAAGATTATGAAGCATTCAAATACTGTGGTTACTGGAGCCATATTAATATCTAAGACAGACTGACTCTCTATTTCAGGGGTGGCCAAACTGCAGCTCATGAACCACATGCGACTCTTTTATAGTTCAAGTGTGGTTTATGGAGCCTCCCTCCCATTTGCTACTACCAGACTGCAGGGGGAGGAGGAAGCAGCTTGGGGCTTCTGTCCTGTGGCAGGGTGATGGGGCTAGAAGCTTTTGCCCAGCAGGGAGGGAGATCTTGAGGCTCTAGCCCTACTCCTGCGGAAGCCCTGAGCCCTGGCTGGCATGCCCCACAGAGCTGGAGCCCAAAGCCTTGGCAGGTGTGCCCCAGCTCTCGAACTTCTGAGGACTGTAGTATGTGGCTCAGAGGGTCGGTAATTTAGGCCACCCCTGCTCTATTTCTTTACCTTAACAACACTGACTCTCATGGCCAACTTTTTCCCTTACAAGAGCACAGTTCTCCTTTAACTTACTGAGAGTCACATTCAAACTTCAGCCTCTTATTACATTCAAGTTTCTCAGAAATCTGACATACACTATACAGTGCTAATGGCAGTGCAGCAGAAGAGAGATTTAGATTGATAATTTAATAGAACAAACTGAAGAACCATTAGCAAATGGCAGGCTGCAATGCTTCCCCCCAAGGTCCTTTAACTGTACCCTTAGAAATAATTTAACATATATCATAAAAATATTATCTTTGAAATACATATTTACACAGAGTATAATGCTATAAAATGGTAAGTATTATTATAATATCTATAGAATCATGTTAAATCAGCCTATTAAGGCATTCCAAGTAGTGCATTACAATGCTAACATATAATAGTTATCACATTATTATCTTATTAGAACAGAGAAGTTCTAGCCTCAAAAACTCTTTATCTGAGGTACGGTTTGTCATTTCTATTTTATTTTAAACACTGATTGATGAGAATGTTGGCTCCCTTTATAGCTTTTGCACGACTAATGGAATCTATGAGAAAGGACCAAGAAAAAAACATTACGGAATGTAAATGATGAACTTATTTATTTAGATCTTTATAGATTGTATTTCAGTGTAGACATACGCCTACCAGTTTACTGAGAGTTCTTTTATACGCTTGTTAATATTATTACAAAAAGAGTTTTAGAAAGTATTGCTGTTGCTAGAAAATTAAAACCACTAGCTACAATTGCAACTGTTTCTACCTTTATCAAGGGCTTACTAGAAATATAAATGGATTTAAAATTTACCAACCTACGGCATATTTTCTACTCTTATTTTATAATCATAGATGTCAACATGATTTCACTTCTTCCTGCCTCAGATGTACACTCACTATAGGTCAAATGCTCCTCTTTCCTCCATGCAGGCATGTGAGTTTATCAACATAGTGAATCAGTCAGTATTGTTCTGGATGGGCAGGAGCAGTCCAGGAGAGGCCACAGAGGTTATGTCTGAATTCCTGTGCACAATGGAGCTCTGATGTAGTATTAAGAAGATATTTCTCAGAATGTATTACATTTGGCTTGAAAGGAATTGCATCCTAGTTGAGGATCAGTATCTTTCCATGATCAGAGTAAATCAGCACTAGAACTTATTCTGCCTGCACATCTTTAAGGCTATGCCTATACTACAGAGACTATACCAGCATGGCCCCAAACCATAAACCCATTCTACAGTGACAGAAAGAGGGTTTTTTTTTGTCTGGGTAGAGATACCACTGTGACCCGGCCATGCCTAGGACAGCCATCTGATAATGCCAAGGTTAGGGCAGTCTGTAAAAGGAGAGCACATTCTCTAAGCACTGGTGGGTGACACTAAATTCAGGCTTCCCAACCAGCCACAAACAGTGCTTCTGATTTCCTGCACTCGTTATTAAGGAGCTAGAATACAAATACACACAGCCATTTTACTGCATTTCAGTCTCCAGCTCCCAGTCAGACACTAGGTCCAGTAAAGAGACCAGTTATTTAAACTCTATGCTCTTTACCAAGAAGGTTCCCTCTGACTCCAAAGGGCCAGCCGCAGTACCAGATCAATATAAGTTTGGATCTTACACAAAATACCATGCTGCCAGCCAATCTTTTAGTAACTAAAACTAAAGATTTATTATAAAAAGAAAGAAACAAGCCATAAGAGAAATGTTAAAGGATTAAAGCAATCAGAGACATACAAATGATTTGAAAGTCCCTATATATATGATTTCTAGAAGAACTGTGGTGTTTGCAGGCTTGCATAGTCCCTCTGGTGTATATCAGTACCTGGATGGGTCTTAGTCCTTTGTTTCACAGCTTCAGTTGTAGATGAGTTGTTCCAGAGGTAGGTAAGGGGCTGAAAGCTGAACAGAGCTGAAGACAAAATGGATCCCATACCTCTGTCTTTTATGTCCTCTGGCCCTTGTCATGATGCTTGTGGAATTTCACAGCAACCAAAATGGAGTCCAGAGTCACATGAGGAAGTTCTGGTGACTCATCAGGTCTATCCCTGGCTTCTCAGCCTGGGCCCCTGGCACCTGTGAATGTCTTAATGGGCCATTAAGCAGACTATTGTTATAGCCATCCTGTCTGAGGAGTGGCCTAGAAACAGCCCAATTTGAAATCTATAACTTCCATCACAAACATAACACACGGACGTAAACATTATCATCTTACTCAGCACATTACAGCCCTTCTAACAGTACCTGACATGGCATATCTCACATGGATTACTGTGATTTTGACATACTGATGTCAAATAATACAATAAATGCCCCCTCCCCCTCATCCAGCCAGCTCCACCTCCACAAACAAATGTCTACATCGGTGGCTGGCCCAAGCTAACTGATGCAGGCATGTGGGGCTGGAGCTGCAGGGCTTTAAAATTGCTGTATAGACATTTGGGCTTGAGCTGGAGTGGAACCTGAGTTCTAGGACCCTGTGAAGGGGTAGGGTCCCAGATCCCAGGCTCTAGCACATGCCTAAACATCTACGTTGCAATTTTACAGCCCTGCAGCGTGTGTCCTGCAAGTCTAAGTCAGCTGACATGGGCCATCCACCAGCGTTTCATTGTGGTGTGTACATTTCCAAGGTTCACAGAAGCCCTCTTCTGTCAACATAGCTCTGTCTACAGTGAAATTTTTGTCACCATAGCTATGTCAGTCAGGATATGTTTCTTGCACACCTCTGACCGCCGTAGCTATGCCGATATATCTTTTCAGTGTAGACAAAGCCTAACTAAGAATCATTCCTTAGTGTACCTTCTGTCTGTGTCTCACACCTACACACAATGTTTCAATGCTATGTAAAGTTTGTTTAATTAACTAATGAACAAACTATCTAACACAACGTTTATCAATTTCTATTAAACTATAGAAAATACCCATGTAGGCACACACTTCATTGCCGTATGTTGATGTCCATTTTATGGTTTACTCTTGGGTCATTTCCATAGGTTTCTTTGGTTTTGAAAAAGTGCTGAAGATAGAAATAAACTCACCACACTGGAACGTTTGAAAGCTTTACCCAAACATGAATCAATACAGACATATAGTACCATTCAGACTGAGCTAAGGGTGCCAGCTGCATTATGAATAAAATCTGCCCATTTGGTAAACTTTAAAACGTTTTCCCATTTTCACGCTTTCACAAATGCACAAATCTTGGTTTGGGACCTGATTGGCAGTTTAATTAAGCCTAGTGCATGAAAAAATAATGTCGCTACTTCATCTTGATACACTAAAAGATTTTTCCCCCTCTAAATCTTGCTGTAATGCTTTATACCAATTTTTTAAAAAACAAACAGAACTTAAAACCACAATGTTCTACAAATGGAATAACTGAATGACCCAAACAGAATTGCAGGAAAAAAATTGTCACATTAAATATACAGCAAAACTTTTCTTTTTGTTCGTTTTGTAATTTGTTCAAAACAAAACAAAACAAAAAAACCTTTCACCTAGTGAAGTTTTTTGTAACTTTTGTAATAATTAGAAAGCAGTTTCACTTCACAATATATTTAATTTATTGCAAATGAATGTTTGGTGACACAGATGCACACGGACTCATACCTAGACACAAGGGTGACAGGAACAAAGGAAATGCCATTCTCAACCTGGGTCTCTCAATTTGGTGGTGTTTCAGAGGGAGATGCAAGAAACTCTACAGTAGGTAATTATAAACTGTCCCAAATTAAGTTTCCTGCTAACTCCTTACAGAATTTGTTTTATGCCCTGAAGCCTGAGAGTTTAAATTCCTTCTTTGGGTATTTTACTTTATAACTAAAGTTAGAGAGCTGATGATAAAAACTAAATGTCATTAGATGTGTTCTCTAGGCTCACTTTTAAGTTTTAATCACATAGCCTCTAATCCTGCAAGTAGTTCTACACTCTGTGAATGAGGCTCAGCACAGGCACAAGAGTCCATCATCATGGAACAAGTTGGAGGGATATGGGTTTAAAAGATATACTGTAATTCAAATGGAAGTTATCGATTTGATACTAAAATTACTGGGTGAGGTTCTGAGGTCTGTGTTATATAAAAGATCAGAATAAATGCTCATAAAAACCTTCAAGTCTACAAATCCCACATTTGTTATATACATAAAATTCCCATTTCGGTCAGTGGCCATTCAGCACATTCAATGAGTGTAAAATATGATGCCCATAATCCAAAGTAGAATTCAAAGTCACAATAAATAGGTAAGAAAAATGTGATTTTTTTTTTAAACAAACCTGTCACCAAATTTCTCCTAATAGTCTATCTGCCTATTGTATTTGGATTTGAAAAGATTGAGGGGTCACTCGGCACAGTTCCATTTGACTACAATGGAGCTGTGCTGATTTACATCCACTTAAGTTCTGACCCATGTTTCCATTACTACTTGGTATATTTGTTGCATGATTCCTAGCGTAGCGATTACAGAGCTGCAGCAAATTGTGATGGAGGTGACTGCGGGACAGTCTTTATTTCCTGTTTACACAGACTCTTACCTCCTTGCTCTATACTCCTTACTGGACACTCCAAACTTTCATAACTCACACCACATCCTCCTTCCTGGTGATACAATTTTTATCCAAATTTTATATTAAACAACAATATATAACAGGAATAAAATATCAATACATAACAAGAACAAACAGCCTTATGAAGGAGATTGTAGATTGTCTGAACCTTCAGCCTTGTGTCAGGGATTTATTCTGCCCATTTAACACATTCAGCTACTAGTCCTCTGGCTTCTTGGATTTTCAAGAATTTATGCAATACTCCAGGAATTTAAGAGGATGTCTTTCTTTTGTTAGATGTCTCCTTAAAGGGAATGGATCTGGAGACACACTGGTGGTTCAATATGTGCAGACAGGGCAGTGTTCACAGGTTCAGGCTTGGAGTAGTAATCAGAATGCATTGGAAGTCCTCCTGGTGACATGATAAGATGACATTGGTACTGATGGATGATTCCTGCTGAAACCCTAATGGTCACTCTCAACGTTCACAACCAACACCATACTTTAAACTCCAAAAGTAGTTCCATACCCTCTAATTTCACCTTTGTGTAAATGTCAATCTTGCTTATAACCTTGAGACTTTAAGAAGACTGCAGCATGTTGATGTGTCACTGCCCTAATATTTATGGACCGCATTGATTCAGAAGACTCAAAAGGGAAGAAGATCTCTTCTTTTGCTGCTTGCTGAGTAATAAAATGTAAGCTTTTGCACTGATGTTCAAATTTCTAACTTTTCTACTGATTTTAGAGAGAGAGCCTGTCATATTGTTTAACTCAGTATTTTTCAATCTGGGGATCACAGAGAATTATCCAGTCAGTTCTCCTTGCTTCCAGATGTTAAATCCCATTCAAAGACACCTTACATATGCTACTTTTGTATATTAGTAATTGACGTCGTTGCTAGAAAGACATGTTAGATTCGCGGTTTGGATGGGGGAGGTCCACACAATTGCAAATAGGAGGGAGATAATCCATGAGAGACTTTCTCTATTAACATGTCATCCACACTATGAAAAAAATTGAGAATCCCTGGTTTAATCTCACTGTTCTAGTTTGTATCTGATCTTTTTCTTATTTATGTTTCAGGGGAAAGTATTGAGCTTAGTATTATCATTATTAATTCTAAGGTACATATTTGGGCTTTAACAATCACTAATCTCTATGGTCCAAATCACCTCTGTTATGTTCCAGAGATGGAAGAAATGAACATGTTCCAAATTCACATTTGGGTCCTGAAAAGAGCAAGTGCCTGTCTCTGTAGCATTGTTTCCGCCTTCCTCCAGAGATCCCACTACTCAGCAGGTTTAGGAATCTGCATGTGAGGAAGAGGACATCTACATTGAGCATGAGTATGAGTGCACTTCATACACCATCCCCCCACAAACTCACACGGTTTCCTAGTGCAAACTGAATATTGACTGAGTGAATATTAGTTATGGAACCCTTCCATGCTTTGGAACTCAGTTGGGTTCCAGAGGACAGTCTCTGCCACCAGCTATGGAAACAAGGATGAGCATAGGCATGGCTTGTAAACAATGTGAAGGCATAAAACTTCTGCACAGATAGACTTAGTTTACAGAGGATCCATGACTTTGTGGGATCTGCTGCTGTTTTTATTGTAACTGGTTTTCATGTATTGTGTGGTCAGATCTTGCACAGATCAGTATGGACATATCTTGGTACGTTTTAATAGGAAATGAATAAGTACCAAAATACGTCCCAAGTGGTAAAATTAATTCAACATTGTTGGATCAGAAATCAAGCAGTCAAGGGAGAGAAAAAGGGCTTTTTTTCCTTTAATCAAGTTCTAAATCCTTTTTCTTTAATTAATCATATTAATTAATCCTCTGCAGCATGGATCATGATGCTTTGAGGACTTCAGTAATCCAGCCAGAGGTTAAGGGTCTATTACTGGAGTAAGTGGATGAGGTTGTGTGGTCTGCAATGTGTAGGACGTCAGACTAGATGATCCTGATAGTCCCTTCTAACCTTAAAGTCTATGGTTCTATAAACACTGGACTCCTGTATCCCCTCCATACACCACAGTAATGGGCACATTACTAATACTTATGATTAAATAATAATGACTAAGCCCTGAGATCTTATTCAAGCAAAATTCCCATTAAATTCTGTGGAAGTTTGACCTGAGAAAAGGCTGGAGGATTTGGCCCAGCATTAATAAGATTAAATAGTATCTCATTTGTGTAGCCTGTTCCTGAGAGATTCCTTTTCTTGAGTAATATATTACTTCCAGATTTAGAAATAAGCACAACATTTATCTCCAGCCCTGTTGGGGAAGGAGGATGAATTGTATCTGCATTACTTTCATCAGGATCTCTTAGCAAGTGTAAATTATGCTGACTATGTAAATTCCCTCAGGTGGTGGACTGTGGGAAGATGGTGACTTGTAAAGTATGTAAATAAGAGGCTACAGGATGAAGTGAACAGGGAGCTGATTACCTGAGGGTGGATGATGAGTGAAGGGAGTAAAAAATTGCTCTTACATAAAAAGCTCTTGAATTTCAAGATGGTCGAGGGAAAACAGTAAGGATCTCATATTGAAGCACTATTGGAGCCTAAACCTTTACTTACAGGACTAACTATCATATGAACTTGATTTCTTCTCAAATTTGAAGCATATGATAGTTATGCATTTTAAGTTGTTGTGTTAAATCATGCAAAACTCCTGGAATTTCATGCTCTTCTGCTTTCTAAGATTTAAATGTGTTGGTTTTTTTCCTGAAAACTTTTTTTTAAGTATAAATCCGCTGAGAATTAGTTACAAATATCTGTATCCCTCAGAAAGCTGTGGCTCAGTTCCTTTTGCTATGTCTGTATTTGTATCCTCCAGCTAATTCTCTCTGGCCATGTCTAGATTGACTGACATTTGCCTCTGTTCCATTGATTTATCCGGATCAATTGAGCAGAAGTGGAGACCCGCTCAATTGACCCAAAAATCAATGCTATTAATCCACCTCCGCCAGGTGGAGTAACACTGCATCGACGGGTGCTCATTTCCCATTGGTGCAGTGAATTGAAGACACCATGGCAAGTAGGAGTTAGGAAGTCGACGGGAGATACCCAAGCTACTCTACATATTTGGTGGCAAATGTAGACATAAGCTCAGTTATTGACTATAGCCATAGCAGGAGGGGAAGCAGTTAGTAATTTGCAGGCATAGTTAGAACAGGTGTTCAGGCTTTTTGTGAGGGAGTGGGGAGAGAAATGTGGATTCCAGCTGAAGAGTGGTAATTACACTGTGGATCATCAGACTTCCTTTTAGCAATGCTTACTTCCTCCATTGCATTTTATTCAAATTATTATTAATGCTCTAGTGGGATTGCTCTGATAACTTTGCCCTAATGCTTTAGCAGTTTATAATAAGCAAAAAATAACATGCTCATTTTATCTTTCAGTATGGTAATTGGAGACTCAAATAATTAGATTTTGTACCCACATTTTATTTTTACAGAGTAAATTTGTGATCATATTTCACTCAGGATTGAAAACGCAGGCAAAAAAAAATATTGCAAGTGTCAATCGTGCTCTCAAAAAAACCAGTCCATTTTCTTTAAAATGTTAGCTCCCCCACCAAAAGAACTATCTCAAACTTCACATGAAAACAACCCTTTTCTGAATATAAAAAAAAATGTTTTTAATATATATATACACATTATATATATTATATATACACCCACACACACAGAGAAAGACAGCTGGCTGAAAATTTTCAACCATAACTTTTCTGCAGCAATGATTGTAGATTTGGATTGACCAAAATATTTGCAGCTTTGAGTTGAGTTCAATGTATTGTTTTTGGGGGGGAAATCCTTACCAAAAATCTAAATGTTTAATTTCATATTTTCAAAATGAAATGTGTTTTGACTTTTTTTATTCAAAATTCTCATTTTGAAATTCCTTTTGATTTTACTTAAAAAAAAATCTTAAAATTAAAACCAAATTTTTCATTTGACCTGAAACTTTTTTTCCTCCAGAGTTGCTAGTGGACCAAATAATCCATTATTCACCTCTCTCTCTTTTTCTTTCTCGCTCTTTAAAATATCTCTGCACTTCCTGTTTCTGACCTGACTGATAACAGCAAAGGCCGGAAACCTTTTTAAATGGCCTTATCTTATTCAAGTTCCAGTTAAAAGTTCTGATCCATCAGAACTCAGGGAATAATTAAATGCTTAGAGTTAAGCTCCCATTAAATGCTTTGCTTAATCAGGGGTCAGTTTTATAGACTCAAGGGCTATGTCTACACTTGGAGGTGTAATTCCAAGCTTGGTTAGATGAATGTGTGCTATCTTTCCTCTCCTAGTGGGCTAAAAATGGCAGTGTTGCTGCACAGATGCAGACTAGCTTTCTGAGTACAACTCCATCTGTGATGTTAGGTATCTATTCGGTTGGTTAGCCTTCTGCCCATGTTGCCATGGCCACACTGATGTGTTTAAGTGTTAAGTGAAGTAGAGCGAGCATGTACACAGTTACTGAAGCTTGGAATTACACCTCCCTGATGCAGTGTAGACATAGCCAAGAGGTTCAGAAAGATAATAGATGGTCTAATTAAAGCATTCCAACCTTTAAATCCTGATCAAATTATGGAAACTTTTGAGGTCTCTTCCCTTACCACTAGTTCTGGCTATTTATTTTAAGGACATGTACTACAAGTAGGCATTATTTATTTACTTTTTATTAGCTTGTGTTCTTGCTGAATTCTATAGTCACTGCTCCAATAAGAATCTGAATAGCTAATTAGTACCCCCTTCAAATCTTAAATGAATGGGATACTAAAAATTTGCTTCAGATCAACTGTGAAATTTAAAAGAAAATTGCAGCTAGCTTTATGGAAAAGGACAGTTAGCTTAAAATTTTGATTATTGATATAAGATCCATTTTAGAATGTTCACTTCCTTTACAAATACAGCATGGATAACAAAGAGGCTTCCTACTTCAAAGTGTTTTGCAAAACCTAGAAAATTATCATGTTTAAATATAATGGCAGTGTTATTGACTCCTCAAGTAATTCTGCTCCTCAACTATTATTCATTAAGTTTAAGATTGTTGTATGTTTCTGATCTGCATTGTCTAAAACTTCTTGTCAGTTGCTGAGTACACAATTTCAAAGAGTGCCTTGATCATGTGATGCAAGAATTATAGTTGACAATTCCCTTGAATGTTGAAAAGCAAACTTTCTCTGAAATTTTGTCAAGAAGTAAAGTGCATGAAAACTTAATTCTTTAAAACATAGAAAGCTACAATTTCTCTATACAAGGAATACAAAGAATTAATTTCTGAAGTATTTGGTGGGCTTTAAAGCCTCCTCATGCCTGAAACTTTAATAGCAAATTTCTTTAAAAAAAAAATCTACTTTGAACATCTTCAATTAATACAGCCCATATGACACCATTTAGATCACAGGCAAGGCACAGATTCTGTTTAATGAACTGTGCACCATGTGTATCATTCATAAATAACTTAATAGATAGTTGTGAACAATTTTTTGAGACTGTATATTATTCTATCAGCTAGTTCACAATGTGAGTTTATTGGCACTCATTGCATACTCATACAATCAAGCACTGTCTGACTCATTCGTTTACTACTTAAAAATTTTCTGGGATCCCAGTGTGTTTGCAAATTAAAAAAAAGGTTTTAATGGTGTTTTAAAATGTAGATCTAGGATCAGATTTGCAAAACAAAAATGATGCAGATAGTTGCAATTAGATGTCTAATGGGATTTTCAGAAGCCCCTGAGCAGGTCAGGTGTAGATTTAGGTGATTTTTTTGAGGGGGGAAGGGGGGATAAGGAAGGAAGGGCAAATTTTGGAAATGAACTGTTTTGACATTTAGGATGTTTTGACTTTTCCTGCTAGATTCACAAGGGAACTTAAGCACCATTTAAAAAACAGAGGAGGCACTGTTGGCCCCGTATGTACTTAATAGCTTAATTGTTAGGGCACTTAAACTGGATGTGTGAGACAGACCCTCTTCTGGAGCAAGGACTTAAACTCAGATCTCCCACATTCCATGTGAGGTTCTACCCCCAGGCTATCATGTATGATGGGTTACTTATGATAGTTTGAGTAATTTAAGAATTCTATGTGAGATTATGAGCTCCCCCTATATAACTGTTACTCAGCTCTGAGGTGTGGCTGGAACCTTCTTCCTTTTCCTCTCAGGAGGTCAGGGTCCTGGGTCCTAATGCTTCCTGGGTACTTTCATCCAAGGAATCCCCTTCTACTGCAGAAAACAGAGGGCCTGTTCATTGGGAAAATATTCAATGCCCAGTCTCATACAGAGGAGTGTCAATCACAGCACACAAAAATAAAATGGCTATCACAATTTATCACAAATAATAAAACTCACTGTGGCTTTATTGCGTATGGCTGAACTCAGGATAGGGGCCAATGGAAAAAGAGATTAGGATAATAAAAGACAAGATCAACCGTCCATAAATTCTGCCACTCCCAACATTTACAGGCAGCACAAGCCACCCTGTTCCCTCCCAGTACCTGCCTAGGCAAATAGTTAAGTTCAGGCTATGTCTACATTTAAATTGCTAAGGCAGCACTGCTGCAGCAGCACGTCAATGTAGATACTCACTGAAGCAACAGGAGGTATTCTTCTGCCACTGTAGTTAATCAACCTATCCATGAGGCAGTAACTAGGTTGATGGAAGAATTCTTCCGTTGACCTACTGCTGTGTACACTGGGGGTTGGTTGGCTTAACTGTATCACTCAGGGTTGTGGATTTTTCAAATCCCTCAATGACACAGCTGGGTCAACCTAACTTTTTAGTGAAGACTTGTATTCTGTCTTTGATGGGTGGGGCAGCACTGAAATTGGTGGCGTTCTTAAACACAATATCAAAACAAACTGGGCTGTTCTTATAAAGTAGCCACACCAAGATTGGTAAAGATCATCCTTGGGGCTCCCTGCTGTGGGTTCAAATGTGCAGTTAGGGGCTCTCAGTCTTCCGTTGGGTAGGGATGTGGAGAGACTTCCCCAGTGGTAGAGAGACTTCCCCAGCGGTGCTGATTCTCTCTCTGCTGCACTCCAGTCCAAACACAGTCAAAACTGCAAAACCAAATGCTTTATCTCTGAGTTCTGGCTTATGATTGGTTCTGGTAGTGCTGCTAGCCAGGTCTATCTCACCCTGGATCCTAGGCAATATAGGAAACTAAGTCCTCAGCCTTTTGAGCTATTGTTGGTGTAATCCAGGGGTGAGTCCCCTATGGGCTTAGTGTGGTAATTCAGGAGCATCCCATTAAAAAGGGTTACAAATCTTTAGCAAGATGCAAATTCCCTTTGGAAGATACAGCCTTTTGTATTTTGTTGTCCTTTCCTTCCATGTTGGACTGTAATTCTACAGGTTAGTGACACAGGGCTGACAACAGAGCATCTTTAATTTCAGATGGTCCTTTGTCAAAATACAAACCATCTAGTCAATTATATGGCTTCCTTCTAGGGCCATGGGGGGGGAGACTGGATGGTCAGAGAAGAGATTATCTGGCAATGATAGGTGTGTCACCTATTGAAGTGACCTATTTGGTCACCTATTGAAGCTGATCCAGCAACAAACTAGCCAAGGAACTAAAAGTTTATAAAATTACTTGCAGGGGGAACACTCTCAAAGGAACACACAGGAAACTTTGGGCAGGAGAGGTGAAAGGATTGGACTGATGCAAGGTTGGAAAATAAGAGCTGAGGGCAGAAGGCTCTGTGTTTCAGCACACAAACCTATTTATCCTGTTGCAGGATAAAATCTGATAGGAAAACATACTTCCTGGAGAGAAGGATTTGTGTGTGCTTGGTCCCCATAAACCAATCAGCCTTGTGGATGCCCAGCCTCAATCAGTCTTATTTAGGTGTACAGTGCATAAATGTTCAGTTATAGTATGAATAAAGGCTAGAAATTGTCCTAAATCCAATATTAAAAAAGAAATCTAACTATTGCACCAGATCTATTTCATGTCTCTACCAAGTTTTGTATACATAGAGAATGGTTTTCAAAGAGATATCAGTCAGCAATGAAAAGTATCATTACCAGAAATATTCCATCTAGAGCTCAATCTTTAAAATTGAAAATGCACCAAAAGAAACCAAACAAAAACTACACATAAAATTCAAAGGCTATGAAACTTCAACACAAATTGACCATCCATTTTCAGAGGTCCTGCCAGAATGATTACACCCTATGAAGCTGTCGGCATAGGAGATTCAAAGACCAATTACATTACCTTTGTTTTTATTTTCAATGGGAAATGTAATGGTTCATAATCACTCATTGATGAGCTCAGCAGCAAATTATCGTGTGAGGCTGATGGACTAGGAATCCTAACCAGTCCTTATTCTCTGGACTAAAGGCAGTGCAAGAATATGGATTGGGTATAGCTGGAAAAATTAAGGCACCCTTGGATTTTGTTATAGACACAATATTTTATCAGACAGTCTGGTGCTTATCTCTTACCTCGCTGTGAGGATGGGGGTGATTGATATGAGGATATGTATCAGGCACAGAGTATCTGGTATGTGGGGGAGAATGAGGGATCGTGGTATGACTGGGAAGGGGGAACAGAATCCAGCCAGGGAGAAGATTGGGGGACCCTGCTATGGGGAGAAGGAGGGAACGGGGGTCACCCACAGTTCCTGGCATGTGGTGAAGGGGAGTCTGGGGGCGCACACAAAATCCCTGGTATGGGGGGATAATTGTGGGAAATGATATGGGGGGAGAGAAATGGGAACTCAGAGAAGCCCTAACATGGAGGGGAGGGGAAATGAAAGTATAGACAGAGTCCCTGGCATAGGAGAAGAGAATGTTGAAGCCTAATATGAGGAAAGGGAAGATTATAGGGGAGCACATAGAGATCCTAGCATGGAAGGAAGATGGCACTTGGGGAAGAATAGAGGACCTCAGCATGGATGGAGGCATTCTCAGGGCGGGCCAGGGGGGAATACAGAGCTTCTGATGGACAGAGAAGTTAGTGGTTGCCAGGGGGCCCTGAAATAGAGAATAATAGAAGAGATGGTACACAGGGAGCTTGCGGGGAAAATGGAGAAATGCAAAGAGTTCCTGGTATCACCCCTGAATTCTGCATCTGTTATAAATAGATGAATAGGTTACAAAAAAGCACACGATTACACCAGACCAATGTCAAAGCCAGAAACAGAACACAGAAAATCCCATATCCTTGTCCCTCCAATCTATAAAAGAGAACTCCCTCTCTACTTAACTAGTAGGGTCCATACAGACGATCAGTACATTTGTTTAAAAACTGGGCAGTATTATTTCACTGCACTTGGCATTTATTCATGTAAAACTGACTATTCCTAGTGCCTAAATGCAAAAGGCCTGTAGATAAAATGAGAACACTCATGCTTCCATCATTTTAAAGGACGTAATCCTTTAAGAGATCACACACACGGTGGAGTTAAAAGTAAATTGTCCCCTTCACAAAACAATCTAGTGTTTCACTGACAGTTAGATATGAGTTTGAAAAGACCTCTTTAAATAAAGTTACCAGGCAACAAAAAAGTCCTCAGGCTCAATAAGGTTAGCCATGTGCCCCAGAACATTTGAGCCAGTTCGCTCTAGCCAGTAGCATTTCCCTATCAAAAGAGTTTTTGATTCTGTAGTTTGTCTCAGTATGGTGATATGGGTTTCAAAACTATCATTAGAGTAAACCAGTGCATCATACTATTTACTTAGTTCCTCCTTCACTCCCCGCCCCCCCAAAAGTCTCAGAAATTTCAAGCTATTTTTTCCTTCTGATCATCTTTGCATCAATTAACAAAGAAATGCATGTGCTCTGAAAGAGGCCTGCCATGTTTAAAGACCATTCTTTTTCAAAAAGGGAGGGGAAAAGCAGAAGAATCTCGTAGCTGCTGAGTGTTGATAATCGCGTGAAGCTCTAACACAAATTCTAGCATGCAGACAAAAGAAAGGAAAGCTCTGAGTAGTTTATCAAATCTTTTTTTTTTTCTTCTTTTTGAGAGAAGACTTTTTTGGATTTTGACTGTAAACTGTAACAAACAAACAAAAAATCATTCAGAAGCCTACTGAATTAGGGTGTGCCTACATGGTGGAGTAATGTGCACCTCGGGGTTGTGATATTTAAAGAACACTAAAGTGTTTCACATGAAATGGTCTGTGTAGACACTGCTGGTGCAAACTAAAGGTTCCCTAGTGCGCTTAAATGTTGCACTACACTACTTTAAAACACACTAGGGAAGCTTTCGTGTGCACCAGCAGGGTCTACACAGATCAATTCATGTTGGTGTACTTTGAAAATCGAACCACGATAGTGTGCATTACCTGACCATATAGCCACACCCTTAGTTAAGGGTTGCTTGAAATCCATTTAGTAATGTGTTCATTTAACAAATGCAACTGGGAAGAAATGTAGTTTAGAAAGTTCCATTTTGCAACATTGAGAAGAGAGTATCCAAAGTTTTTTCATCAGTGTTATTCCTACTCTTTTCTTTCTACTTTATTTTAATTTATTGCCCCCTTTAAATGTTTTGGAAATCTCCCTGGTGATAGTTTGTGGTTTTGAAACTGGATTAAACTCTTATGCCAGAATAAGAGTGGTCACACATGGAGTTATTCTGAAATAACTACTGTGCTTTAAATTCACACCCATCTTAATCCAAATTAATTTTCAAGTGTAGACAAGACCTACAATCAGTTTTTGCTGTGGTAGGTACCAATTTACCCATTTTGCAAATATCTATCTAATCTATCTTTCTTCAGTAGAAAATGTTGATGCCTTTTGTTTTCTGTGTGCTTAACCTTTAAAATTTCAGTCTGATATTCTTATGTACAGAGTTAAGCAGCCATTTTTATAGGAAGTTTTTGTAGCTTTTAACACAGGAGATATACACTGTGCTCTCTCATGAATTCTATTCCTTCTGTTCTATTTTGTTATTTTTCCTTAATCTAAAATGTTATTTAAAACAGATAATCCATGTTTTTGCTGGCTGTATCTATTTCTTAGGCCTTTCTAGGGTGCCTGCTGCCCTAATATCCATGCCTAGTTAACATAAGATGTATTCATTTTCTTAAATCAATAGTGGACACTGCTTTTCACCTCTCTCAGGTTAGGTTGCTTGTTTCCTCTGCCTTTATCTTCACTCAGGAATAAGTCAAGTTTAGATAAGACTTAGGCAGCACATGTTAGCAAGACCCAACCTAAGCTATTAATCACATTTCTTAGTCAAGATAAGGCCTGTGTGGGTGTTGCAAGGGTGGAGACAAAGAACATATTCCTTTTTCACCTTCATTTACTGAAAGAGAGGTTTTTGCAATAAAATGAGTCTTACAGCATGTTCTATAACCAGTCAGGTCTTCTTTCCTGTGGTAGGTCATTCCACAGTCAAGGGTTCTCTTGTGAGAATGGCTCATCTCCAGAGTTTGAGAATTTCACCTTGGGCATTGTTAGTTGAAGAGGCACTTCTTAACATTGTTGTTAAGTGTGTACACAGAATTACAGAGAAGTCCATTATCCACAATTTAAATGGAAGGGGGTGTGTGTGTGTGGGGGGAAATTTCTTTGCAACCCTAGCCTATTATCAATTTATGCTATGAAGTATGGGCATTTGGGAGCTGTTATCATTGTTATCCTGGCTAGTATAACTGAAGATGCTGTTATTATTCTATGTTGGATTCTTTTCTTGTGACATGATTGTCATTTTTAAGAATCATCACTGTAATTTGTTTTTTCCGGGGCTAGTTATGGCTCTCTGTGGGCCGGCCTCCCTCACAGCAGTGTGCACTTGAGACGAGAAGGATTCCCAGGTCATAAACAATGCTTTTTTTATTGTGATTACACAGTCAGGCAGAAGATAAAAAGAAATATTGTGTTTCTGCCCTTTGGCCTACACAATAAAATAAGTCACAAGAAACCAGATCTGTTTTGTCTCTAAAGGAAGTTTGGACACATTCTGGTGGGTCAATTCTCTCCAAATGAACTTATTTTCAGTGGTGCCACCCTTGACTCTAGACCCTAGGTTTCTTTTCCTGATTGATCCAGCTCGGATCCAAACTCGCATCACTAGTGTGGTGCAATGCTGCAACTTTTCCTCTCAGTCCTGTAAAGGAACATAATTGTCTTCTTCACTTGACTCCATGTTCTTTAAGATACAGTTCCAAATTCTTTGCTGTTGCCAGTTGGACTATAGTACTTGTCCCATTTTTGTAAATATAGACAAAGACAAGGCCTCTGTGTGGCTAACACGTATTTACAAGCGTACTTCAACTTGTAACCATCCCTATAAAACGCAGGTTTTATTTAAAGTTTGAGCGATAACCTGTCATTCAGATTCCTAATCCAAGTATTAAAAGGCATGAGAGGGGGAAAGAGAAATCTTTTTGCTTCCCTGGATCTACTGCAATAATACTGCCATCATCAACTTGACACTGTCAGAACACATTCTCCAGAATGAAGGGAGCATGGCTTATTCGGGTAAAACTTTTTTTTGCTGTGAAGACAAATCTTTATGAAATTTCTATTCAGAGTATGATATAATTTTGCTGGGCTATATGACAATTTGTTTGTAAGCACATATGGGAGGCCTATGGTAAGTTAATCACTTATTACAAAGCAATTTAAAATGGGTACTTAATGAATGAACATGGGATACTGAAATAATATTTATTATACCTTAAATCAAGATAACTTTACTCAGGTCACACAAGACTGTGGCCTGTGTAAATGACCCTTTATCTCAGTTGAACATCTGTTTAAAGTATAAATGCCTGTAAGTGTGTTATGGAATGAAAAAAATGAAGGCTACTATGTTCAATATGAAGCTTCAACTACCTGCCTGCCTACAGGGTTCATATTTAAAAGAAGGGCTGTGTCTATGTAGTTTAATTAGCAAACAATAACCATGTTGGAATCAGAGGCCGCAAATTAGTTTAGTTTCATCATATGACTTTGGTTTACCTGAAAAGATAATGTTAATCTCTCACAATTTCTCAGCCTCAGTTGCAGGCTAACATATATTTTAATATCTGTATAGCTAGCTGACAATGCATTAAGAAATAGAAAAAGAAGCAATCATTTCGGTACAGATATAGCACAAGGGAACCTATTACATCACTAAGCTCAGGGCTAATCCTCCAAATCCATCTTTAAAGGGTTTATTTAAAACTTAAGCTACATAGAAACCTATATCTCCTCAGATACTTTCCCAAATGAAGTTAATTTAGATCCCCTGGTTTGCTACACTGAATTAAAAAAAGCACCATAAACTGGGTGAATGGACTTGACTTGCTACTTCTTGCCCTGTTGTACTTATTGTCACCCTCAAAAAGTTGTCAGAACAAAAGAAAATATGTATATCTTATGTTGCTCACATGCTGGGATTATTATACAGTTTCTGTATGTTCAAAATTAACCCTAACACTGAGTAACAATAGCAAGTAAGAAAATAAATAAATAATAAAATGGAAATTTTATACTTCAGTGCTGATCACAATTCTTTAGGCTATATGCAAATAAACAAAATAAGCCTTTTTATTTATTAGAATATCATAGGATTAAAGTGGGGTAATATGTAGCATACTAAGCAGAAACTTGAAGAAATCATCAGCTGGTATGTGCGTGCACAGTGGTTTCTTAAAATTTTGGACTGAATTTTCAGTTACATGCACTTCAAGGTCCCTTCGCACTCTGATCCACATGGTGTACTGCCAAAGCAGTATAAAGAGACTTTAGTATATGAGGATCAGGTCCTTTGTCTTCAAAACTCAGAGGGGCAGTCACTTAGCTGGTGGGAATTATCATAGCTCCATATGGGAGCTGGGCATATGCACCAGAGATTCTCAATTGATGCCAAGAGAAACTAGGGGAAGCAGGAAAGTACAGCATTTTAGAGGAAGCTATTTTGCATATTCAGATGACCCAGTCTCATTATTCATATTCTTTCTCACTGCCATACTTTTATGTCAAAAATAGGATATACCGTAGAGTGGCCTTATTAATACATAGGAGAAAATCTAACAAGGAAAACTAAAGCTTACAAAGTTTTAAGAAATGTTTGGCTAAATCCAGAGAAGTTTCAAAGCTGTTGCAGTGCATGTATATATAATACAACATGTAAAAATACTAATAAAGTATCCCTATAAAGTAATTCAAACGTATTTTACCAACTATATGGCAAAAGGAAACATAAATGTATCTTATCTCTTATCTTCTAACCTGGGTAATGTTTATAAAGGAATTAAAAACAGCTTGGGATACTTCTTAAATTTATAATATTATCTGTTAAGAAATGTCTGATATGATGTTACAGATGGATTCATTCTGAAAAACTAGATCCTAATTTAGCTGACCATTTTAGGCTGATGAAATTTATTTGGAACTTGATTTTGTAGTGGGCCCCTTTTTCCTAGAATGAACCATGAATGAGTCCTTAAAATGTGAGATGAAGGTGGAGATGGGGCTCAAAGTCAAGCCAAAGATGGATCCAAATGTTGCTGTTGTCCTTGTTATTATTTGATTGTATTACCATAGCTCTTAAGAGTCCCACTCATGGACCAGGAACGCATTGTGCTAGGTGCTGTACAAACACAACAAAAAGACCATTCCTCCCCAATAAGCCTACAATAAAAATTCTACAATCCTTTCTAATTATGTGTATGTGTATACATATAGATATAAAATTCAGTAGAAAATTCTTGAACTGAAAAGAAAGCAATAAGAGCTCCAGATATTTTAATATTAACTGACAGAACATTCTCACATAACTTACTCACTTTAACATAATTCCTGGACCCTCAGAGAAATCAAAGAAGTCGTTTTAGCTGATTATATGTTTCAACAAAATTTCGGTGTGTTATATGTAGCTTTACAAATGACAGTGACTGAAGTCAGGCATCTCTTTGGAATGATACATCCATTCTTTGACTTGCAACTACTCTAAAGTTACCTTTATTATAACACGAGCACAGCATAGCACATAGTAGTTTATCTCTGTGGGATGGTTTTCTTTTATCAAATGAGAAGTTAATCTATGGTCCATTCCAAGGAGATAAACTGTGCATTGTGTTATGCTGGTTTGGTAGCTGATAGCCCATGATTTTGAGGGCTAGAGTCTTGCTGGAAGAAGTCTGTGGCAAAGTCTGTCAGCTAGAGGGCTTCCTTTAAACTAAAATAAGATTGTGAATTTTACTGGCACCATTTTAGAGCAGACAAACAAAGAAACAAACAAAAAAAAACAGTTTTCAAAAAAAGTAGACAAAGCAAGTTCTGTGTGTAATTGATCTCCTCTGTGCCCAATACTCAGAACACTTACAGCTACCAGCTACAGGTGACATTTTCCAGCCATACCATTTTTCTGCAAAAAAGGCAGTTCTAGATCAAATGAACCTTTTTTTTTGCGTTGAATTCACCGAATGGTTTCAGTTGAAAAAATATTTTTTCAAAATTGAAATGTTACATTTCCTAAACAAAATATTTTGATTTTTTGATTTGAAGCAAGTTTTTATTCTGAAATTTACTTCAATTTCTTTAGGTATTTAAAAAGCAAAACTTTTAAAAAGCACATTATAAAACAAAACTGTTTTGTTCTGTTTGAACAAAATGTTTTTGTTGTCCAGAAGCAATTTTTCTTGATTTTTTTTTGAATGGCCAGGGAACTGAACAATCACTTTTAAATGGCCAGCTCTAAGTTCTTCATCTCAGGATGTAGAGGCTCTGATGCTCTTAACTCCAGAGGTCACCAATTCAGTACCTGGTGATGACCAACGTGGTGGTGATTACACACTGCCACATAAACGGATGAAGCAAATGCAGCACTAAACAAATTGCTTTAGAACAGCCACCATATGTTTAAACTGAGGAAAATAAAGAATAAAACTGTAACAATTAAATAGGAGCCCAACACAATTACTTGCTAGAAAACCACAAGTAAATCAGATACAACTAACTGAAGAAAATTTAGCAGCAGATAGTGGAAAAAAATAGCTAACCTTTCAGAGTGTGACATATAGCAGTCATAACAGCTTGAAGAATCCTTGTGTCCTCAACAAGTTTAAGAATGACCTTGGAAAAATACATTAACTGACCTATTTTTACTTTGCAGGCAAGGACTATTTAATAGCGGTGGTTGACTCATATATTCACTTATATTCTGGCTGCTTTCAGATAAGCATGGGGCATGAGACCTTACATGAAACAATGTTTTGTTATAAGGAATACATCACAAATCATGGAATTCCTGATCAAGGGTTTTCACATCGTCTTTCCCAGGGAGGACTTCCATTTTCTCAGGACTTTCTTAGAGCTCCATGAAAATCCTGTAGACTTTGACAGAAGAAACCAACTGTTCTGAAAGTGATTTTAAGCCTTTTATGGAATTTAAGAAACTGTATCCCAATTACAGAATTATATAAAATGTTTCTTTTAAAATGTATAGAAAGAATAAATTAAATATTTCCATTACATTCTATATATTTTAAAATGTTATAGAACCCTATTAAGGACTTTATTGTGGTACCTTCCCTTCCAATGAGTAGTACCTTTATGACTAGATCCAGAAAAAGACTTATACCCCTCAACCCCAAATTTATGCACCCAGTTTTAGGAACCACTGTGCTCCACAAAACCCTTGCTCGATTGCTGTCTAACCCAGAAGGTACCTAACTCACTCGACTCCTATGTTTCCTTTGTAAAAATTCCCATGTTGCCTACATTTCGGTCTTTGGGCATGTACACTGCTTAGCAGAAAACCAAGCCACCGTCTAGAACTGTCAGCGTGTTTTAGCAGTGTCAACTCAGGACATTGTTGTGTGGGAAGCAGCTGCACAGTAGATTCAGACCTTGGCTTGCCACACAATAATTTGCCATGTAGGCAAGCCTTTCAATTTCTACAGGACTTTTCCATAGGTTTTTAGATCCATATATGAAGTAAGATGTCAGCAAACTATCCAGCTTCCTCTTTACTTCTGACCAAGCTGTCTGTCCCTACTATAGCATAACACCTTTTGACATTTCTTCCAGAGACTTTCCTCAGCTTGTCAAGTCTGTGGTGCACATTTTCTCCCCACACTCCCTACTGCCCATTTGTCTCTTTTAGATTCCATAGGCCCAAAATGTAGGGATTAAATAACAAAGTTAATGCTGACAACTACTGCATATGCAGTTTAACACAAAAATGCCATAGCAGCAGCAATGAACAGCAAGGCAAGGAAATACAACAAAAAATAATGCCAACTGACTCTCATTCTTACCAGGTGCTAGTTTTAGACTAGTATGACCAGTAAAACCACTTAGACCAATGCACAGTCAACCTGTGGAACTCATTCCAGAGGATATTGTGAAGGTCAAAAGTATAACTGGGTTTAAAAGAGAATTAGATGTGTTCATGGAGGAGAGGTTCAGCAGCAGCTATTAGCCAAGATGGTCAGGGACACAACCCCATGCACTGGTGTGTCTCAACCTAGAAGCCTGCTAGAAGTTTGGTCTGAATGACAGGGGATGGATCACTCGATAATTGCCCTGGTCTGTTCATTCCCTCTGAAGCATCTGACACTGGCCAGTGTCAAAAGACAGCATACCGGACCTAGCTACATGGACCATTGGTGTGAGCCAGAATGGCGGGTCTTAGTGTGGGTGACTGAGTCAGAACTCTTGGGATCTATTCCCAGTTCGGTATGTGACCTTGAGTTGCTTCCCTTCATGGGAGGCAGCAGAACTCGGGGCCATACTGGCCTACGCTCTCTCACACTGTAATGAAACCAAGTGCTGCAGATGCTTTACAGTCCACTGCTAGCACGTAACTCTGCCCATAGCACAGAACTCGGCAGAATGTGGCTGATTGGCTGTGCTTTGTGTGGCTGTAATGTTAGCCAAGACAGTACATCCCAAGAGCTTTGTGCTTTCCCCTTTCAAACAGTTTTCACACAAGGGCATATCCAAGCTGTCTAGCAAGCCAAAAAACAATCAACATTGTCACTAGGTGGTCTTGTGGTTAAGGCACTGGACAGAGACTCAGGCAATCTGGATCCTTTATCCAGATTTGCTACAGAATTTTTGTCTTTTTGTACTTCTGCTCCCTTTCTGCAAAATGGGATCATTATAATTCTTTCTCCCAGCTTTTGCATTGTCCGTTCAGATTATAAACTGTTGGAGGAGAGGCCGTCTCTTATTATGTGTAAGTGCAGTGCAAAGCACATGGGGACCTTGAATTTATTTGGGGTCTCTGTGTGCTACTGTAGTAGTACTATTGCTATTACTACTAAAGAACAATTTACAAAGAGCGAATAGAGAGCATTCTGGTCATATTTGCTGTGCCTCACTCATGCCAGTAGGGAATGTCTGGGAAAGCATTCTGGATGGATATTGGGAGCATCATGAGGTGCAGAACCCCTGAAAGTATGTGATCCTTAGAGTCCACCATTCACTGTCAGTCTGGCTGTTTTCTCAGTTAGAGATAACCACTGGATAAGCTGCTAACTTGAGAAGGCTGAGTTCAATTCCCTCTTCCCCTATTAGCTTCTTTTGTGACTTTGGACCCTACCCATGCCTCAGTTCTCCATTTATAAAACTGGGATAATAGCACTGCCCTACTTCACCAGGGTGAGGTGATCTGAGGATAAATCAGTGAAGATTTTGAGGTGACCAGACATTACTGTAATGGGGCTTCATAAGTACCTAAGGTAAATAAACATGATTACTTTTAAATACATAAAAACACAACAAAGAGACAGAATGCAAATAAATATACTATAAAACACAGAAAAAACAAACACAGAAATTATACATAAGCAGTATAAATGTGGAAGGAAGGATTGGAAAGTCAATACATACACGAAAAGAGAGAGATTATTAAAAAGGAAAGGAAACATCAGAGAAAAGAATATTCTATCACCTCATGCAAATCTGCTCCAGCAAAATGTAAAGTAGAAGAGATGCGACAATGAAATCACCTTGAAGATGTATAAAAAGTAAATTATATACAGGAACAATAAATACATAAATGATAGCTTGCTTAAATAAGCTATCAAAAACACAACGCTCCTCTGTTCACCTTTATGCTATCATATATTTATGCTTTGTGCCGTTTAGCAAACCTTTATTTTCTTCTTCACAGAGTTGAATGTATCTTAATAGGAAAGGTGTTAAACTAAAAGAAATAAAATAAAACTAACGGCTTTCTTAAAATAAAGTAACTAACCTGAACTCTGATGTGGCTTAGTTTCTGAGATGGTACTCAACCCATTGCAACAGCAGAACCTTGTGTAAGGTGCTTATTGATATATTCATTGTCACTCTGAAATGTATTATCTTGAGGCAATGGATCTTTTTCCAATGAGGTAGATTGGGAGTGAATAATTCCGTTGTCAGAGTGGAGAATTTCAGAGAAGGAAACTGAACTATGGTTCTGATTTGCTCCATGGCAAGGTGATGTTTTTGATAGAAGTGGCTAATTCTAAAAGATCTTTAATGATTTTGGAGCCAGGAATAAGCCACACACAGTGATATCCACAGAAGTGGAAACAGTATATTAGGAGAGCTAGACGGAGATGTTTTTATGATGGATTTCTGTAAATGGGGTGACTAGAGTGTAATTTTTCTTTTCCTGATTTATTCAGCTTTTGTATACGTAAAAGGATTAGGCCAATTTTATAGTGCCCTCCTCCTATCAGACTAAACTTTGTTCTTGCTGGGTCAATTCACTCTGCATCTTGGCTTTCTCAAAGAATGCCAGGGAAGCTGTTTTCATCAGGAGATAGTTGATTTATTGAAGCCGTCTTAACAAAACATAATCAAAACACTTGCAGACTCTTCCCTCAGAGTCTGTGCAAGCAAAGTACTTTCTCCTTCCCCACAAGTCTGTCTCTCATATCCATAACTCCAGTAACAAGATTTCTTTGCACTTACATTAGAAGGGCTCCAGTCTCTCTCCTCCTATCTGTTTAGGTGTTCTAGAGCAGTTTCTCTCTGCAGTCCATTGGGATAAGCACCCCTGGCCCTTCAGCTTTCTGATGGGTTTCCAGGACTGAAAGTCTCTTTGTTACCCCTCCTCTCTCCCTCGCCTTCAGGAAGAGGGACCCTTACCAGTGGTGGGAGGGTGTTAGCTCCCTAACACCACCTGTCTGTTAACCGCTTATCCTGTCTTCATCTTTCATGTTAACCATAGGTGCGTCGCAGGTTGGAAGTCCCTTTGAATTGTTTTTTGTGGTATCCAGCCCCTGAAACTGGTTAGTCATAGAAATCCCAGATCCTCTGCCCCCATTTGAGCCACCTCTTAGTTTTACCTTAATCCACTGCTCCTGTATAACCACACAGCACTTGTAAGGAAACAAAAGGAGGTTTATTTAAGAAAGAATAGAGACTCCACTGGAAATAAGAGAGAGTGTGATGGAAACAAATGGTTACAATACAAAATAAAATTATAAAAAGTGAGCCTGGGTCTACACTTATTAATAGTTACATTTTTCCTACCTAATAAAGTAGATTCTCCCCCAAATTTCAGTCTGTTGTAAAGCTGGTTGGCTTCACAGGAAGCAGGATCCATTTTTTCTTGTGAACATCCCTGCTTCTAAGATGTCTCCTCAGTGAATGTACTCCAGAATGCATTGTGTTCTACTGAAACAGTATTTTATCTTAATTCATAGGTAGGGTGATTCTATGTCTGTTGTAAAGTTCCTTTTTTATCTCCATGTGGTTTCAATTGTTGGCAGTTATCTTTGGTGGTTTTCCAATGATAGCCTTGATGTGGAGCAAGGTTAGACAATTGAGCCTTGCATTGCATCACTGGCTAATCACGGGGGTGACAACTTTTTTCTGCTTGAATGAGCTATCATTGAGGCATATTATTCCCTAGTGACTAACTTCTTCTCCCAGTCCCTAAATCATACTTTCAGTATAACTACATTATTCCTTAAATATTATCTGTACACATATCTCACAAGAATGATAAATCTTCATATTGAGTTTTCTGCAGACACTTTGCATGCTGCTCTTTATGGATAAATACATTGCAAGTCATGTGTTTGATGCAATGAGTTAGATCTAAAACTAGAGTTGTTTGAAAAGAACAGGGGCTCCTTTGCCAAGGAACTTATGTGTTTCAATTTCCTGCCTCCCACCCCTGCTTACCGCTCTTAATAATTCCTCTCCTACATTAATGTTTACATCCGCCATATACACGTGGACTGTTATCTTTCACCTCTTACCCATAACTGAGTCAACTATACGTACAATCTTCAGAAATAATTCCTTCTTGACACTTAGTCATTTTTGTTGCACTTCTCTCAATTCCCTTCAAATTATAATTAGCTTTCTCATTCTGAAATGCCCAGCAATGAACACAGGAGTCTAGATGTGATCCTACCAGAGTCTAGAGACAAGTTCTGACACCGTACTGGCTCGAGGCATCATTTCTCTGACCCTTTTTGCTGCCATTAGCACACTGCAGACTCATATATAATTTGCTCTCCACTATGACCGCCAAGACTCTTTCAATATCTACTTCCCAGTTAATCCCACCTATACCTCCCCATGGGATATATCTATGGTTTAGATATTAATGTCACAGTCCCAGGACAGCCTGCCACTTCTGAGACATTTTTTCCACTCCCTGAAGTGTACCCCTGTCAAGTGGCAGTCCTGTGCTTCCACTGCTCTTTGGGTGGGATCCTGTGCTCCAACCACCTGTCATGGTTGCCAGCTGTGATGGCTAGCGGGCCCAATGGGCTTGGCACCTTCAACCGTTTTCCTACAGCAGTCTGTGGACAGTAACACTATGCAGTGACACAGAAGCAGCTTCTTCAGAAATACATATGATTTCTTTTTCCAAAATGTTGTAAATTGCTTTAAAACAGCAAAGTCTTGTACTCATACTGTCTTACCTATGCTTGGCATTTCCCTCCAGCCCTTAGGAAGGCATGATTTAGCCTTTGTCCTGCCACCCAGTCTCTTAGGACCAAGTTTCAACCTGCTTGTTGTAGTCCCCTGATTCTATTCAGCCTGTAGCAGCTGACATCTTCTCCCATCCCCTTCCACAGGGCAGATCTTTTAACAGACCAGTCTCATTAGACCTCTCAATTCTCAGCCTTTGCAAAACAGCTGTGTAACTGGTGTTGGGCCTGAGAAGTCACTTCTTCACTGCTATCATGTTTGGTGGAATCTAATCTAAAATAATCTAATCTTATCTAAGACATTGTTTTACTTTGTCTACTTGGTTTCATTAAAACAACCCCTTTTGCTCCAGCTTTATTGCAAGGAACCCATCATAAGAAATAGAGAGAGGCATGCACAATATTCATAAAAAAAGAAACTGATATTTCCCAGTTCTACATGTTAGTGCTAAGTATTACAGAATGTGGGCATAATCTGGCTACAGGCAATGAGCATCTTTGGTATCAGGTGGCCTAACATTTATGCATTACTAAGCCCATCAGGTTAACATCAGAAGATCAGGATACCTAACATAACAGCAACCCAGCAAATAAAATGTGGATCTATGGAAACCCACTAAGCAACTAAGTTGAATTGATTTATATAAACTGGCTGCAGTTCACGTCTAATCTGTAGAAAGCAATACTTCATGAATATTAATATTTAAGAGAGTTCAAGAGGTTTGAGCAGCTTTATGATATTTAAAATATAACACTTGTTATTAAGGAGAAATAGCCGGTTTCGTTCAAAGACGTACACTAAAATATATTCATTGTTAAATTCATTAAAATGTTGCCAGTCAAATATGGAATGAAGCCATAGTCAGCGCTTTTCTAGGCACGCCACAGACATACAAAAGTATAGATTGCTCTAACCATTTAGATAATTCAGCAATATGAATATCAGAGAAAAGCTCACTCTGGACAGGCACTTCAAAGCACAGGGGATATTTATCAAACAATATAATCTCATACATAAGCACCTCGGAGCTCATGCTATTAGGAACCATTTTAAAGTAATGAGGAATATTGCAGCTTTTACAGAATTACAACCTAGAACCAGGGATGCTGGAACAATGAGTATAGTGGGGGTGCTGAGAGCCATTGAACCAAACTGGAAACCCTATATTTGACGGAAACCACTTCAAGTCAGCACTCCTACTTCCAGCATCTATGCCTTGAATTCTATTGCTGAGGAAAGCTATAATGTGGGAAAAGTGGAGGCATGAAAAATGAGTTGATGCTCTAATACTGTAATAAATTGCTGTCTGCTCAGTCATTATGGCTGGTAAGGAAGAAACCAATATAAAAGTCTAGTATGTGAACTCTATATTTCTTCAGTAAAATTGGGAAACCTTTTAATTTAGATTTTCTTTTACCTTTTAAAATGGCTTCATGTAAATGAAAGACGTGACATTGACAGCCCTGAAATTGACAGCTCATGAAAGTTGCTAAATTGACAGCCCTGGAGACACACAACAAGTGTGGTATGGGAGCGAGCAATGTCTTCTTCCACACATTCTACACATTGACATATACCACTGTGCTGCAGCCCTGGCTATGGCAGTTTACACCAGCAGAGAATCAACCTCCTGGAGTTTCCCAGATCTTTCTGGTATTTTTAGCAACAATGGATATTTTAATGATTTGGCACTATGGTGTGTCTACACTGTAAAGAAAAACCCATGGCACTGAGTCTGTGAAACCAGGTCAGTTGACCCAGGCTTTGAAACTCAATGTAGACATACCCATTGCAGTATCTGTGTTTTCATGGACAGAGCAGTTAGTCGTTCAGGCAGTGAGCTATTTTTATTGGCTAGGTGCGTAATATTTTTCTATAAAGAATTGTACCCCAACTGAAAACATGCATTACTTCACAATCCATTTAGATGAACAGAATTTTTAACTTTCTCTAGTATCTTCTTGTGGGGTTGCCCATCAATGTTACGTCTGCATCAATTTTACACTTATAGACTTGGTCTAATCTAATATTACAGAACATTTTCATTTTAGCTTTAAATTTCATTACTAAAATGTTAATTTAATAAACAATCCTTACAGAGTCAATCTCAGTTGGTTTTACAAGTCAAAGAATGAGTAACTTAACAGTTAACAATGTCTTATTTTTTTGTGTAGACTTTAGCAAGAAAGCTTTAGGTGTAGTCAGGACTGTTGTAAGGTCCTCAGGTGAAATCTTAGCCCCACTGAAGTAATTGACAAAACTCCTATATATTTCATTGGAGCTAGGATTTCACCCCTCCTGTTCAACATAATTTTCAGCTGATTTGGGGGCTGGGGGTGGGGGGTGGGCATGTAATTTGGCTTTAACAGTGCCAGACTGCCACTGACAATTGGCATTCTGCACGCAGATTACCCTTTCTCCAGGAAGGAGAGAATGGGTAAGTTTCATTGCTTATGTTGTGATAGCTGGACTAGCAAACCTGTTTAGTCTTAAATATCTCATGGGCTGTAGCTGGACTGATTACTTATGCTTTGAACTACTGATGTGTGGAAAGCAAAGTCAAATGTAAACAATTAGTAGCTGGTAAGTGACTGTGTCTCATAAGTGGATGTTTTGTGTTCTCTGCCACTGCAAGCTGTGGAATTCCCCACTCTGCAGCAGGCTATACTATCTTTAAACACTAGATTGTTCAGATACTCTGTGTGAAGCAAAGGTGTCTTTGTCTGTCCAGCACTATGGAAATGTATGTTTCTTAATCTCTCCATCTAAAAACAACTATAGCAGTCCACTGCAATGCAACTATAGCCAGAGCCTGCAACCCTCGTCCTCCTAAATAGTTCTTACACAAGTAGTCTGACTGAAATCAATAGGGTCACTCACATGAGTAAGAGCTAGTAGTATGAGTACACATACAGGATCAGCACATAATCTTCATTTTCTAGTCTGAAAAGTCCTGATGCTATGCTTCACTATGGTATGTTGTGATGAATCATGGGTTCTAGAATATGCCATAATGCTTGAGGCAAGAGAGATGTTTTAGAACTTCAATATTGTACATTTATTTGACATCTAACTACCCTCCCCTGTCTTTTCACTTTAAAACAAAATAGTTTCATATTTGGCTCCTATTATAACATAAATTGGCCAACCAAGAATGATGACTTTTTTAAAGTGGAATTCTAAATTTGATTTTAATGAGTCTCCGAGCTAAATCTCTGAGCAATGGTTTAAAAAAGTTTAAGACATATTTAGCAGGCTCTTAGCCCATAACATTAGGGTCCAATTCTGCACTCCTTTACTCAGCAAAATTTCCCTTTTAAAACAATTTTCTGAGTAAGCAGTGTCAGTCACCTAAATAAATTACTGGCGAAAAAATTAATACAACTGAGAAATAATAACGTCAAGAGCTAGCTACTGTGACTGGATGGTAACTAGTTTCTCATAATATGGCTCTGACCCATATTAAATCCAATCCACACATTCTGCAATGTGCAGAAGATAATGGAAATTTAGTACTATCAGCACCACAGAGGATCAGGCCTATTCTGAGGTGTTTGAGAACACTTTTTAACAAAAGGAGAAGAAAAGCTATGGGAAATATCTGTGTACCTCGATCATCTTGGCTTTCTTTACATCTTAGGGAGAATTCAGAAAATTGTGACACTTCTGGGGAAGGTGGGTCAGTCACTCAGAATTGACTTTTTAAAGGCTCTTAAGGAAATGTAGCAATTACCATTAAAAGATAAAGACATACAACAGATTAAAAACTAGATAATAAAGAATAGAAATATACTGTGTAACCACTCCTCAGGGTGGAAAGAGGTTAATAAATCTGATGTCGTGAGTTGTTTCAGGAGGATGGAATCTTGTGCCTGGAGAGAGCACCACTGAAGTGAGTCACAAGCGGATGTGCTGCACTAAGATGGACCATAAAGGATCATTAATACAGACTGGTGCTTTCTCCATACACTATGCATTCCCACCTGCCTCTCAGGTTCCTTGCTACTTTTGCTCCTCAGCATGTCTCCCTGCTGCCACTCATATCTCCTTTCCCACTTTCCCCCCCAACTCCATTGCACCTGCTCCTTCTTCTATCTGCATTATTTAGCTTCCTCTAGATCAAGGGTTCCCAGCTGGGAGGTCAAGACCCCTCAAGGGTTTGTGAGGTTATTATGGGAAAGGTCATGAGCTGTCAGTCCCACGCATGCCATAGCTTCAGCTGTCATCCCTGTACAGGGCTGACAGCCAGAGCCCTTTGGAGCTGGGTGGTCGGAGAGCAGTGGCTGATGGCTGGGCGCTCTGAAGTCAGCACCACCCCTAGCAGCAGCACAGAAGTACGGGTGTCATGGCATGGGGCTGTGTCACTTTTTTTGTGGGGGGTAGTCACAACCTGAAATATTTTCAAAGGGGGTCCCAGAAAAAAAGTTTGGGAATCCTTACTCTAGCTCAGCTCTTCCCTACGGCTCAGCATCTATCCCTGCCTGCTTCCTTCCCAGATACTGCTACTCTTTGAATTCCCTCTTCCCCTCTTGTAGCATATAGGAATTGGGTGGCATGTGTTTAAATAGCATGTGAGCCTTCCAGTAGTCTACACTCTCTTCTATGTTTCAAGAACCACTAGAGCCCTGTGTGTAAATAGTTAGACCTTGCATGTTGTATATTGTTTATAACCCTGGGGTTTTTTTGGACCCAACTGTTCATGTGTTGCTTTCAAATTACATTTGTTGTGTAAAAAGCAAAAAAGACAATTCCTTCCCATTCCACATCAGAACATTTCAAAATATAATTCAGGAGAGATGGGGTTAAGAGCTCTTTTTCTTTGTTTTATTAAAAACAACCTCAGATTCTGCTCACACTCTTAGGTACTGTGTGCCTTCTCAGTGTTGATCAAATTACAGATAAGAATCTTCCCTGAGTTCCCCTGTCATTTCTACCTGCTTGGTATACTGTTGTCCTTGATGGAAAATTATTTCTTTTCCCTCTCTCTAATCCCTAAGCAACATAATTGTTTTGTTTGTTTTCAATAGAAACTGCAGTAGCTGGTTTGGAAATAGAATTCTGCTTTATTGATAATTTTCAGTCTCTATTTTCTTCCTGTTATGAAATCCACTTGTGCTGTAGATAGCATATTACAGTTGCAAAAATGCACCATAATGTTTGAAAGCCAGGAATATTTAGTAAACTTTTATTCGGATTGGTTTACTGATAAAATGCTGTAAGTCCTTTTTTTAACTAACTAAAAAGACTGAAAAAATTCGTGAATTTTCAAGATTAGAAAATAGCTACCATTCAGAGAGATTATTGTTGATTTAGAGAGTGACACTTTAGCTTATTGCTTTTCTAATTTTGTGTGTGTGTGCGAGCACATAAATGCCTGTGTGTATACTATACAAATAGTATATACACACATGTACACCTATGTGTATGTCACACGCGTGCATGCATATAGACCTTCTCAAGCATCTGAGCTAGGAAGTTGGAGCCTGGATGGAGAGTGTATTCCTACAAGTAATTCATAATATGTCAACAAAATGTCTTGAAAATTACAGTCACAGTGCCCTGCTTGTAGTAGAAAAGTAATAAGGATTTTTTTTAAAACAAAGAAGCACAATGTATGAGAAGGAACATAAGAATGTAACAAATTCCAGAGCAATAGTAAATACTAATGATAGCCAATCAGTTGTGATTTCTAAAAGAAGATGTAGTGATGAGATGAAATTGGTATTTTGATCATTCTTATAAATAGTGAATAATCCTATAAAAGTTTCCTGCATTCTGAATACAAATCTAAATACCCATGCACTCTATATAAGCCATATGCTCAGCTGGTGTAAACTGGTGTAGCTCCATTGTCTTCAGCTGATGCC